>CM060900.1:64276521-64876521 GCA_030762935.1 Hymenopus coronatus
AAGATTACAAGCCACCTCCAGCGGCCAGATGTTTGAGGTGCAGACGGACTCTGGATCAGAGGGAATAGCCAGGATGGGTGCTCAACCCGATGCTTGGTATAAGACTGGAAGAATATGATATGAAATGACGGTGAAATGGATGAAAGGAAAGATAATTATGGAACAAATGTATGGCGGAGGAAACCAGAGAACTCGGAGAAAATCCACAATAATTCCCACGTGCGGTCTACAGGGATCAAACCTAGGCTACCTGGGTGAGTGACGAGTTGTTTAACCACTCAGCCACGGCGCCACTCTATTTTAAAAACTTAAAGCTGTAGAACTGACACAAGTAGCGAGGTGGCTGTTAGGGCACGGAATTGTGAGCGGGAGTTCCAATTCGTCCTTCCTGACTAAGTCTTTTTCCAGGTCTACGTCAGTTCGCGTAGCCGGCACATCAGGGGAAGTTATCCTAAACATACACCTGGAATGTTTCGTTCCCCAGATTTCCTTTTCCAAGTCATTTCATGCATCACTAGTGTTATCGCCAACGGCGCCGTGTGAACTAAAAGTGGGCGTTAAACACTATTAAAAGAGCTCTAAACACTCAATATTTCATAGTAAAAACGGACCTTAACTCAAAACGAATGCAAATGAAGCTATGTTTCCCTGACTGCGCTTATTAGGTGTTGGATAAAGTTGATGATCTACATAGTGGCGTATGGGACCTCCGGCCCGTTGTAAGACATTAACATAAAACAGAGCTAGGAATTTCGTACCGTTCGTCGTCTCGTATATAGGTTGCGACCGACCGTCTTGCTGCATCAAAACAAGTTCTAGGGACATACGGCGGAGAGGTAAACAAAAGTGTTGTCAAGTAAATAGTACTGTTTCCAGGGAACAAAAATGACTTAATGAGACATTCATAAGAGCATACCTATATGGATCCTTAATTATGGACAACATACAAATTGTTACATATATACAAGCAGACTCTGACTGATTTCAGTCTTTGCATATGTGCATGATGAAAATGCCCAAGCAATTATAATACGGATTGTAATACTTACTGATCGAATGTAAAATAATATCCAATAATAAAATTCATTTCTGATATCTTAAGACTCCTAGGAGGTAAGCTCCAAAGCAGGAATTAAACTAAATCTTTACTCATTTGCAGCCCTATCACTGAAAACTACATGCACTTCTGAAGTCTTTCAAATGAGAAACTCATTCTGCATTCCGATAAGCAAGATCTGTAATGCGAAAAGTTTCGTTCTACTTCGTATGATGTGATCGGGGCATATTGGAAATATTTTATCAGTTCCGTATTAGTATCACCAAGCATATAGCATTTATTGGGATCTAAAAGTGCAGCTTGTATGTCATACATCACACTGAGCTCTGCAATCTTTTCAATTACACTTTTCATTTTCGGGTAGGATGCTCGTAAATCCGTCTTGACAGTATTTCTACATGACGCACAGCTTCAGTTCAGCTCCATACCTCTGGACTATAACAGTGTGATGTTTGTGGGTAACTTTTGAACAAATTTGCAATCAATAATATATTTCTGTGAAGCTGTGCTCTTACTAGTCGTTTGACAGTTTATATACTGGAACTGCCATTGGTTACTAAATAAGTACATGAGTAAAATACACTGTTAGAAAACTCACTATGGTTGTAAAAGGAATTAGTTTTGCTCACATCTTAGTAAAACAATGTTATGCAATGATATTTGTTTTGCAGTATGTTGACCTTTGCTCACGCAAGTAGTGCCGAATGCGAGATTGTAGATTCCAGTTCAGTTTTAGACTAAGGCTCTTTCCTGAGCCTTTCCTATTGGTTACGGAGACGTATGGCTACGTGACAGGTGAACGACAGGTTTCGAGATTTCGTTGAGGTTAGGCTACGTTAGGTTAGGTGTATGTAAATGAACTGGATGGAAATAAGGTGTAAAAATGGACTTTCTGAAAATCGGTTCTTCTTTCCAGTGCGAAATGTACAGTCTTGCGTTCATTTTGTCTACTTCTGCATGGGCAGCCATGTTGGTCAATCGACCAACGGCAGAGTAAAATTTAAAACTGAAGTAGAATCTGAAATGTCGCGCGCCGAATGGTATTGCCAAACTCTGCATAAGAAAACCTAGCTCTGCTTATAGGAAAGTATTTGTAAATGTTATGAAAAATATTGCTGTAAGCTATTAGTTACAAAACGTCAGTTGCATGAAATGGCATTAACAGCTTAGTGGTCACTTTAAGGATAATATATCAGCATTAAAGGGTGCTATAATTGAAGTAAATCGCGACGTGAGAGTACTTGCACTGCCTTATGCTCCTTGCTTACTTTTTCCTTTTGGCAATCTGCCCGCAGTAGTCCTGTAATTAGCAGATGCTTGGAGTCAAGTGTTGGAGAAAGTGTGCAGAAAATGTGTTCGTTAGTCATGAAATCGATTTCCTCCTTCCGCTGCACCGAGGAAATAGCCACCCTAGTAGTTCACCCACTTGGCTTGGTCGTATTGTGTTTCACGTGGGTCGTGTCGAGTTCTACCATCATCTCCAAGGGAACCAGAGACAGTCCTGCTGGCGTGTTGCTATTGGCTCAAGTGATTAAACAAATATTTACGTAATTCCAGATCGTTCCCATATGACTGAAGGCACTACTAACTGCTATATAATAGAACTTCCTACATAAGCTGAACGATCACTTAAGACGAACGAAGGTCTATGCAAAATACAATATCCAATTCCTAGACATCACAAATATCGTCAAATTTTACGTTACTAATATTTAAAGGTACAAAACCACTTCATAAAAGTTATACGAAACAAATCCGAGAAATATGGCATGTTTCATTTCAGACCCTGTATACCAGAAACACAAGTTATAAACACTTATAAATAGCTTGTACTTTCCACCAGATTTTTAAAAAGGTAACATGAAAACAGCAGCACATTTTTTAAACGACACTCTTACCTTCTCTAGCATTCATGTATAATGCACATAGTAAATAGAGAAAATATTGTATTTCACCCAGAAGTTTGATGCCAGGATTTCACCGAATATGCATGTTTTGATAGCCTCTGGATTAAAAAAAATAATTTTTATAAGTTCTGTGTCTTCCAAGGATGTTAATCGAAGATTTTCAGGAAAATCTAACTACCCTTTATATGGAAAATGTTTCGAAAGTTTTTATTTTCTCAAAAATAGCTGTAACAATTTTGGTTGATCTTATCTTTAAGATATTTACATTGCTAACGAAAGCTATATCTTCAATTCTCTAGGAATAGCATCTTAACAGCTCTTCATTTCGGGTGACGTTTGTATAACTCGTAAACCGCAAAGAGACAAACTTTTACTACATAAAAAACGTAATTTCATTTTTTTTGTAGTGTTTAACGCCCGCTTTAACTACTTATGACACCGCAGGTGGTGATACTGATGATACATGAATGAAAATGGAGCACCAGTGGAATGCGATGGCAGGGGAAACCAGAGAACCCGGAGAAAACCCGCTCCAGCACCGCTTTGTCCACTACAAATCTCACATGCAGTCGCTTGGGATCCAACCCGGGCCTTCTAGGTGAGAGGCGAGGGTCTAACCATTGGGCGACGGCGCGGCCAGTAGACTTCATTAAACTACAATACAATTTATGTCGGATATTTTTGTAGAATTGACGCTTATCTCGATTATCATGATGCAGATAAAAGAATAATACTTCGTAAGAATACTTTGTTAGCAAAAGACATAAAGGAACTTGTGTGAAAAGTACGGTTAAATTTTTCGTTTTATTAACAAAGTCGTTATATCTTTCACTAAAGATTGGAAAACTTTTTACTTCCGGCAATTTTTATATTTCTGGATGGTCTTTAAACGTGAGAGTGCCTTACATATATAGTGATGAACATTTCTCACTAAGCTTTATTTTCTCAGCGCTTTAAATTTTTTTTTCTTTGCACAACATATCCTTTGTGAGCAACTTCGAACAGATTATTATGATTTTTAGAATATGGATAATAGGTTTTTGAATACAGGTGGCAATTATTGATTTGAGCTATTACCAAATATTATACATGGAACAAGTAAACTGTTCTCTAATGAGTATTTGAAACCCAACAACAGTTAAATGCTCAATTAAAAATAATAAATCCGAAGTTAATTGAAGTATATGACTCAATATTCTAATAAATGTCTTTATTGACTCAAAATTGTTTAAAAATAAATTCTTAAATCCAATGCCCTAAATGGTTCACTCGCAGTTTAGACAGTTGACGGCTGCACTCCATCCATGACTCTTAAACCACTGCGTGCTAACACTAGACACTCGTGACTCAGTAAAATTCACAACGCACACGGCTTGCAATTTTTGCTTTTATAGCTTGAAAATTACGTTGGAGTGCTCTGTAGGAACTTGTGAAAACCGAAGCTTCCAGAAGCATCTCGAAGCGAGAGGATTTCACATTCCGAAGGTTCCTGTTAAGTCCCGCCGCTCATCCTGCATATTACGGCAGGGTCTCAATATTTTCAGTGATAAGAGTTATAAATAAGAGAAATAAGTATAACTATTTGAGAGCTCTGCCTTTAAAATATCTGTTATGAATTTCATGTAACTATTCCATTATAAAACCAATATTTACCAGCACAGGATTCAGAAGTTGAGAGTTCCTTTTAGCGATCCTCTGCGTTCGTAAGTTCCGTGTGCTAAGCAAGGCACTGAACTCATTCGTGTCACTGATCATAACATCTCTCAATCAAAGTCTTTCTAAATCGTTTTCCTTTGGAGCTTCAACTCGTTTTACACTTTGGATTTTAAGTTTATAAGGTCTTTTTAACAACGTCTGAAGACATGACGAATAAAATGTTCAAAAAGTACTCAAAACAGGTCCATTGAACTGAAAGTTATTTAACGTTTGACCAAAAAATGTCGCTTTCGAACCCCCAAAATGGAAGGCAAACAGCCAGCTTTCACAAGGTACGTTTGCAAAGTGTATCACCAATATAGAAATAAAATTATGTACCATGGAAATGTCAGGTGTAATCAATATTTATTGCACCAATTTTAATTGCTCGTAGTGGTAAATATACATGTCGATGGGCCTTAATAAATTGTGGCGTGATAATGAATAGGGCAGGAAACACAGGTATAACCGATTATTCAATTCTGTTGTACGTACGTATTATTAAGCTTGTTAGTGTTTAACATATTTCTACAGCAAGGCCCAAAAACTATTATTATTGTTATTATTATATAATTTTTATTATTATTATTATTATTATTATTATTATTTACTCAAATAGAACTAAATGGAATTGAATACTCATTATTTAACGATGAAAAAATATTACGGCTTGCTTTTTAACTCATAGCTGATCGTTGACATCCATTGTTGCACCCGTGCGTTAGCGAACACCTGTAAGCTCTTTTGACATCGCAGTTGTGATGCTACACCCTTGCGGGTAGACACCTGTTCCTTCGGAAGGTTGCTTCATGGGGAAGCCGCACACTATTAAGCCTGAGTAAGATTGGTGAATACCTTGGTATATTGTACGTGCGTCGGCTTCTGGAAATTTTCAGTCGCGTGACCAATATATATATATATATATATATAAAAAGAGACAACGAAGCGCTGCCCAGTGCTCAGTTTTCACCGGGAATGCATCGTATGCAACAGATGAGCGAATTCGGCGGGACTTTCTAGCGAGCTATACTGTCGTGGTAGCAAACCCGTACGATAGAATTGCTACGAAAGACAATTAGTTGTGAGCATTGTAATCAGTTGGTGGAAAGAGTTGGAGAAAGAGTATTTTTTGTTTATGTGTTTTTTTTTTACAGTATTACTTGCACCTGATGTTACCAACATAATTCAATATCGGTGAGACACTTCGCAAACATAGCTTGTCAGAGTAAGCTCCATAGGTTTGCGTCTTGGTTCGGGTATGGGTGTTATGAAGACGTATTTAGGAATATATAAAATGAGCGTGAATAGATCAGATATCGAATTGGTTTGTTATAAAATTACTTATTTAGAATCACCGCATCCCTTCACTAGGAAGTTGCACAAAGAAACTTCGATAAAAGAAGATAAGACGTCGCTCCGTATGAACTAAGAAAATGAAGAGGTTGCCATTATGCTAATTTCCTCCTTGCCCAAAGAGAGTAGTTCCTGAAAGTTTTGACGAAGTGCAGAAAATGTTAATAAAATCGGTGTATTCCATTTTATCTCGGGAGTCTTCCCTAAACCTAGTTTTAACTGTTCCATATGCTTGGACCGGACGAATTCGAGATAGTTGAAGTTAAACAGCGACTCGCCAAGCAATCGACATAGAGGTGCTCCATTAGACGTTTGCACAGCGTTATCGTTTTACAAACGTGAAGAAGGAACGAAATACTCCTTTGTAGATGTGAGCTCAAAGCAAAGTTAGCCTCCAGATTCTTGTTTATTTAATGCTTCACATGGAATTCGTGGGGTACACCCTCTGACCCGCTTCCATCGCGCTAAACTCCGGCGTTTCTCACTCTTCTCACCACCCTGAAGAGCTATTGAAGAGCCACACTCAAACAGCACATCATATGCTCTTGTATATCACAGTACAATCAGGTGTTTGTTAGGGTTTGTTTCCATAGAAAAATGTTCTTACATAGTCGTTTCCATAATGTGATACTTTCATATTACAGCAATTACATAGACTTAACGAAACAATTAGAAGTGCCAGAATACTAATATACTCAGTCTAATCTGTGTTTCCCTTCAAGGTTTAGAACCACTATAGACCGATAGTTTTTTTTTTTACCATTGATAAAGACATATAGTACTTGTATTGTTTCGTAATCGGCTTACCCTCCCCGTATTTGCAGGACTGACAACCCCTAGGACTTACAAGCCAATGCCTAGGGGTAAGAAGTCTGTCAGGGAGCCTACGGCACGAACCCACAGGATGGAGAACCTATTACGAGGGGTTGAGCCATAGCCAGTCATGGACATGAGGAAGTGGATGATATGAAATGTAAGCGAAATTGATGATTGGAAAGGTGATAATGGAGAAATTGGTAGAAAGAGTAGCTGGAGAAACCGGAGAAAACCCGCCGCTTTGTCTACCACGAATCCCACATGCGGGCACTTGAGATCGTACCACTTGTATAGTAACGTCAGAAAAAAAATTACTTTGACGATGTCAATTGCAAAGAAATCCTGCACTTTATATATAGAACAAGAGGATTTTAAATATAATCAGGTAATCTATTAAAGCATTTACGAGACAATTTCATAACTGCTTTGAGTTTTGATATATCTACCTGCAGCTATTTAAGTATATATCAGCTGTGGTTACCGTAGGATAATTTATCAAGAGTTACAGCGTATATAATTTTGCATATTTTCTTCCCATATAAATGAGTATTAAAACCACATATATAGGAACCTTTAAGAGTTTCCAGTTGAATAAAATGTGTTTTAAAACAAGTGGTTGGCGGAGCAACACAAATCTCTCTCGCAGAACTTCTATAAAATGAAATATTGATCGGTAAAAGTATGGTTAGCCCATAGCAAGACTTGGTAGTTCAGATGCATATAAATTTGGCTGTAACATAATGTTAATACAATTTTTGTTACTGTTTTGCCTTAAAATGCGTACCATGAATAATCTTGGTAGTTCACGTTATTAATTTTTCTATAAGTGATTTCCAACCCAAGACTTTATCAAAGTAAATGCCCAACAAAACGACAGTGGTACCAGAATGACTTGATTTCAATATAAATGCATTTTAATTGTTTTCATTTAATATACAGTTAATTTATTAACATCAACGTGTTTATTTTCAAATAGGTGCCTTATATACATATTATATCTATCTATACGTATTATAATCGTTTTATACCATATTTTCAGAGCTAACTTATCAGTAAATAAAGAAGAATCTAAAATGCTATTTTGCATGCAATAGGGAGATTTATATTAAAAATTGAACTGGGTCAGGAACGGAGTCCTGCGCTTCACCAGATTTTACGCGTCTAAAATTTGTTTTGTGACCATTTGCATATATAGCTTGGTATCTATTGCTCAGGTAGGAACAAAGAAAAGTACACTATTCTAATCAAAGCCATAATATTCTAAGTTTTCCATAAGAACTTCATGATGAATTGTGTCAAAGGCTTTTGTTAGGGGAGCATGGCTGTAATGACTACGTTTTTATCCTAAAAACATTTAATACTGGTTGCTATAACTGCATTGATCAATTTATGACCATCTCTAAAACCGTAGTGATCCAGAGAAAATATATCTTCAAAGTATTTAATATTGTGCTTATTGAGCTATATCTTAAAAGCATAGGCACTGCAGCTAAACATGCTTATTAACCCATAATTAGAGAAATCTGATGTTATATGTACAAGGGTAACCTATTCACATTTAAGTGATAGAGGAAGGGTACAACCTCCAAGTATTTTAAATGTGTCAGGGATTCTTAAATAAAATAAACAGTGTATTTAAGAATAATAGCATTCAAATCATATACAAAATTACAACTATTGTTCAACTTCAAACGGTGTTAAAACACCAGTAACATGTCTTAGTTTAAACTTGCCATTAGGCTTAGTTGAATGGCGTAAGTATAAGGCTAACTCTCAGTTTTATAATTTATATGAGTAGCATTAGTTCATGGTATTTGCTGGAGCTTATTATGAATACACTGTTTAGTGCAATTTAAAGAACATTCATATGGCACAAAGAGAGATGAATTATGATCCTTAAGTACATAGATATATTTAGTGGTATTGTATCACTAAAGATACTGCACAGGCATTTGATGTTTTCGTTATTGACCACATATATACATTTAACAAAAATTAAATGTGAAGAGCACAAATAACATAAGAACAATAGAATTTGGTTAACTGAGGCAGTTCTTTCTTGCTTCGCACTCTTTGATCACAAAATTGCCCATGTTTTGCTAATTCCTCTGTCCAACTCGCAGAATTGGATTCTGTTAATTTAATTTTTAGTTCTCCCATTCGACATATTCTACCGGCGGGCAGCATATTTATGACCACATGCTTTAGCTGGCTCTTTAGAACAAGTGGTCTGCGCAACCAAATATTTATGTGCACATCGCCGTAATGCTAAATATTTCCCTACGGCGGGTTTCGAATAGTATCTCCTTTTGCTATTTTCCTGTCTCGTGATTACATAAGTGGCGCTGTTAGAGCCAAGGTGAAGTCAGTTGAGACAGAGTCGTCAGTGAGTTCAATTCAGTCTAGTCAGCGAGACAGTTGTGAGAAGTTGACTGCACTAAGCGACGAATAAAGTTGTTTCCTTGCTATTGGACTCATTTGTCACAATGCGTTTGAAAGTTTATTTAAAGTACCTTCGTATTGTTTCAAGAAAATAGTCCTGCACCAGTGATTCAGGTGTATCTGTCAGGAGAGAGAGAATTTTATTTCGTTTTGTAAAGGCAAAACAACAAAATAAATAAATCTTATTTTTGGATATATCCGGTGAACCGGCCGCCCGTAGAAATCCGTAGCTTCGGAGCTAGCAGATTACGGTCTTAACTGAAAATCGTTGTACAAAAGCTATGCTTCTTGTAACATATTCATGTGTATTTATATATAAACCAGCAACTTTAATGTTGCACAAATGTAAATAACCTTCCAGTAGGTAAGGGTAATTCTCAAAGTAGTCAATGCAGAAATGCTATTTTTGTGGGATTTGCCAATGATGCATGTAGTAGAGAGGATTATCGCTCAAAATCAAAGGAAATAGGGTCGAAGAATGACGATTATCATGATAAGGTTTCGTTTTATGTATTTGTGAATTATTAGTACTGTATAACAGGTATGATCATGATTGGCTCCGTGGTCCACCGTGTTTTACGCCATCTCCACCCCTTGCACACCTGTATGCAATTACGAGCTGCATTTCACAGGAGGTTTTCCAAAATTTAGGAGAGATAGATATAACGTATGTGTAAAAATCATTTACTGCCAAGTTAACTTGAAAGTATTTCTAGCTGCCGTAAACAAAGCATGCTAAATTTAAAGGGATATAAATACGTAGTTTAAATAGTAAAGGATACATAAACCTTTAGGAATGTTGAAACTGTATGGAATACAGCCCGAAAATAAGTATAATCGGCAAAACTATATGGGAATAGCCCTCAAGTAAAACAAACAGCTGTATATCAGAATAAAGTCGCTTAAACGTATTATTTGGTTGAAGGCTTTTGAGAGAGTGGATGGAGACAGGCCGTCACATGGCTGTTCGGTGACTAACCCAAAGTTTCTACACACGCAACCGAACTGGGACTACCCAAACGGTTACCTACCTTTTCCGTTTGCTGTCTCGAATGACCGTGACCAAAGAATTAACATAACATTTAAGGCTGAGTTTATGCATGCGATAGTTATCGGACGATGTCGTGCGGTAAATTATCGTACTGTGGTGACAGCCCAGGCACAGGACGACCAACAATGAAAACATCGTGCGAGTGCATAAACAGTCCCACTCCAGACCACGCGGTAAGTGAATTCATCCGATATTTTTAATCGTTGCGATTTCTTTCATGTGTTTTTTTTTTTTTTTTTTTTTCCTATGCAACGATGAATTTGTTGTCCGATTGGCTTATTGCAGTACTTAAACACGACAGTTTGTTTTCATTACTGCTCATGATGCACGACATCACAAAGAACGATATTGTCCGATAGTTATCTCATGCATAAACCCATTCTAAAGTCTGTCGGTGCCCAATCTGTCGAAACCAAGCGCGCTCGCGAATTATCAGCGGCACATCTTCCAGCAGCTTTTGGAATGGCGTACTGAAGGAACGAAATGCAATTACTCCTTAACGCGCTACCGTGAAAAATGAATTATCTATATCAAAACACTCGGCAAACATCACTCAATGATTTGAGAAAATTTGCCCTTAAAGCACATTTATCCAGGTAACCATCTTTTGCATTATAATTTGTCTACTTCTTATTGAAATAAAAGTAGACGTGGGTTTGTGAACTTAGATCTATATATGAATAAGCACATCAGTGGTAAGTCGTTCGGAGACACTTGGATCTAGTCGAGGTGGTTTAACTTCAAAAATATATTACAATGAACTTGTATAATAAAATGTCATTGTCCATTAGCATTGAGATAACAGGCGGAGAGATTAGTCATATGTTCAACAGAGGCTTATATGGGAACTGTATTGATACGGCAGGATTAGCTATCTCATTATGGTACGTGATACTGTCCGTAACATGCATCATTAGCTCGCATATTATCTGAGCGTGGACGTAATTTGTGTACTGCATCTGGACATATATAAACTGCGGCGCTGAACCATTTCATTTTCCAGTAAATAGCATACACATATCAAAACAAAACTTGTTATAGATAAGATAGTGAACGTTATCTCTCCTTAATAATGATATCTGGATATTTTGTTAAACTAGAAATACTATTTCTGATTATGGGACGCTATAAGAATCTATTGCTTTAGTGTCTAATCTAGGTTTTCTAATAGGTGATGCGAATCATATTCGTCCCTGAGATGTTCCTTATTTTTCACTGTCTAGGATTTGAATCATTACCATTAAATATACTATATGTTCGCCTAATTCCGATCTGTAACTCTAGAATAATTAGGAATAGAAGAAAGGGTCAGGGCACCGAACCTTATGTTGGCCAATGTACTTATACCCCAAAAGTGGAATCCTGAAAGGAAGGGGGAGGTGGGAGGATACACAGGGTGGCTGGAACTAGGAGCGAAGGCACAGCAATGAGAGTTCCTACGGTTCCCTCATAGGACCACCCCGAAAGCAGAAGAGGCAGATCGGGGACCCCGCCTTACAAAGGGTCCAACGCCACCAATAGGAGCTGTCCTCTTCACGACAGCTAACCGATATCGGGGACGGAGAGATTCACAATGAAAATCCTTTGTGCAGGCCACGTCTCACCGAAAACCATCGCCGACACTTCTAAACCTGAAAGAAACCAACAGGATGAAGGATGAAAGAAATGATAGTGCAAAAGACAGAAATTTGGGGGAGGAAAGAAACCTATCCGACATTTGCTGGAGATACGGGGAAAACAAAGGGTCAGGTAGTCCGGCTATGGCCATCTCGCTCCATAGCTCTAGAATGAGCTTCACAGTTTGTTGGTCTTGATTTTAGAAGACTCATGCCCAGCCAACATTACCGAGGAGAGGTAACAATTATTGAAGTTAATGTAGAGTAAATAGGGATGTTATACATTTTAGTACAGAGCAAAATGCGTTACCATTTGAGCGACCAAACTGTGTTTTAATGTTGCATGTACGTTAGAAATCTTCGCAATACTTGAGTGCGTTTATCAGTCATGCACTTGGAAGCATAAGAAGTGGACCACTCCTCTATACTGAAAAATGTTATAACTGCCTTGAAATTAACGTTTTTTGTTGTAATTGGTACACAAGGAAAGGCAAAACCAATTACGTTATTCGGCAATCCAGAGGAATGGGTGAAAACTGCCTTATCAGTGTCGTTAAATGGACAACAGCTGCCGAACACCTACATGTATGAGACTTTTCATCCGAGACATACACACGAAGGTTAATTTTGGTTTTCATCGAGCGGGAATAATAACCGATATTAAGAAAACGGTAGTGTAGCTTGAAAACACAATGTTTAAGTTGTAATCTTATCCATTGGCAGTTCTGCTACATTTCAGCGGTAGATAGTGCACACTGGCAACCCTAGTTAAAAGAATGCTGGGATAAAAACCAGTGACCACGTCAGTACCGTTTCAGTGAGGGCACATTTCTTTTGCTTTTGTTTTTACAGTTCCGGAGCCTTGCCGGGACTCCGGCGCTGTATTCCCTTTCTCTCGTTTTTCATTTTCCTAATATTATTTTGTTCTTTGTTTGATTACCGTTTCCTTACGCTATTAGTTCACACACACATCTATGCACATTTTACAAACATGTATACACCCACGATCCCCTACGCCATGAAGCACCAAATCGAGGTACTTGGCAAGCGCGGCCACGGGGACCGGCAGTATTTTTAGCACGGGATATACTTATTTGTTCATCAATTGACTAGTGCACCAAGTTACGAAGTGATCACATGGAAGCCAACTCACCTGGTTGGAAACACCATCGGGTCTCGATTTTTTAAAGGCAATGACATTCACCTAGTGACGAAAAAAAAAAAAAAAAAATACCCTTCGATCAGGTTGGTCGGCTCTTGAGGTTTAAACCCGGGATCTCCCGAATCAACTCGCTTATGCCACTGCGGTGCTACCTCGTTCATTTGTCTCGTCAATCGAAGCATAAGCTTCGTTTTACCAATGCTACAAAATATTCACCTAATTTTAGGGTAATATTCTACTCTTTGTATTTTGTGTCAATTTTCCTTACCAAGGTTTCTAAAAGATGTTCTAAAACGTTCTGTTTTACATATATACCTAAATTTTAAATTATCAGCAAGTACTTGTATTGCATAGGAACGGTAACCTTTAGTTTAATATTTCGCCGCTCATGACACTCGGGCTTAACCCTTTGTTGCCTGTCGGTACCTATAGATTCTGCTTGTTTTAAGCGTAACTTTACAAATAGGGTTGTACTCTAGCATTAATTTCATGTTATACTAACCTTCAACCATAAACGACAAGTAACCAAGACTGTTATATTGTAAAAATATATACAGCTTTTACTAAATATGCATTGATTTTTTAAATAAATAAAAGACAAAACCGACATAACTAGAGACAAATGTAACCCCATTAACTTCCAATCATCACACCGATTATTTTACTTGGGCTCTCCCACAATCACTGCGATTTGAAGTTGTAACATTTGGCTTTCAATGGATGGCCAGTCCATTACCTATCACCTAACACTCATGACCATTTGAACCACTTTTTTGGTAGTACTTTTGGGAGCATTATGAAAACTGGTTAAGAAGAATTTAAACTTTTAGTTGGGAAGAAAAGTAATAATAAAGGATATACATTTATTTTCATTTCTATTTTCTCTATTTTATATAATAGTTTTATAGGTTTGTTCACAAATATTTTTACTAGAACTCCAGTTTTAAAGGGCATATGTTGTATACTATTGCAGGCAACTAAGGGTTAAAGTCTCTAGATACCTAAACATTCACTGAAGCATAGCACTTCATTTTCAGCGTAGATAACATTATGAAGCTTAAATGAACTTGAAGGTTCTCATTCATAATTATTAGTCCAAAGTCATTCCTTTGTTTCACGCATGTTAATAGCTTTGGGCTGGAAAAGAAGACTTCGCGCCTATTTCTTTATTTTCGTTCCTTCGGGTGAGACGGAAGTGCTTCTTTTTCAAACAAAAGCGATCCCACGTGGAAAGAGAATAAAACCGTGTTTAAAGCTATGAACTCGAAAAGCAAGAGGATAATTTTGTTTTTAATGTTCACTGAAGAAGATCGAATGCAAGACTGACTCCAGTCATCTTCCTACTTCTAAATCGTGATCTAAGGTGAATTTATCCCCGAAATCTGCATTTTGTGCTGCATTGTGTGCTAGAGATCTCGGAATTGATGAGAATGCTTTCTTATAACCGTTATAATCTGCAATAAACACAGTAAACAGATTTATCAATCGAGAAATGAGTTAAGATAGAGGTCGAAATATCCATGTACTCTTGAGAGGAAAAATTCTTTTAAAAGTTGCAACACTATTTACCTGATTGATAGACGAAGTAAATTATATTCTGCTTTATTTTATTACTTCCCTTTTATGGTGTTTAAAATATATTCTACATTAGTAAAGTGGGTTAAATGAACTAAATATTGAAAGGATATTTTCTGTAAGTTGTAAAACGATACTAAGTTTACATACGCAGCAAAAACAGTAATTTACTAAATGTGTGAAGCCGGTTTTTTCTGTAAAGTTAAAGCTGCTGTATCCTGATTCACGAACATGCATTTTACAAAATAATAAGTAGATACTTTATTTTTTATGCATGGGAAGAATACGAAAAAAAAAAATCCGATATGTTCCATTCTCCTGACTTCTCTAGCTGTTCTCAAACATCTTTTCTTACAAAAAATTATTATTTTCATATTAATCGAGATAAACATTACTTGCTTCTTTGTAAGTTGAAGGTAAATAAAGGGAATGGACCACGCTAAAGCGAGTCATATCTTTTAAAAGCCAGTCGCTATGTATAACAATTGACATTCGGTTCTCTTTGCTTGCTAGGAGTATACATGAGAGACGAAAAGAAAGATATCCTTCCTTTTGAGAAAAGATTAAGTAGTTTAATTCTGAAACAAATAACTCGGAATATCTTGCATAGTAAAAAAAAAAAAATAGAAACAACTCGTTTATAGGTTCTTTTATGTTTGGATTATATCATTATATTTTCCTCAAACACGCACACATTCACTCTCACATACATACTTCCAGACTCTGTGGGGGATAGGGAATAATTCTGACTAAAGAAAAATTCCCCGCCTCAGCCGGGAATCGAACCTTGGACCTCCGGGTAAGAAGTCAGCTCGCTGACCACTTGACCACGGAGCTATATAAGAAATTGTTTTTTGACAATATCTACATTGTATGTGTAGTAAACTTTTGTCTATCTCTTACTTTTTTTTTTTTTTTTGGTAGTGTTTAACGCCCGCTTTAAGTACTAATGGCACCGCAGGCGGTGACACTGATGATACATGAATGATGATGGAGCACCGGTGGAATGCGATGGCGGGGGAAACCGGAGTACCCGGAGAAAACCCGCCCCAGCGCCGTTTTGTCCACCACAAATCTCACATGCGGTCGCTTGGGATCGAACCCCGGCCGTCTAGGTGAGAGTCGAGTGGTCTAACCACTCGGCCACGGCGCGGCCCCTCTATCTCTTACGGTTTACCAGTTATGCAAAAGTCATTGGGAATGAAGAGGAATTCAGAGGCTAGTCCCAGAAAATTTAAGATATACATTTCGTTTGTCGTGAAAATATCTTAGGCATACGGTATTTTAATCAACATCGTTAGGACCATTTTTATAAAATAAAAAGGTTCGAAAATGTTCCATATAAAGTGTAGTTTGGGTAAAAGATGTTTTTTGAAATCTTCGTTTCGCAACCTTGGAACTTAAACACAAAGTTTGGTATTTAACCGACTTTTTGTTTTTGAGCTATGCTGCCACCAGACACACAAGGACATGTTTCTAAAATGTTTTCGGTATTCAAGGGTTCTCAAAACCTGCATTTATGGTGAAATCTCTGTTTTTTTGTGTGGAATACCCTGCCTTCTCTATTCACTACGTTTATTGTATATACGTGCTATAGAAAGCAAAACAGTCTGTTTGGAGAGCCCTCCGATACCTTACAGACAAAATCGTGCAAATTGATGGCTATTAGTGGAATGTAAATCTACTACGAAATGAAGAGAATAATATTCAGAATCTTTGTGGCACGCATTCACAATGAGCCCGTCCAACTTACGCAGATGAAAGTAGCGTTTGTAAGATAGCCAAGATATGATTCTATGTATTGCTGTGGTCAATAGATTTTCAACACCTCTTTCTTTGACAATATGAACACCTGCGTGCATAAAAAGTGGCGCATTCCCCTAGATCCCCATTGTGTTATTTTCCTCTGTAAGTGTTCTAACTTTAGGCAACCAATCTTTAACTCCGTCCAACTGTTACAATATATTTATACGATCAACCTGAGAAAACAATTCAGATATCTAAAAACGAACAATTGATCTATGTTATAATCGTCGTAAAATAATAGACGGTTCGCGTACTGTCTCTTTAAAAGAGCTTCTGTACAATTGGTACACAAGGTACGGCGTAACCTACTAGATCATAATTTGGCCGTCTAGACGAAGGGCTGAAAAAGTGTGTAACGTTGAAGTAGACTATAGTTTCACGCGTCCCTATATGATAGCATTCATCGGCGACATTATATAAAGGCTAAAGTTGCTGCCGATACTAAACGGCAATAGAAAAGCCGATTTAAATAATATATTTATTTGCTATCGTCAATTGCCAGGTTCATATCAGCGCCGCCGGTGTACCGAAATTTCGTTCCGCAGGAGTTCTTTAACATACCAGTAAATATCACGCCTCGACAGCTAAATTCATTACGATATCCCTGTGTCTGTTTCACTGATTTGGCTTCCAAATAAAATGTAGCAGTATTAATTCTCTCAGGCGTCGTAAAAACCTTAATGACAATTTCTCTCAAACTTACAAAACAATTACCTGAAAACGGAAGAAAACTATTTTACCAACTTGGCGAAATATCAATTTTATTAGCGCGCCTGATAGAATCAAATCCTAAGTGGGTCAAAATTTGAGACGCAAATTTTGGCACAGAAAAATTGAGAGAAACTGGTTCTGCATCAGTGTCATATCGGAGATCAATTGTTTCTGCTGTAGTTTTGCTCTATCCCTAGTCATGGTTATTAAATTGTATTAAGCTATCATCAGATGAAAAAGACGCTACTTTAACTACTCACATTGCAGGCAATCAATCTTCCACCCCCGTTGGATGTGAGGAGCTCCTGACATCCTTTTTGGCCCTCATCAAAATTAATGAAGCCTACTGGGAAGAAGTGTTCTAGTGACCGGGATATGGAGAGGTGGATGGGGAAAAGCCCAGCTTACTCTTCACTACAACCTTTTTCATAATTGATTAACTAAAGGTGAAACCTTTCTACTAAAAGTGATGATATAAATGTAAGACACTAGCCCTTATGTTTGCCTTCATTATTAATGATGGATTTACATGCTGCACAGAAGTAGCATCATTCGATCACTGTAGTTCCTATCGAATTTTTCTATAAAATCAAATTTTCTAAAAAAACATTTTCCCTCTGTATTATTTAGCTTTGAAAATCAAGTTAATGAGGACATAAGACAGAAATTTAACCATTAAATGCACATATTTCAGGTTTCATACGTCATTTTCATACTTGTGATGCTATTGGTAAAATATTCAGTTTGGTTTTCAATGATTCAAACTATCTAGGAATTCAATTTCAGCAATTTAACACAATTCGAAACCTTTTTCCCCACCTAAATACTATATTTCTTGCACACGATACAAATATTCTTTTGTTGCACACGATTTAGTGTGCAATTTTATGTACTGACATTTGTTAATTTTTTCAAACAAACTATACAAGTAACTGAAAACTGTAGGTATCTTATAACCTAATGTAAAAAAATATTGTTATATGTTTGCTCTAGGTATTGCAGAAAAATATATATTAACTTCTACGCAGCTGGATCTCAGTGTGTGCCTAATTCATATAATTTATTGTATATATAAAACTTAAGATTGCAAATTTATGTACACGGTGAGAAAAAATAGTTAGAAATGTTGCATGTATTTATCAAAAGAAACCAGGAATATAATAAATCTATTGATTTCCGTCGAAACAGAGTGATTAGACCACATACTTCTCACCCTGGTGCCCTGGGTTCAATCCCAGGTGACTGCATGTGGAATGTGGTGACGAAGTGGTATCTGGTCGGGTACTGTCCAGGTTTCTCCCGCCATTCTTTCCAGAAACTGCTCCGTTGTCTCCTTTTCTACGGCTAATTTTGTCTTCATTTTATGTCGTCTACATTCTCGCTTTTATGCCAGGAATTAAGCTGAGCCCACACCTCTAGATACTCCATCCGATGATAGAGTCCACTGACCTCAACACACCTCTGACCCCAGGCGTTAGCTCATAGGTCTTGGAGATGTAAATTCTCTATAGGAGGAGGGTAAGCAGGTGAAGAAGCAGAAGATATAGAGTTCCATTGAAAATACTCACTTCTTCGACATTTAATAAACCATGGATGTGTTATATGGTACATTTCAATATTTTAAATTCTGTGGTTAAGATTTTTAATTCCTATTCCTTTATTGAGCAGGCTAATGCAAGTATATGCTTGGACACTTGTCAAAATTTCAAAATTTCCAAGAGCCGTAATGGCCAAAAGCCTTGTGATCTCCGAAAGTATTACTCAACTGATCACATTGAAACGTTTATATAATCAACAATCAATGCCTAGCAATCTTTGGGTATACAAAGGTTCGCTTTTATTCATCTTGGCGTTTATTGCGGATGTCTGACCTTTGTCCATGGTGTGCAAGAGCTCCTTTGAGTACTTTGGGTCTCTGAAAAGAGCTGTTTCTCTTAGAGTTGCAGTCTTCTGTAAGATATGGATTTCAAAATGTTTCTGCTAATATAATAGGTAATAGTAGAGACGGACAACCCTGGGGAACACATCACGCACTATGAATTAGAGATCTATTACTCACTAACACCCTCCAGGAAAATCGGATGAAGTGAGGGAATCACAGGAGTGTGCAGGAAGACGTGGATGTAGTTTCGACAAAAAATGACACCTTCAAACGGGACCACCCCGCTCTTCCGCTGGGAAATAACCATTAGCAAACTAAAGGCGACCCTGTACTAGGCGAGAATCGCGCCTCAGTTAGGGAACTAGTAAGTGAAAGATTTGGCAACAGCGAGAGTTGTTTTGCAGCTGCACACATCCTTATCCGAAAATTTGAAGTACCGCCGCTTTCGGCAGAGGAGTGGGGCAGGGTTATCATGTTCTGAAAATGCTGTACTGTCTCCGCACCCATGCAACGAGAGTGAAGTGACCTCAGCACCGAAAACAGCATTTGCAGTGCGCATGCCTTCGTGCCATCTGCCAGCGCTGCCACACATCACGAGATGATAAGTACACCTATGAGATTGTAAGTACATGGCATGGTGGGAGATGATGGAAAGAAATTCATGGAGAGTAAGCACTCCAGAATTTGCCTACGTATAAGGGGTTAACCACGAAAAATCCAAAGTCAGATTCCGCGGTTGAATCGAATTCACGATCTCCCGAAAGCAGTCAGACTTGTTAGCACAGTGCCACATCACTTGGAATTATAACAGCTAAATAAGTAATATCAAACATTCAAGACTGTGCCGAATTTGTTTCAAACTGTTCCTTCTGAAGATTCTAAAACTTTTTTGGTGCTGTTTAAGACAACTTTTATTAAAAATTTGCATAACTTAATGTTCTTAGCAGAGGTGTATTCCTTTAGATTCTGTGTAACTGTGAACTTAACTACACGTGTGCCACTGTATTGCTCGCTTCTGTTCATACAGGTTATAGCAGAGGAGGTGGTATTCGCGACCCCTAATGGACATCTTTTGTATCCACAGTTGCTGCTTCTGAATCAAATAGCTGCTCAATTGGTACTAAGGAACCTCAAGAAGTTGAGTGCATTCCGTTCTAAATCTCTGAGCTTGAGTAAAGTCGCATACGACTGCCAGGGATATTACCAGGGTCAGTTACTACCGCATCACTACTGGTCAGTCTGTGATACTGGTATTGGACAATATCAGAATTCATCTCAGTTCAGATGTCTCTGCAGCTAGCTAAGATAATATATAAAACGCTCGTCAAGATAAATTTACCACTTTCACAATATTAGGGCTAGTCAATTGACGTGATGAGGGTTGTATGGCTCTTATGCTGCTGGTCCCCGGATATATTCATTCTTCATAGCATCCAATCGATCGCTCTAAAATATTTATGCTCATGGAACGGATGTAAACGGTGAATAATAACCACAAACTCCCTTCACTTTGTGCAACAGTTGCCACGTACAGGAAGTTAGTTACCTCTTTATCAAACTATGTACTGGCTGCATAACTTTTCAATGGTTGTGCCTGCATCAAGTACTATTATATTCGATGGATCGATCAGACGCAATTGACACTGAAGATTCCAATTAATGAATTTTCATTGCCTTTGCCGTCGCCAAATTAGAGTTTTGGCGTGAACAATAACTGACAGATGCAAATCAAATGGACTATAGTTAGCAGAATATGTATGTTATACATAATGCTGTTGTTAAACACATTTGAAGCCCTGAGTCCCATTAAGAGATTTTTGCATGATAGTGGGTAAAATAGACTTTTTTCAGTGCGCAAAGTGAAGCGTTGTAACACGTAACAGCATGTAACATATAGAGTTTTTTAACATTGATATTATTTTTTGTTCTTCCTTATAACTAACATAAATTTTCTATCATGCGAATATATCGTAGTGGGTTTTAGTTTCTTCGTTTCTTCAAAGAAATACGCAATATTGTGTTTATATTTATGTACATTTTTCTTCAAACACCACTTTTTGAAATTACCATATTGCGAATTTAGATTTATGGCAACTAATCTACTATAGCAAGTTCAGCTACATCATCCATTTGCCCTGAACTGTAACGGCATGCTTCAGAATCCCCAAATAAGCCATGCTTTTTGAAGTATCCAATGGTTATTGAAACAAGCAACTCACTAGAGCAATTATTCTAAGGCCGCAGAATTGTCATCTCTATCTTTATTATTTTATTTCAAATATTTATATAAACATAAATAACCGCGGTTGTATAGGACCCTGGAAGTGGTAACTACTTTCTATTATATATTTTATACTAACTTCGTACAGCCATGCAAAATAATTGTATGATACACATGTGCAAAATTTTATTTTTGATTCACTTTTTTGTGACTGTATGTCTTTTTTAATTTAGTCCGCACTCGATTCGACAACTTTATACACTTGTATCATAAATAACTTCTTTGCATCATTGTATATCTTAATATTATATGCCTCTAGGAAATAATGGAAATAAGTTGACCTCCATTCGTTTTGTCGTCTCCTTCACAGCTAATTTACGTTTTTGAAGAGAACAAGAGACAAAATATAGCTTGGGGGTGAAGTGATTTTCTGAAATTGCCATTTGTATTAGAGTTAAACGAGATTTGCAGCCAATTTTATTAAGGTGCTTTGATATTCACTCCTGAAAATCGCCTAATAAGCGGATTGCCATTCGCAAGCATTCTAGTCCAAAATGGCTGATCAAATCAACTAGAAAATTGTTAGGCTACAACAGATAAAATGCACTAGAATACCATGAAAAGGGCCCTATACAGGAAAGTTACATGGAAAAAAGTAAACTACATCCGTGAATTTGATATACTGTACACAATAGATTGTCTATTAGTAAACTAAAGTGACTCTTAGGCCCAAAGTCGTCTTATAAAGTGATAAAATATTCATACTGACCTTTATTGTCTGGACATGAAAACTCTATCGCAACGTCTTTATATAAGAAATTGGCAAAGGTTTTAAATCTGAATCGTAACTCTTGTAATCCAACACAGTAGTTTCGAGTCTCGTGTGTTCTCGAATACAAGGCATCTTTGACGAAACCTTCTACAACGAAATATTTCTGGATAGTCCTGCTTCCTGTCAATACTAGCTTGTTTTTTATGTTTTGTCTATATTCTTTCATTTGTACTACAATTAAAAATTAATTCTGGTTTGGCGCAGCGAGGAATGCATCCATTATTAGAATCGTAGCTGCATAAGAAAGTATGTATGTAGCAAAAAATGTCAATTTTTGGGTAGCTTAGGTTCCGAACCCTAGGTTTACTTGATACGTATGATATTCATATTATTACAATCGTCGAAATTATCTCTAACAAATTCAGTTGAATATAACACCAATTTTCTGCAAATAGTCTGTATTCGTCTTTGCGTTTTATACCGAGTTATACGCATAAACGTGTAGGTATATTGTTGCAGAAAACGCAACAGTCAAAAAATTAGCCGTTGAAAAGTTAGATTTGTACTTATTTTGCCCAATTTTAATAGTTGAATGTATTCAGTGTGGTCTTCGCTTTCCCCCCAGTAGCTCAGAGAACTGGTTCTGAGTTGAGCCCTCATTTGTGAGTTTGTGCATAGCGTGGCTAAGATTCATAACAACGCAGGAGCGAACTGCAAGTCCCACTCCACTCCATCAATTCTTTATTCGCTACCAACAGCTGATCATTGTGGCTTTGCAGCCGTTCTGCTTTCTCATAATATATTGAAGAGGTATTTTAGAATGATAGTCCAGTTGTGCCTGGCAAGTAAAGAGTAAATTTACTGAGAAGACTTTATTGTGATACACGGATGACTCAAACCCAGGAACTAGAACTGGATCCTTATCTTTTCCGACAGATAGGCTGCACTTAAAGCTCTTAAGCAGCCACGCGTAATATGACATCAATAATTTGACAGCTCACCAAGAGCCTTGGCCTACCACCCGGCGGCTGCGTCCCCCATCTCGGTGCATTACAGACTACTTATGGCTGATGGAGCACCGTTGGCGGGGGAAACCGGATTACCCGGAGAAAACCCGCCCCAGCGCCGCTTTGTCCACCTGGGATCGAACCCAGGCCATCTAGAGAGGCGAGTGGTCTAACCACTCGGCCTGATTACAGACGTTACGGATGGGGTGCAGTATTGGGGGGGGGGTGAGACGGGATCAGCGCTTCGATCCCCCCTGGCCAGTTAATGCTGCTACTTCTGCGTCAAGTAGCTCCTCAGTTGGCCCCCCCCAGGGACCCCGGTCCAAATCTCCAAACGGGGGAAAAAATCCCCAGGCCAGTATTGGGAATCGAACCCAGGTCTCCCGCTTGGAAAGCAGCAACGCTATCACCATGCTAACGGGACGACCAATGTGAGATCAAGCTTAATCTTAAATTGCCTGGATGTGCTCACACACAGAACAGAATGATATTCAGCTTATTTGGGGTGCCAGGTTGTCTGGTAAGAGAGGCTGCTAAGAACTGGCACAAAGTAAAGCATTATAAAACCTGGCTTATAACTCGAGGAAATAACCATGGTAAATTATTTATTAGCAAACCATACAGGAAAAGAGCCATAAGCTTGCTCAAATGCAATCGATTTCACTTGTAAATATAACTGCTCTTCTTACAGGACGTGTCCGGTGAAAAAAGCATCTTAAGGGGACAGCCAATGGAACATTCTAAATTTCATATTTTTAAAGATAGACCTTTCAAATTTTGTTTATCTATTACTCTTATTTATGGTAGCCTCTATACGTATTTTAGCAATCTATCTCAAGCAGTTTACTGTTTGTTAAATTTTTAATTGAGAATGTAATTATTTGATATACTCCTTGTGGGCAGTTTCATGTATATTACTTGGTACGAGCATTTTAATGCACATGTAAATAACCTAGATTTTGCTGTAGAGATAATGAAAGCAAAAGCTACGGAAATTTGATGTATCTGTAGTTTTAATTTTTCAAAGAAAATTATATGATTTTTAGTATTTATTGCCTCAGAAATGCTTAACTAACTAATTGCTATCAACACCCCTAAAAAGTATTATAAAAGATAGGAGCTAAAGAGTTCATATTCTAAATTTCAAAATAATCTGTTCAAAATTACTCGACAAGAAACTTTTTATAGAAAGGAAAATTAAGTTTTGAGAAATGGAAGAAAATAAGGATGGGCTCGTCATAAAAAATATGACCGATATAAAACAGTTAAAAAGGGTGCAGAGTAAAGCATAAACCATTTTTAAATAGATAAAGAAACAAATGTTTTCTAAGAAAAAAAAATCATAACTTTGATCCAAAACCTCGAATTTTCAGTTTAATGCGATGCGACTGCTTAAGGATAACTTTTATTGCAGATTATAAAGAAAAGAACTGAAACAACCCAACATAATATGAATATATTATTCACTCCCCTTTAGGACTTTGCTCGTACAATATATACTAATTTGAGAGCATCGTTTCAGTACCAGAAAATTTTGATTCTATATCTAAATGAGCTGTACTTCTTCGAAATGGATGTAGGCATCATGAGTTGGTATTAAACCGATATACCTGGCAAAATGACTATAAACCACACAGCAGTGACCTGATAACTCAAGTGTGACAGGCGCCCCAGGGAACAAGTCCGTGGAATTTTCAATAGACTGGTACCTATTTTATAAACAGACCCCCTTGCTTACGCAAGGACGGAAGCCACCATAGTAGGATCACCAGCGAAGACCCCAGTGGAGGTAACAGTTACTGACTGCTGTCTAAGCTCTCCAGGTTAGTGGCCGGCGAACATGCCGGTCCCCGTGGCCGCGCTCGCTAAAGCGCCTAGCTTTGGTGCTTCGGTGGGTTCGAGCGCCGCCTTGGGCATGGGGTTTGTGTGTTTGTAAATATAAGTGTATTTGGAGGCAAAAAGTAAAGGGTAAAAGAAATAGGTCATCAAAGGAAATGTAGGGAAAGTGGAAAAAATAGCAAAGAGGAAACAGAAAAAGAAATACAGCGCTGGAGTCCCAACAATCCCCTAGAACTGTATTTTTTATTAAAAAAAAAACATCAAAGCGTCGCACCCCCCCCCCAGGTATCACCGTCCAGATGATCCCAAATCTCCCATGGGTTTCGGGAACCACACCCCGCCGAGTCCGGCCCAATCCGAACAGCTCCCTTTCGGAAGTTCGGCCCGAATTCTAGTAACGGCAGAAGTAACACGGGTGCTCGTGGTCCGCAGCGCTCGCACCGGAGCAGCTGAAGACGTCGCAATACTGGGGCGCATTGATTAGGCTTACTATCCGTCCGGGATTTGACCGGACAGCCCTGGTTTGCTTATACAATACGGCATTAAGTCCAGAGTAGAAATATATCCACGGTTTTGAAGATAAAACAGATTTTTGCAATGATAAACTTTAAAGGTTATATTTGTCTTGGGTGAAAAGAAATGGGGCAGAAGTAAATTGTGGTAAATATTGCACACGTTGACCGCTATTAACAGCGCAGTTACTTTGCTTAGACAATTGATGACTGTTCAGTTTTCGTATTCCGCGAATCCGTATCTGGATAGTATTGCATCTGTGAAAATGTAATTAGTATTCAGCAGGTGTGGTGAAACAGAGTAGTTTAAGGATCTTTTGTTTTATCCAAAGGAAGGATATTTTAGTGGCACAAGTCCTTCGAATCTTGTTGTGCTTGCAACATCAACATACTTTTTTTTAAAAGATGTGGGTTTTGCGAACATCATGAGCAGTGTTTACAATGTAATGTTCATAAAGTTAGGATAGACATTCAATATCACTTAAAAATACACAAACATATTAAGAAAGTTGGATGTGATACTTCGCCATCAAATACAATACTTTACTTCAAAATAACAGACTTTAGCGTCCAAAAATGCTCTGATCCTATCTATATTGTAGCTTGACGTTTTTAACCTAGTGGATTATATCAGACAATGAATGAATGCTCAAATAAGCTCGGGGTCCACTTGAAAGGATAAGGGCAAACCCCGAATAAAACCATATCCGGGTAAATTTACCTAACCAAGATTCGAACTATGAAACTCTTAAATGTGAGTCCTTGTATTACTCAATATAATACAACCACGAATGAGTATTTATCTGCTACTTTTCATGCTTAGAAAAGCCTTTATTTTACATACTCTTTATGAAAAAGACACATTCTCATTACTAGAAAAAGTTTTTGGTCATATAAAAATGGACTGTAGATTAAACAGCTATAAAGCGCGTAATGAATTATTTCTGTAAAATACAAAAATGGTAATTATGTGAAAATTAACATTCTGTAGCAATTGTCTTGGGCTTGGACCACAGAAAATAAGTATTTGTTGTAGATATGGTCTTCAAGAATCTGGTAAACCTCTTTAGGCATAAGTGTGCCAGGAATTAATTGTAACAAAAAAAAAAAAGAAACTGTATCTAAACAGGTGTAAGCAAAACTTCAGGGAAAACATTTTACACCCTCTAAGTATGTAATGGGGGCGATTAAAAAGGAAATATAAACAATATTAGGGGTGACTTAAACATAAGTGAAGTTTTGGAGATTCGAGTGAGTACAGAACATCAAAATTGTGTGTATACAGCTGGTTACAGAATAAGTACAATGCAGAGCTTATCCGATATCAATGTTTGACCGACTATTGTCACGGACATTGAGAGTATTTTCCAAATCAGTCGCTTTATTGATGGGGGGGGGATTTCCACTGCTTAATACAATAGCTGTTTAAGCCATTAAAATAAAAGTCGGGCGTGCGGTATGAGTATAAACAGCTCAAATACAATCCTTCAGAATCAACAGGTCCCTATTTTTATCTCTTGCTTACATTTAAAGATACATTTAATCTCTTAACAGTATTGGGTAGAATTTCCTAAACAAAGAACGATTGTAAGTAAGGCGTGTAATCTGGTTGAAAAAGTAAGATATTGAAGGTTTTAAAGGAAATGTTGTTATACAAATTCAAGATGTATATACATAGTTATCTTTATAGGTTTCAAATTATTTAAGTTATTACACAAAAACTTAGATCATGGGTTGTTGTACATGTATATTTAACATACAATTTAAATATGAAAAAGGAAACAAAGGGAAAAGTAAGAAAAATAAAGAGAAATAATGGATATAAATTGGCTCTAAATAGCCGAATACATTGGTCTGGCTTTGCGCAATTTAGCCAGGTAAATGCCCATGTTATGAAATTTCCTCAGGTCAGCCGGTAGATCCCAACATGCCAATCCCTAATAGGTCTTAAACTTGTTTCTTTTAACTTAATTCTTCGCTGGCTCTCCAGTTGTGCAGATTACGCCAAAATATGTATCCAGTCTTCGTCTAATCCACAGAATGGACAGGTTTTATAAATGTTGTACCTGGAAATGTGATTCAAGTGGAGCTACAATGCTCAACTAGTAAAGATCTGTAGTAATGTATTTGTCTTCATAAGATAAAATTCTGCTCTTGCAAGTGTTGACTATTCCCTCCAGTACGTCTATTCTCGCTACGTTATAGGAACATAGGTCACCAGTCTGAAATGTTCATTTTATATTTGCTTTTATGGAAATTATTTGCGTTATTAATAACGCAATGAGAATTTGTTCTAAGGTGCGTTGTGTTGCATCTAATTATTATTATTAGCGATGATCACAGTTTAAGAGTAAGCTGCTCAAGAAACCAAATGGGAACGATGCGGTAATGTTTCCCATCCTCTTTGCACAACTATTGTGCTCAGTGCCAAAATGTAAGCTAAGTTGCCTGAGAAAACAATGCTTAAGTTGTTCTAATGGTAATGTTATATTAAACCCCTAACAAGGGTATATGTTAACTGATAGAACCAGCTGAAACACAGACCCTCGGCAGGACGTTAAAATAACATGCCAATGTAATAATAAAATTTCGCAATCAGATACTTAGTATGTATGTAAGTCACTAGTAAGGTATTCCCCGAAGTTATTTTTCGTACTGTGTGGTTACTTGGGTAAAAATCATGAATCAGTTGGAGAATTGAATGTCAGATCTGCATGTTGTTAAAGTAACCCAATGGTTATAGCAGCAGGCCGCGCCGTAGCCGAATGATTAGACAACTCGACTCTCACCAAAGCGGCCCGCGTCTGATCTCAAGTGACCACATGTGGGATTTGTGGTGGATTAAGGCGGCGCAGGGGCGGGTTTTCTCCGGTTTCCCCCACCAACTCATTTCACCGGCGCTCCATCTTCATTCCATCAGTGTCATCGCCCGCGGTGCCACAGCAGTAAAATCAGGCGTTAAATACTATCAAAAATGTTAAAGCAACTGCAAGCAGAGCGGGAGAACCTTGTTCAGGCTATGGCATTGGATTTGCAGCTAGTTCTAACACTAACATGTCTTAGTTTTGATCCAGAGTCTCCACAAAAGTTTGGCGTACGATTAATTTGTGTTTGAAAATTAGCTTGACACTAATGGAATACTTTGTTGCTATAAGAAGCCTACCAGCGAAATAAAAATAACACAAAATGCCCTCCATGCTGATAAACATAAATATTGGCTCTAGAAAGTATCTAACGTTATTTGCACGGTTTAATTCTGGGTTTTCTTCTCCTAGTGCCTACAATCAAGACTCCCATAAATCTCGATCTTCCACTGAAATGCCTGCTAAAAGGACCATTCGATGTTGGCCGGCGATATGCATAAGTAAAAGGGATCGTGAGTGATTGTTAATCCACTGAATCTTAACTCAGACTGTTATAATCAAAGTGTAAGCAAAAGCCTACAAAACACGACTATCCAACAACTTGTTCAAACAGAAATTGGAATCAGGCCTGTCCGATACGAGCGGTAGGAAAAGGTTTGTTAATTACAAAACATGTTTCTTTCATTGTGATTTGTGGCTTCCAAATTAAACAAAGGGCCTTCGGTGCTATGTGATTAAATTCTAGGAGTAACCACTTCAAGTCATCAACAACCTCTGAATTATATGATGAAACATTTTCCAACTTTTTACCAGATATTTTCAGATGCTTTTTCTCTCTTTCTCTCAACAGCTAAACATACTTGAGTCCATACCGCAAGCGTATTCCTAAGAGAAGTGCCCTTATGCTCTATAGAAGAAATCAGACAAGGCAGGGCTTCAACAGGCCCACTTAAACACAGTTCATCTCTCGCGCGACTTTAATCCCTTCTTTTCAATCCATTAAGGATGCAGACGTGTGTTATCGGGCAAGGTGTCAGAGGCACGTTCGCCCGTCTACCTTGTAGCACTTTGATGTATGGGCCTGTAAGCTGCTAGTACTTCCATAGGCATTCTTCAAACTGATTCATTCGTCTCATTTACTCCAAACTACTGAGTTTTTCGAGATCAATCCTGCTGGACCTATGGGTGATATGTTTTTAAGGGGGCGTTACATGGTTGGTAAATGAAGTACTCTCGTTTTCTTAAAATCTGTATGACGATGGCAGTGCACGCTCTATGTTGAGTGTAGTAGTTGTAATTAGTACACTTGTCAAACTTGCTATATTCTTTCCATTCATATCCTTGAATCTACAAAATACTGAATATCTTTACCTTTTTGCTTTCTCTATATGTACTATGTACATAGTGGATAGAGAAGGTATTGTATTGCACCCAACAATTCAATATCTAGATTTCACCGGAAATATATCTTTTGGGTTCCCCTGAATGCAAAAAAAAACCAACATTTCTAGAAACATCTGTCTGTCTGTTTGTCTGTGTATGTGTATGTGTGTGTGTGTGTGTGTTTGGGCAGCATATCTCAAAAACGAAAATACTTGATATTTAAGGTTGGTATCTTCCAAGGATGCGACACGTAGATTTTCAAGAAAATCCCTCCATTCCCGACTACCCTTTACATGGAAAAAAATTCGAAAATTTTGCTCTTCTCAAAAATGGTTCTAACGATTTTGCTTAAAATATCGTATATTAAATATATTTTTATGACAAACGAAATGTATATCTTGAATTTTCTGGGAATAGCCTCTGAACACTACTTTATTCTGGATGAATTTTACGGAATTTTACATAACTGTATAGGATGGGCAAAAGCTTACCACACAAAAATGTAGATCACGTTAAAACACACAATTTCTGTTATATATATTTTTTTTAGATATTCCCTGTTTTTGGTTTCCGCTTTGAAAAAACTTATACTTTTCTCATAAAGGAATTTTTCAACGCCTGTCATACAAGCAAAGGAACTTCAGTCACATAGCAACCAGCTTTTGACTGTCACTTTAACACATGATGCTCCCTTATGTCGCTTCTACTTACAAGGAAGCAAGTAATAAGACCATTATTTGTTAATGTTAGCCTCGATTATCATGAAGTAAATAGAAGAATAAGCTTATTAACAATAATTTGATACAGAGATGTAGAGAAAGTCATATGAATGGACACATCAGATTTTTAATGTGTATTTATTTATAACTACTTCTGCATTTATGGTACTAGGATGTACGTTTCCTGGAAAACTACTTACTACCCGCTTATTTTTTTCATGTGTATCTGAAGCATAAAGAAAAGCCTTGAGCCAATTAATTTATTTATTTAACTTGTATAAAATTATATAATTTTAGCAATTCTTAGAACATTTTTGATAATTTCTGAAGATATTTATTTGTTTAAAATAATTTACGACCGGTATGAAAAATGTAATTGATTTAGTTTATATCTAAAACATTAAACATTGAGTAAAAAAATCATAGCATTTGGACCAATAGATTAAGAGAAACGTTACATTCTGTTAACAAAATTTATAATATCGGGAAATGGCCAAAAACAAAAAAACACTGCAACTGAAATGTCATTTCTAACCGTCTAATGTTATCCAGCACCATACAACTCATCTTTCTCCCTTTCTGCATCCTCTCTACACCTGGCTGCTGCTGTTTTCCCTCATGTTCAGAACACAAGGAAATATGTTTTTCTAGCAGCCTTCCTGCTCCTTCCATGCAGCCATAACACTACAGACGCCCTCTGAATGTGATTCCATGCAGCCAGGTAACATTTTCATAAAAAACTGTGAAAGGGAACCGAGTTTACCTAAAATATGTCTGACTGTGGGCCTCTTTAAAACGCTAGGCATTTAAACTTTAAATGCCCAAAACAAAGCATGATAGTTACCTTTTGTGGGGTAAAAATGTCAGGAAGCTTCTGAACAAAAAACTACAAAAAAGCAAATTACAACAATTGGAACACTTTTCTCGTGTAACGCTCCCTTAAAACGAATCAGCTCCTGAGGTATTTAATAATATCTATTACTCCTTTTTGAAACATTTTTAATTTCTATAGCCCCGTATGTACAATGCATATATTGGATAGAGAAAAATTCGCTGTCGAGATTTCACCGGTGCCTTCAGGTTCCCCAGTCCCATGAAGAATTAGGTATATATTATGTAGCCCAGTAAGCAGGAGTGGTCTGTTTTTATACAGTGTGTTTCAAAACGACACCAAATGAAGATGTGGACCTTGTTGGTCATACCATATGTGATACGTGAATATAATTTTTTGCTCTAAATTCGGCACATACAAAAACTGCCATAAAATCACCATGGACTATACAATCATACATAACGAAATGGCACGTGCCTGGCCCACTCCAAGAGAGATGTCGGTTGGTAGCGAAGGTCCCAGTCGCGTGGTGTAGGGCTGGTTTGATAGACAACGCCGGTGCGGCACAGGTCACCTTAGTAATGGAAAACGTAGCATGTGGGTTTTGTTCTGTGTTTCGTATAACACGTTCTGAGGTTGTTTATGTGGCGTACGACAACCGTTGTTCCTTCGTTGCCTAATCCCAAATATGTGTGATTTTTAAACACACAAAACTATAAATAGAAGAGTTTGAAAGTTGCGGCATCAAGTTTCGGACAGTAAAAGTGTTAGCTAATCGACTGCTATCTTCGTTTGGTGTCGTTTTGAAACGGCCTGTATAGCGCAGTGCAATCAAATTGTGATGTCAAAATTACGAGCCTACTTATGACCGTTGATTTGATGAAGTTGAAGCATGAGAAAGGCATAGAAAAGTTACTTCAAATATATTGTGAATTGGAATGAGTTTTAGCTTTCTGTTCATTAAAACGTAGTCAATCATGGTTCAGTGACAGTTATTTGCTCTGAAAATAATATTCTGCTCTCTCTAAAAATGGCCACACTTCAAAGCACTATGATCACTTTTGCTTCTCCACTCACTAACGGTATTAAATCACAATCACTAAATATTTGGCATATGTAGAGTAGTTTAGGAGAATTGTTTTGAGAAAGTCTCCATGGTTTACCTTTGGAAGACACTGGATGAATACCAAGTTGGTATTTAAATTCAAAGTTTGGCTGTTTAGTTATGATGTTCACAGACACGGGTGAATATGTTTGTGATCAGTGAACCTTCAAATATACACTTCGTTGAATATCGATATGACCGTTTGGGTAGAATACGATACTCCTTTATTTGGTGTATTTAACTGGTAGAGAAAGTAAAAATGGGCGCCATATTCCTTACGTGAGTGTGGTCTAGTTTTATTTGCTTTTTTCAAGTGCAAGTGTGCTTTGCACGATCATGCATGAAAGGGAAGCTCCATAAAAACTTCCCAGACCATGCACATTGTGACTCGGCGAACTGTAAAATCCCTTCTTTCGGGAGAAGCCATTGGCCGGCACAGTTCATGGCCCGATACCAGCTGCGTAATTCTGGCCACAGAGGTACCTCGACGAGCGGCCAACCGTTATTGCTTCAGCAGTGCATGAAGCCAGCGGATGTGGCCCACATAACTGCACAGAAATGATATAACAGAAATAACCCGCGCAAGTAGTTTAACACACATTCGTTTTCAGCTAGCAGTACTGAGCAGTAGTGGACATGTGGTTCAACTAACACTACCATCGGAAATATTTCATAAGCTAAGGTAACACTATGCCCAATGAAGGGATCTAAAGACACTCTAATTACTGCAAACTTATATCCAAAAATCTGATGCGTAGCATTCACATAACTTTCTCTAACTGCTCCAAATACACACCATTCTTACAAACGATTACTATTTCATCTCATCATGCTAATCGAGATAAACCTTAGCAGCATCAGTCTTATTACTTGGTTCCCTGTAAGTAGAAGAGAAGCAAGGAAACGCATTAGCTAGTCGGTGTGTGAAACAATTGAGGTTATGTTCGTTTAGCATGATCCCGTTAGAGAAACGTTAGTTAGCTTAAAAATGAAACCAGTGACAATCATATCTCGAAAACTGTACATAAATATGACATACAAGATGTGTTTTATCAAGATCTGCATTTATAGTGCAGTAAGTTTTTGTCTATCTCTTACGGTTTAACCGCTATGCAAAATTCTGCAAAACTCGTCTAGAATAGAGGCGTTGACTATTTTCAGAAAATTCGAAATAAACATGTTAAATGCGATATAAAATATATGTAATATACGTTGTTTTAATGAACTTGTGAATTACATTAAATTACATTTTGACTGGAAAATGTAGATGTTTCATAAAGTCGGATTTCAATTATGTTCATGCAGGGCTCCTGTCGTTATACTGCACTTGCAACCCCATCTTCCTATCCTCCAACTAGCTAGTTTGATACCACCTTTCTGCATGAAGTGTTATTTGTGGACGCTTTTTAGGGTTGCCGTTCTCAGTGTCCCATTCAATATTGGACGTGAAACACTGCTTAATTTTGCTTAGAGGCTCCTTTGTCACGCTTGAGCTTTTTTTTTTTTTTTCTTCTCGCTTTAACTGCTATAGCACAGCATGCGATGACACTGATGATACATGGAGTGGAGATGGAGCCCCGGTGGAATGTGATGGCGGGGGAAACCGGAGAACCGAGAAAACCCGCCCCGCTTTATCCGCCACAAAACGCATATGCGGTCGCTTGGAATCGAACCCGGCCCGTCTAGATGAGAGGCGAGTGGTCTGACCACTCGTCCACGGCGCGCTCCTTCTTTTACGTGCTGTAAATCTACACGAGACCATCGGCTTTACTTCCCTTCCGAGGGAAGGCTACAGATTTTACGCCCCAAAAATCCATTGTCTACTTCCGAGTTTGAACCTGCATGGTACCCCTGGACCACGGAGGACGAATCCTGAATTTTTCAGCATGTTATTTTTCCTTGTCCTCTTTTTCTCCAACAGCTCTTTATTTATTTCACAAACTGATTAATCAGAACTTGCTCACGCATAACTTCCTCCACGCTTTTAAAATAATTCTGCAGTATAGTTTCTTTTCGATGTTCATAGCGGCGACAATAACAGCTTGTTAAGAAATTCCCATCGAAATTCACAAAACTGCTGCACGCGAAGCATTCTCAGTGAAAATGTAACTCTCGGCAAAGCATGGTTCCACTTTCTATACCGGTTGATCAAATGGTTAGACATTTCCAGAAGCTGTCGCACGTGCAAAACACCGCAGATATTCACAAACTTACTCAGTTATAACAATACGGCCTTCGAAATCAAAAAACCGTCCGATAGAACACAGGTCCACATGTACCTGATAACAATGACAGCACTGATGTCAAAAGAACTTTCTACCGGCACAACTGTCCACTAGCACACGAGTAACAATGGATGCCAACAATCAGCTCATTTACGAAGTGGGCCGTACACACACGTTCGGCGATTACGGCCGCAAGGAGTAGTCGCAATATATTAAATATATGCATCATGGTATATTATGCACTTCTACCATTGTATATCAAAATATATTTTGTAGCTGAAATACCGGTTTATTTGTATAAAACTGATCATGAATCTGGTAAATTAAAAAAAAGAAAAGAACATTTTAATGCTTTCATAGAAAAGAGATCAAATGACGTATAATTAAGGACACACTTGAGGCTTTAGCTTTTTTTTTTTTTTTATTATTATTATTATTATTATTTAAATAACCAACCGCAGTGCTTTTAATTATTTATATATATAATATTTTCGTCAGTGAAAATGTTCCTGCTGAACGTTCAGTGAAGGAGTATCAAGGGGCCTAAAATACCTTTTCTTTATATCATACGTACACAATTTATGATTTATATTTTAATGTTTTGGATATGATTGTTTAGTAAATTATAAGTGTTGCATATTTCAGATTTTCATTTTGCACAAAAGGGAATCTTTCTTTCGACTGAGTTGTATGTTAGAAGTATTATGCAACATTTAAGATTTTAAAATGTTAGGTCAGGTTGGGAATTTTATATATCTATGACAATTTTAATTTTTGCAAGATATTTTATTGACCGTTTCAGTATTCAGGTTCAAGAGAATTATTTTTGTGTTGTTATGCTCAATATCTATGATAACTTATAACATAAAGTGGTTGATATGCGACTTCAAAATAGAGTACACTCATCTTTAATAATAGTAATTATTGCCACAGATTTTAATCATATTAAGTCAGTAGACTAAAAATCTTCCATTATACATACAAAGATAGTCTCAGTTTAAGTAACGGTAATATCGGAGAAAGGGTTTTATGGGCCCAGTAACTTTAAAGAGGATGATATGAAACATTTTACGTTTCCTTAAATTAGGCTGTGGTTCTCAGACTATTCTTCACTCTCCAGTTACCATATCAACAGTGGTTAGTTTCGTGCATCTATTCCTTAAACATTAATTTTGGAAATGATACTGTTTATTACCTGTTGTGAGATTCACAATAAAAATGTAAACAATTTTAACAAAAAAAAAACAGAAAAAAAACGGAAGATGTGTGAGTGAATTAATGGAAATCAGAACAAAGAATAGACAAACATGAACAAACCGTCGATATCGAGCTTCTGTTTGAAACTGGTTTAAGATGACGTCACTTATTTAAGCTCACATAATTCACCTACCTGATGATATTTTATCAAACAATTAATTCATTGTTTAATAAGTAATTATGCGTTCACCCCGATCATCAGTTTGGAAAGGTTTACTCAAAATTAATGCATTATTGAATTTTAAAATGAAGTATCAAGAACGGCGATGAAGTAAGGTCTTATCTTACTACGGCTGTTGAAACATGAATTTCTATGGTTTAAACTACGTGCTTATGGTTTAAATGAATGTCAGTTTGAATTTGATAAATCTTATTTAAATCACAGATATCAGATATACGGTTTAATAATATCCGTTCTGGTCTTAAAATTGCTAAATATGGTATTCCTCAATGGTCTATTTTAGGTCCTTTCCTTTTTATAATTTATGTTATGAAAGTTCCCTCTAATGTAAGAGAAACGTATTCTAACTTAAATTTATACTGACGATTATGCCTTAAGCATTACATGTTAAAATGCTCGTCTATCTCAAAGATACATTGAAAGCTCTTCAGCTAAAATAATTAATGGTGAAGCGCTAATGTCTTATATAAGTTTGAATTTTAATAGGGCTCCCAATAGTCAGTTTAGCTTTAATCCTTTTAATTATCATAAAACCAAATCAATTTTTAGGTATTCAATTCATATTCAATCGAATTTTACAGTGGTAATCTCTTATTGAGTATGTTGCTGATAAGATTTTACAAGTGCTTTTTTTTCTTTGTTTTTGTTCAGAATGCTTAGAAACTCTGTCACTAAAAGCTCTCTAGAAGTGCATTATGAATATGAATTTTTTTGTCTTAATTATGGTGTGCATTTCTTTAAGATTATTCGCAAGCAAGAAACACCCATCAGATGTTATTTATATTAAATAATATTGTTTGATACGCTATGTGTATCATTTTAATCGTAATAATCTAAATTATATGTAAACATGCTAAAACTAAAAATAAATTTGAATATGTTGTAGTAAACTTATTTTATCACACAGCTAAGGTTTATCGTCTTTAAAAGCTATGCTAAAGCAATTATTTTGGCTAATTCTTAAGATAATGCTCAGGAATTTAATGTCTTGTATTTTAGTGTGTGTCTCTTTGACGTTTTATACATTTACTGTGTCTTCTTAGCAACAAAGTAGATTGATATTAAAGTTTGATATTAATTTTTCATTCACTTATGGCACTTGTAAAATATGAAAGTTCAAAGGAACTTTCTTCGGAAGTAGTGTGTCTTCATGATTTTTATTGCTTTACTGCCAGAGCACTCTTACAGCTAAACTGCCTACGCGTTTCAAAAACGAAGAGAATTAGCATTGTTGCATGAAGCTGGAGGTGTTTTTTATATGATCTACATTTTGTAATCACTGGCCTAAGGGACAACATTCTTGTTCAGGTCCTTTTCCTATATGAATAACTTTCGGTATGAACGTCCATGTAGACAATAATGAAGAAAATTGTCAATTGCCGTACTAAATCTTCTAAAATCTGCTCCTTATAAGAATATTTACTGAAGGAACAAGTGTGTGCATTTTGTTTATAAGGACAAATTAAAAGTCCCATCCCACATATTAAAACTGCTAAATTCTAAATTTTTTATTCCACATACTATATCAGACATTTCTATTTGAAGTAGATGCCTACTTTCTGCGTTCTCCGATCTAACTTTATACAGAAAGATTATTTACTAAGGAAGATGCTATTTTTGTTTTATATTAGCTTGAATTAAAAGTTTGATAATTTAAGTTTTATAAAGTCACCAACTAATAAAATAAAATTGGAAATTCTTAACATAACTTACTCAAATTCAATAGTTCATGAAAAAACTGGTCTGATTCACATAAGAAAGCCAAATTAAAGAAAACAAACTAATATATGTTTGCAAAGTAGCAATCTATGTGCTTTAAGCGCGTAGGAGCTACAATACGTAACTATCTATCAATTTGTGGAGCAAAACTTCCACTAAATCATAGCTTCTTAACACCCAACATACTCAATTAGAGATTGCCACTGCAAAATTGGATTGAAGATGAGATGAATACCAAAAATCAATCTGAGTTAGTTTAATGTGATAATTCAAAGGATTAAAACTAAGATTAATATCGGGAGTCTTAATAAGATTCAAACTTGGATTAGATATTAGCGGTTTCCATTAAAGATTTTAACTGAAGAGCTTTCAGTGTTGCTTTGAGAAAGACCTGTATTTGAGCATGTATTGCTTAAAGGATGACCTCAGTACACATTTAAGTAGTATTACATTTCTCTTACATTAGAGGGCATTGCTGTTAATAATATAATGTATAAAAAGGAAAGGACCTAAAATAGATCATTGAGGGATGTGTAGTTTTTATGTTGTTTTTTTTTCTGGGGATTGTAGCAGAACAAAATAGAAAATGCAGAACCATTAGAATATATGTAAAGTATCAGTACTGTGCATCCAATAGTTTATATCAAAGTTAATAGGATATTTCAATGATTAAAACTGTACAAAAAAAGCAACAAATGTCATATAATGACAATTTCTGCCATTTAGTCTCCCCTTTAGATCTACGTAATCGACAAGGAAGCTTAGCATCTTCTGTCTGAGGCCGCCGGAAAATTAACTGAACATTTCTTGGCTTACTGTTGGAATATTCCTCTGGCTGATTCCCATGTGACGCAGAACTAACGGATTTATTCCCTTGCGGAGCAGGATATACCTCCCTTCGTTCCCTCATAACTGAGGAAGATTACTCCAACTTATTCCTAAATCAAAGGAACACAGCCCTTATTTTGTGTCTAGAAGTGCGGTTTCAAATTCAGTAACTACAACATTCTGAGCTAAGGATAATATCTCACGTTTAAAGGGGTACGGAATGGGCTTTCGGCCAAAAATCTCAATTTCTGGTTTACACCATATGCAGGTATGAGGTTTTTTTCTTCATTATGTCGTTTCAACTACCTCGATATCTGTCCGAGAAGTAGGTTAATCATTACAATCTGGAAATGACTGCATAAAACTTGATCTGTTTTGCTTGGACAAGTTTGCTAGACCTTAAGCTGTCGATAACTTCTTCCATTTCATGCTTTTCAAATCGTCCGCTTTATCCGGGACCACGGAGGACGACAGAGTCTAGGGATAACATGCTGGCCTCTGGTTCCCAAGGCCGCGGGTTCAAACCCAGCAAGGGCGATGGATTTTTATTTTCCTGTGTAACCGAGTCGTAGATTTACGGCACAAAAATGAACCTAAAGACAGAAAAAGAGGCCACTGAGCAAAACTAAGCAGCCTTGTATCCCAATAGAATGAGACGTCTTGAGCAGACTGTGTTTCTGTCTGTGTGTGTGTGTGCGCGCGCGCGCGCAGACCCCTCTCTCTCTCTCTCTCTCTCTCTCTCTCTCTCTCTCTCTCTCTCTCTCTCTCTAGGCCGCGGCCTAGTGGTCAGGCGACTCGCCTCTCACCAAGGTTTTGATCCCAAGTGACCCCATGTGGGATTTATGGTGGACAAGGCGGCGTAGGGGTGGTGTTTTGCGGGTCTTAGTTTCAAATATAATCAGTGCCATCGCCTGCGGTACAGGAGTAGTAAAAGCGGTCGTTAAATACTAAAAAAGGACCTGTCTCTGATGTCATCAATACCCGTAGTGCAGGTAACTTGCAATCCCTCAAACGTAGCCCCGTCTACGTTTTGTAGTTATTACATGAACCACTGTAGTAACAATATCGTTTCTTTAAACAATACATTAGCATAAAATACACTTTGCATCACAGTGTACTCTGTGATGTACTCTTAGATGACTTTGAGCACCAATGTGCTCAAATGTAGGGAGTGTAAAACAAATTGAAAAGCTTCCTCCTGTGCATCTTTTTTGTAACCTTATTGGTTTTCGCAAAATTTCTATAGAGGTTTCCACAAAATGTTTAATTACGTGGAGGACTACATCTGGCAGCACCAGGGTAGATATAGCCCCCCCCCCGCGCCCCTCACTTCACAACACCGATATTTGTTATGCAGGTCCTGCAAATATTACAAAAGACTTCACTAGACTGCACCGAGGTAAAACTATATAAAAGCGCTTCGTTAAGAATTTAACAACGTCAATCTTCAGAAATTGGGACCACCTGAAGATGCTTTTAATTAACTAGATACAGGGATGCAGCAATAAATATAAAAACTCTGATATATTCCATTCACACGACTTTCTCTACATCTCTGTAACAAATTGTTGTTTAAAAGCGTATTCTTATATCTACTGCTCCGTAATCCAGATAAATATTAGCAGAAATTTTCCTTGTCACTTGGTTCCTTATAAATAGAGGGGCAAAAATCTAATGTGTTCCATTTACATGATGTCCTATAACTGTTGGGTAAAAAAATCTTTATTCAAAACATTAACATGCTAAATAAGATAGACTTAAGAAGAATATAATCTCATTACGAGCTTTCTTGTAAACAAAAGGGAATTAAGAAAAAGCCCAGACTAAAGCGATAGCCTTGTTCTTTAAAAGCCGGTCGCTTTGTGAAACAATTGAAATTTCAATCTCTTTTCTTGCCAGGAGCAAACAAACGAGAAACGAGAAAAAGTTTAAGTGGCTTAAAATTGAAAACAATAATCCGGAGTATCACGAAAACGGTTATCTCTATAAAAAATGTATGCGACATAAATTGTGTGTTTTAACGATATCTACATTTTTTGAGTAATAAGTTTTTGTATATCTCTTGCTGTTTGTTAATTAATATAAAAGTCATCCAGAATGAATAGAGAGATCTTTAGAAGTTATTTCCAGAATATTCAAGATATACATTTCGTTTTTCAAAAATGTTATGTACAAGGTATTTTAATCAAAATCATTAGAGCCATTTTTTATAAAATAAAAATGTTCGAAAAATGTTCCATGTAAAGAGTAGTTTAGGGTACGGGGGAGTTTCTTGATAATCCTCGTATCGAATCTTTGGAAGCTACCAAACTTAAATATCAAGTTTGGTATTTAACAGTCTTTTTTGTTTTTGAGCTTTGCTGCCCATAGAAACACACGCGCACACACACATGACCCTTTTTCTAAAAACTCTTTGGGGGGGATCTGGGGGTGCCAATACATGTTTCTTCGGTGAAATTTTGGTATGGCGTTTTTGGGTGCATTCCAATACTGTATCTATGTATTATGTACATAGTATGAGTAGAGAAAATAAAAATACTTGTTCTCCTAATCCGATTACACATTCGTCGCTCAGCCGGTTTAGTTGGCTGTTGAAACAGCTATGATGTTAGTGCCTTCCATTCCAGCCTTGTTCCAGGGCCTTGTGCTAAAAGAAAACTGTTTAACATTAGCAGAACAAAATATTGCTGTGAACGAAGGAAACTTTTAAATACTAATATTTTGTGCTTGATGCTAATCACCAAGCTCAAGATTTTTTAAGTTCCAAAAGGTTATAATTACGTTTTAAGAGTATGTAAGAATTTTATATCTAGTATCTTATATGTTCAATTTAGGAATTCAAAAGAATTTAGAGATATGGATTTTTATATGCATGCCATTGTGTTTTAGAACACTGTAACTTTAAATTGTAAACCGTCAAATTATCTGTAACTTTAGTATGTATTTGAAGGTGCCACTTCAACTCGCCCTCAATTAGTAAGGCAGTAAAACCACAATTTAATTTTGAGCACTATGTGCATAAAAGTTCTCGGTATAATCGTTTTGTATTAATAAGGCACTGAAGAATACAATTTAATTTCGGACACTGAATGTGCCAAACTTCTGTATACTCATTCCTTCGGAAGGGAAGTAAAGCCGTTGGTCTCGTGTCGTAGATTTACGGCACGTAAAAGAACCTCAAGACTGATATAGAGGCCTCTGAGTAAAATTAAGCGGCCCTTCACGCCCAATTTAGAATATGACGCTGAGAACCACAATAGTTAAAGAGCATCGATAAATAACACGCCATTTACATGTGACAGCGCAAACCACACTATTAATTTTAAACACTACATTTGCAAAAGCTGCCAGCACTCATTTTGGACTCTTAATGACACTGAACAATGGAGAATTTAGAAGAAAGTTTACACTTGAAGATCTTTCACTGTTCCGTTAAAATGCACTTGAAAACGCAGAAACTGCGTTCCACTTTACACGAGGTAAGAGGTGCGAACTTCATTTAGGCTGTATTCTTGGGACTCCAAATCAATGATTCTTGCACTTTTCCTTCATAGAGAACGTGACCGATTGTGCTATTACCTTGAAAAATGGACTGTGCATTAGAGCAAATGCCAACTTCTTTCTCATACGAAAAATTAAGCAAGAATCCTTAAGACAGAGTTTATTTAAAATTGTCATTATTCCAACGGTTTTCTTTCGCTATGAAAATATTTTTAATAAATGAATTACTCTATTAGCTTAAATAATCGAATTAGGTGCTGTCACAAAAATAGGATTATTAGGTGCTAGCGTAAAATTAGGTTGATTTAGGCTATATTAAATTGAAGTGCATTAGTCGTTGGTATCTAAAGCGTTAGAATAAACTGATTTTTGCAGAGTTAGAGGCCAGGAATAAAATAGGCGGAAACTAAGGACCTGGGAATTACTAGTCAACAAGCGAGTGCTGAGGACGGTTTAGATACTTCACAGAGCGACTTAGCTTCACATTTCATAAAAAAAAAAAATTGTGATTAGTAAATAATATGAATTTTATAGTGTTTAACGCCCGCTTTTACTACTTGTGGCACCGCTGATGATACATGAAAAGAAGATGGAGCCCCGGTGGAATGCGATAGCGGCTGGAACCAAGAACCCGGAGAACACCCGTCCCTCCACCGCTTTGTCCACATGCGGTCACTTGGGATTGAACCCAGACCGTGTAGGTGAGAGGCGAGCGGTCTAATCACTTGGCCACGGCGCGGCCCTATTGTGAATAACGCTAGTACATTTTCAAGAAGGGTTTGCCTAAGACCTTACTTTATATGAATCTGTATTCACTTTATAAGCACTGTAAGAAGTTAACTAATATTACACCTCGACATTTCTTTCCAAACGGATTGTTTTATCTGTGCTTAAAAGCGACAGCTCCATTTCAGTAGAGTTGGACCACAAGAAGAAGGTCCCAGGGTCCGTGGCATGAGGGGGGCTAACTGTTCACGATTTGTTCACTAGGAAATGTTTGTATGTGAATCTCGCATGTTGCCACATCTAACTGCGACGATAGGTACAATTACAGCTTCCAGGTGTTCATTGATGGTTATCTGACGACACTGATATTTATTGGTGAGAGCTTTCAAGAACCTGAACGCCAAGACCGAAAATACTTATGCAGCACACTTAACTTGCTCGCTGCCTTCTCGTAGTGAGGCAGTAAGAGAGCTTTTGTAGGACGAAATTATGGCACGCCGGTGCTGATATGATCCTGGAAATTGACAAAACATATTTTTTAAGATTTTCTTTCAACATATGTTTTGCAGAACACAAAAAGTGTGTACATAACAAGTTTCTGTTTTCCAACGAATTTGGTGAGTGTGTCTGCCGGCGTAGTACATCTCAGATTTAGTATGACGCGCGTTATACAAGTAGCCTCGGAAGTGCTTTGTTTTGAAAACCTATATTGCAATTTGCATAGTGCTTGAAGTTTAGCTGAAGGTTGTTAAGTATATTAGTAATGCAAATATCACCTGCGCTCAGAAATAAGACACTAAAGCCCTTAATTACAGCTCCGGATCGAAAACCAGCAACTGGTATTTTTGGTTAAGAATCCGTGAATTACATCAGAGGTCAAGCTGTATCAGTAGGAAAATATTTATACTACACAGCTATCCCAATATTTTGTTAATACTTTAAATTTTTAGTAAAATGACGAAATATTTAAAACAATAAAGTAAAAATACCAGAAGGAAAATGCAAAATTTTTCAGGTTTCCATTCTAAAAATAAATGTAAAGATATTGTTAAATTCTATAGATTATTTACACTACTATACATATATGTATTGCATTTTGTGTGCAATACAATACCTTGTCTGTACATTATGTATATAGTACGTTAAGCGAAAGTAAAAAGGATAATGACTCGCCCTTAGAAGTTTCGGGAGCTGAGGAAGAGATTGTGTCAATATGAATACTACCACGAGATTTGTTTCAACCAGCGCATTAATATCCGGAGTGAGGTGAATGTCCACAGAATCATTATGGCGTTACATATTCACCCGTTTCCTGTTTTACGCAGAAATGTGCACACACAGAAGTATTATCCGTTACAGCATTTTGTTGGCCTAAAACCGCTTTCTGAATTGGTTGTGCGTGGCCGATTTCCTGATTCAGCGGGCTTCCGGTTGCACTCGTACTTGTGTAGATGATTGCCGTGGCGGAAATTGCTATTGGCTCTTCCTCAACCTGGCACAATTTTCCAAGTTCCTCCATTTCCTCTTGAAGACGCGTGTATCCATTTTTATAAACTAAGCTGTTGTATTTTAAAGCTTCGTGTTCAATTGAAATATGCCACGGTCTGTCCTGGTATCAAATTTTGTACACTTCGTTTTTCGAGTGTATCTGAACGCTCAATGGCTTTTTAAGCAGTTTGTAGAACTGATGGTATTTCAATGGAAGTAGTGAATTATGGAAATAATAATGAATTTTGATGAATATTTCAAAGAACTTATTCTTTATACTACACTAGAAGCTGCCATTGTCAGTCGTCCTCCGTAGACTTGTTGGTCTCTAGTTCCCAAGGTTGCCGCTCCCCATGTTTGCGCTCGCCAACGCGCTAGCTTTGGTGGTTCGTGGCGTAGGGCATGGGTGTTTATAAATGTGTGTATGTATATGTATTTATTAGTAAAAACAAAAACTGTAACCAAATCGGAAAACAACAGAAACGGAGGAGAAAACGGAGAAAAACAAAGTCGAGTGTTCAAACCCACCGAAGGTGCCGGTCCCCATGGCCACGCTCGCTAAAGCGTCTCGCTTTGGTGCTTCGTGGGCAGGGGATCGTGGGTTCGAGTCCCGCCTTGGGCATGGGGGGTTATATGTTTGTGCAATGTGTATATGTTTGTAAAAGAAACAGTAAAACCAGTAAACCAGTAATCAGTAAAACCTGCGGGGGGAAATGTAAATAGGGATACAGTACCGGAGTCCTGATCAGACTCCGTTACTGTTTAAAAAAAAAAAAAAGGCATTGGATTTTTTTCGGGCGTCCTTAGCATGGCTTCCTTCGGAATGGAAGCTAAGCCGTTGCTCCCGTGCCGTAGATTTACGGCAGGTAAAAGAACCTGAAGTCTGATAAAAAGGCCTCTAAACAATTTTAATCGTATTTTCACGCCCAATATAGAATGGGACGCTGAGAACCGCAGCAGTTAAACAGCGTCCATAAATGCATCTCAATTTAATTTTGCTTTTGTCATATTACCATTGGAGATTGAACTGCAGTTTTTACAGTAAAATGTCTGGAAAACAAACTATTCGCCGGGAAAAGATTATAGAGTTAAGTTGGCTTTAGGTGTGTCTTTCGCTCAACGATTAGCTGTCTGCTACTACGCCAGACGCTGCAGTAAATATACTAAAGTTTGCCATAAGAGAAATACAGGTTGACCTTCTCAAGAATGGGAATATTGAATTTGTGACTGACAAATGGAGTGTATGATTAAACATTTACATATAAGTACATAGGCACAGTTTCAACATTACGAATAGAAATATGAGATTGTAATCCAGAAAGTTACAAAAGATTTGGCATAACTAAATAATAACCTAATGTATGAACACATAATAGTATTTCCCAAGTTGCAGTACCTTACCCTATTTGTCAGCGCAATCTTCATTCTATGAAGATATTTGTCACGCCGTATCAGTTGTTCAATGCAGTGTCTCCAAGTAAGTTAACAAGAGTTCCAACAGTTTATTTGCTAGAAAACGATTCTGAATAAAGTCGTCTTATTTTTAAAGGAGGCAGTGGATTTGTATATTATTTTTGATTACATGAAGGCAATCAAAGTCGTGCAAAGATCCAAAACTCGTATTCCATGCACACAAATTAAGTTTTATGCGAAATGGCATTAATGAAATGCTTGTATAAAATACCTGAGAAGTGCGTTTTATGTTTTAATACTTCTAAAACATTGAAGACTTGCCACATTAAATGCTTTATAGATAATCAATTTTGAACTTTTCATTTTAGAAAAGCACCTATATAGCAATTGAAGCAGTCCACTAGAGAAAAATTTAGGAGATAAACTTCAGGGGAACAAATGACAATTATTTTAATTTATTGGTCTTTGGGTAATATGGCTTTTAAACAGCATTAATAGTAATTTACTTAATTCTAATTATTATGTAGAAAGTTAAGATATTTATATAAACTGATCTATTAACAAATTTTTCAACTCTTAACACTAAATAAGCTCAGTAGCTCTGAAACGTTTGGTTATTTAGTATTAATCAGAAAAGTTAATATGCGTTTGAACTACTTCTGCTGCTGAGATTTAAATGAGTTTAGTGTTTAAAGTGATGCATATTTGACCAAGGTTGTGAAAATTAAAGAATAATTTTTAATAATAACATTATATGAATTCTAAACTTTAAGATATATCGTTTTTACTGCCTGGCGCACTTTAATTACCATTTAACGATGCTATAAATGGGTAGGCGAATGCTTATTAATAGGCACTCCCAACTTTAAAGAAAACTTTTTACAACACTTTCCAAGCTCAAAATATTCCACGAACCAATTATTCACTAATTTGTTTAAAAATGTTATACTGCCTCTCAAAATCTTATTGAATAAAAGCCTGGTGTGCGTTTTTTCAAATAAATGCTTTAATTTATAAAAAAATTATTAAATTTAGAAACAACAAAAGCTTTGGAGGGTAGAAAAAGTAATAATTATAAAACAATTAATTTAATAAATCTGTTTGTAAACTTATTTGCTGTAAAATTTATATTTTATATGAAGATTTAAAAAAAATCCATCACATGACTCGCTTTTAATATAATAATGAATTTAGACCGTAAAATCTTATTGTTTAGATAGCCATGCAAGCTAGAATTTTGAGACAAGCAAAAATATAGCTTATTGTGTATATATAACAACTGTGTACATTTCAGCAAGATATCTTGCATATTGTGCATTTTCCAAATTTTATAGATTCATCACCTTTAGCAAAATAAGTTCATATTACATACACTGTGTCATGTAATCATCTGTAGGCATTTTTTCATATCCTAATTAATATTCCATTAAAAGAAATGACATAAAATTTAATATGTGAAGATAAAGTATTTGAAGCAATTTTTGTTCAAGGAGAATTACAATATATCTTACGGGAAAAATGGGTTTCTATTAACAAATTAATCTTAAGAGTACTGGATAGGCTATCTCTGAATTAGAACGAGGTAATTTAATATTCTACCCTTGAATTAAAAATCGTTGAACATATCTTTCTCTTAAAAAATCTATTTAAAATACCACAGTATTAAGGCGTAGATAAGGTTTTATGTGCTAAACACGCTTATGAGTACAAACGAGTACTAATGTGTGTGTGTGTGTATATATATACATATATATACACACACACATTATATGTAGCAGAAATTGTAACACGAAAAAGACAAGTAAATACTTTGTAGATTAGTTATGGTGATGCGACAAATATGCACTCAAAGAACAAATGCGTATTTAATATGGTATTAATTATGTAAAATGTTAAGGAGAAGTGCCTGTATAAGTAAAGAAAAGTTCCTAAATTGTTTTCTTTATTTTCAGGTAATTATATCAAAGCAGCGAACTCAATCAGGTGTGACGTTGTAGAGCCTGCTGATGTAAACGTACAGCAATTGACTGTTTCTGGGAAATCGTAAGTAAGGAAACACATGAGGAGGGTTTTGTGGCTGGCTATGTCGTATTGTACATTCAAAGACATTAAAAATTCGCCTGGAAATACCTATCGTAAGACAGGATCTTCTCGCTGACTACGACCATGCTTTCCACCTGGTTCCTATATTCCTAAAAGCTTATTGGACAGGACACGTACCGAATGAAACGGGATGGACATGAATCGTAAATTGCGACAAATGAAGTGCTAAGTTGCAAAGGTGTGTTCCCTAAACTCTCTGGTTGGACAATACTCGACCCCTCTCACCGGGTGATACAAAATTAAGATTAATATCTCTTTTCTGGGTTATATATTGAAGTTCTAATGCCAAGATAATTCGCGCACATGGCTGACAAAGTTAACATACTGCTTATACAAGTCAATCTGTTCTGAGGGAGCATCGAGCTGAGTTGAGGAGTGTAGGGGTGGATTGCTCAATCGCTTTTGCCTTTTCTAATTCGTGTAGCATGATGTACCAGAGTTGCACCAATGCAAATTGTAGAAAGACCCGAGTCCCCGTCAAACGTTCACATTTTCAGCAAAATCACAGTGCCAGGCGTATTTTTAATGCCTTTGTACAATCACCTATACATAAGGACCTCCATCAGTAGCTTCCTCTTTAGTTTTGACTTCATTTCTCAGATAATTGTTCTCTGATCTTTATACATCTTACATTAGACCTAATATGTTTACATAGACAAGTAGTACTTTTGGACACAATTCACTAAATACATACATGGTGGTCGAGTAAGTCGAGTATGTTTTACATCTGAGATTCCCCAGTGCTCTTGACGCATGTGGCACACTATTTGTTTGGTGAGAGGGAATTACGGGTATAGTTACAGATATTTTGATGATTGGTACCTTTTGTAATATCCACTTTAGTGTGTTCTCTCCGTCTAAGAATTTTTCCACAAACACACTACATAATTTACTTCAATATATTTCCTTCATGGTCGTAATTGTGCAATGAAATGAACAACGCCTGTTATTATAGACAATCCGTTTTGCTTTTACATGTACACAATTCAATATTCGATGCTGGCCCAGGCCTATCTGAGAGCATCAGAGCTCATTTACACATTAAAGTAAGCAATTAATATGTAGGAAATGAAAGAGTAAGCATTACATTCTAAATTAAACGTATTTACATTTCCATTCTTAACTGTTTCTCTCTGAAAAGTAACTTTTCGATAACTCAAATAATCAATTTTGGGCAGGTAAGAACCGTGAATGATTTCTCTCTTTTTTATTAGTTTCGTGCAAGTGACCTCGACATTCGTTATTGCGAGGTCTGCTCACCCTACTTTATGCCTTCCACAACTGCTGCCTCACACTCTCGGAGAAAATAAACACGTTGTCTAGTCTGTGTGACCCATGCGTACTTGAAGTTACTGACGAACCAGAAAACACACTACCATTAATAGCTAAAATTATTAGTCTGCAAATTAATCAAATATTTACGTAATGTTCTTTATTACACTTGTTTTAGTTAACAATACAGATATCTCACTTATATCCATAACAACCTATATAGCACTTGCGAGAAAATAAAATAAATTAATAAAGCTACTCAAAAGCTAAGTTTTATAGTAAAGTCACGTACATTGACTAGCAATCTATTAACCGGGTTTTTTTTTTTTTTTAGCTTAACAACTCAAGCACTTACACTCCATACTCAGCTGATTCATTAATCAACAAAAAGAAAGTAAACACTGCGGTAAATACTTATATTGTAACATTGGACTATTATGATTATAATTCACGTCGGCAATTATAGAGATAGGCCCGCCTGGGTAGTGTGGTGGTAGCGTGTCTGCCTCACATTCGAAACGTCGTGATTTTGTATATCGCTTGGGGTGAGTTTCTCGGATGATGTTTTTTTTCTCGGGGTTTTCCCTTATCCTAAGAAGACGAATGTTGAGTAACTTTAAGCTCCATGGACCTCGAGTTCCTTTGAGCATCATTTCACCAATGTCATTCATCGTCCGATATAACCAACCAGGTTAAAGTACGTTAAACTACAAAACAAAACAAAAAAAAACAAAAAAACTATAGTGATGTAGGATATAACACTAGATCATGTAATACTTCATGCAAGTATGTACAGTGAGGCGGACAGAATACGCAGGCTGATTGGGAATGCAGGGAATTTAGTTTTCGTCAAGTCAACTTAAATGGGAGATGAATAAATATTATTATTATTATTATTATTATTATTATTATTATTATTATTATTATTATTATTATTATTATCATCACTACTATTATTATTACTATTATTATTACTACTATTATTATTACTATTATTATTACTATTATTACTATTATTACTATTATTATTACTATTATTATTACTATTACTATTATTATTACTATTACTATTATTATTACTATTACTATTATTATTACTATTATTATTATTATTATTACTATTATTATTATTATTACTATTATTATTACTATGATTATTAGTATTACTATGATTATTACTATTATTATGATTATTACTATTATTATGATTATTACTATTATTATGATTATTACTATTATTATGATTATTAGTATTACTATGATTATTACTATTATTATGATTATTACTATTATTATGATTATTACTATTACTATGATTATTACTATTATTATGATTATTACTATTATTATGATTATTACTATTATTATGATTATTATTATTATTATGATTATTACTATTATTATGATTATTACTATTATTATGATTATTACTATTATTATGATTATTATTATGATTATTATTATGATTATGATTATTATTATGATTATTATTACTATGATTATTATTATTACTATGATTATTATTACTATTATTAATATTGTTATTGTTATTAATACTATTAATATTGAAGAACAGGTTTGCATAATGCAAAACTACGATCCGTAGTATATAAGATGATACAGGCTATGTAATTTGGTGTGTGTGTGTAGTGTGTGTTTTCCCTTTGCTTACTGATAGACTAAAGAATTCAGTCTTCTCCCACTTTTTATTTTTTTTTTTTGAAGTGCCGTTTATACCTTAAATTGTGTACGCCTGAGTTGTTTAGTGGTTTTGTTCGCGATTCTCATACTGAGGGCCCGTGGTTCAATTCCCGGCTCTTGGTTTCAAGCCTTCATCTCTAACTCAAGACCAAACGTGAGTTGGAGTCACGGTAAAAGTTGTAGGTCCTTTCTCCTCTTCAGTATCAACCTGTCATTGTAGGCATTGAATTCCGCCCGCCGGGCGCCTCCACCTCAAAGCTCTTTCATACAAGGGGGATAAACAGAGGGAAAGAAGAAAGAAAGAAGGAAAGAAAGAATGCGTACTTTATATTACATATATTCTGGCTGAAAAAATTCTTGTAGATTTAGTTGCAGCAGTAAAATGAATAAAGCATTTAATACTGAAATATAATTTTTCTCAATGATAAGTTTTTTAAATTTAATAATGTCACTCAACATTAGCCAATGACTGGTAGGATATTTCAGACAGGTGGCCAATCACAGCCAGATATGAACGTGTATTCCATTACCACACAGATTGTACTTCATTGAGATGCATTTATTTTCAATTTATACCAATGCATTTATAACAATACATGTGAGATTCCATAGGTCACAGCTACAATAATTATTACAACTCAACATATGCCTAACAAACATGTTTGCCGCTAAGCTAGGCAAGTTCATATTAATTAAACTGTCCGTGTTATTATGCAAGCGAGTACCACATGCGCTACCAGCATTCCGCGACAATTTAATTTTGATTTAAGGCGTTTGCAATTTTTCACAAGATAATTATTTCGAGAGCGCCAGTTGATATTTGTTAACGAGAAGTAAATTGTCGGAAAATTACCAGAACTTGAGCCAACACTGTTGATATAAATTAAATTTGGTGCTGAGTAGTACCAGTACAAGTAGCGATTTTTATTAAATTCCTCGGTTTCGATCCCAGTAGAAAATGCACATTGAGGTTATATTAACGCGAGGAATAATTCAGAGGAATAATAATCATAATAATTTATTTGTTAACGATGCTGTCAATTCTGCGTAACCGGTGTGCCGAATATTGTTTATTGTTCTGGACCAATCAGAGCGACAAAGAAGGCATCTTAAACCTGCTGCAACATCTCATAGAACACTCTGCTATAGGCCAAATCTGTGATGACCATGAAGGATCATCATGGTAGCCACAGAGGCTTGGAGGCAGTGTTTGCAGTGCCAAAAGCGGTTTCACGAAAAACCGTCAAGCTCTTGCGTCAAGACCTTCTTCTGTGCCACTCTTCCAGGAAACAATTTAAGACTCGGGTTTGATTCCCGGCTGGGGCGGAGTATTTTTCTTTAGCCAAAATTATTCCATATCCCCCACAGAGTCTGGAAATATATATGTGAGACTGAATGTGTGTGTGTGTGTTTGAGGAAAATAAAATTGTTTAAACCTACATACAATGAGTTGTTTCAAGTGCAAAGCCCCCGATATAACCTCAGATTTTAAAGGGGGCTATATAAATGGAAACAATAGAACAAAATTAAGAAAAACAACAGTGTTTTAAGACAAGGAAATCATTGAATATATTTTGGTAATAACATTGAAGTTATATTGCAAGTAAATATGTACGTACACATCTTGCTTAATAGTATTACTGTGAAATTTTTAGAGTAATAGAGTAAAGTTAAGAGTTGTGTAAATGATTATAATTTCTCTAGCACATGTGCGCATACAATGTAGCTGGAGAAGGTGTTGTATTCCACCAAAAGTTCGATACCGAGATTTCAACAAAAAATACATGGTTTAGTTTACCCTGAATAAAACATTTATGAAAAGTTCCGCACGTGTGTGGGGGGGAGAGGGGAGCCAGCATAATTCAAAACCAAAAGTTGGTTAAATACCAAGGTTAGTATTTACGCACAGTGTTTCCGAAAGATGCTTAAGGGATTTTTTTTAAATAATCCCCACCTCAAAATATCCTTCACATGGAACATTTTTAGACAATTTTTATTTTCTCAAAAATGGCTCAATGATTTTTACTGGAATACATACGTTAATATGTTTTCATGACACACCAAATGTATATCTTGAATTGCTTGGTAATAGCCGACGAAGGCCTCTTCATTCTGGATGACCTTTGTATAACTGGTAACCCATAACAAATGACAAAAGCTTACTACACAAAAAACACAACTTGCACCATATATATCTTTTGTTTCACATAGCCACTATCTATAAAACAAGTTGACTATCGCTTTAGCCTAATGCATTTCCTTATTTTCCTTCTAAGTAATAATTACAGTTCTGCTAATGTTTATCTCAATTATTATGATGCAGATAAGGTAATAATCTTTCGTAAGAATAATTATTTGTGGACCACATGTCATGTGAATGGAACACATCAGTCTTTTTTTTTGTTTGAAAAAAAAGTAAATGTGTATATTGTATGAAAATTATTATGATTATGAATTATACAAATTATAAATAATCAACTTAAATGATATACAAAGACAAAACCGTTATAATAGGAATGGAAAAAACGAAATAACTGTGGCTATATAAAATTATTAAAAAGAGAATGAGGTAGGGAAAATTATTTAAATATATGTAATAAAGATGAAAGGCAGGCTCAGCATGGATCAGAACTCTAGCCGTATTCTTAAAAGTGATAAGAGATAGTATGGATGTATTATGGCAAAGATTATAGAATATGTTTATTACAATGTAAAGAAACTGAAAGATGGAATAAGAAGTTGGCCAAGAGTATAATTGTGAAAATTGTAAATGTAAACGGGGTAATAAGAACTAAGAAAATGGTCCAAATTTAAGTAAAATAAAATAAAAATGTTTAAAGACACCTAAATGTTGAAAAAGGAGAAAGTGTCGGTTAAGTGAGAGGGGGTGAAATTTGGAAGTAGCAAGAGAAAAGGGATTGCTAATAAAAAGGTCAGATTTTTGTTTTTGAAAATGGAAATTTTACCATCTTATTTATTCCCTTTAGAAAACTGCGAAATAAACCCAGTTTGCGCTTCTTTTCACGACCAATTGGCACATTACAACTAAGCAAAGTATGCTCCCAATTAACATATTATAGTTTAACATTTGCTATGGCTTAATATGAGCCTTAATTTGCACTACTTCCTCAATTCCTTAGCTACTCCTTTCTAAAGGTTTGTTTCTTAATGTCTTTTCCATTTTCGCTGCTTGAGGGATTTTCGTGCTCCCTTCTCAAGGCGATAAGAAGAAGAAAAAAAAAACTGTTCGGCTGTAATCTAATTTCCAGCATTCGAATTTTTTTCTTAGCTCTGACTTAACATCCGCATTAAGTTCTATTTTCCTCCATCTTCGTGTCTTCCCCTTTCTGAACACCTGATAATTTGAAATACAGTTTTTTTCCTTACGTTAACAATTTATCACCAAAAATCAATTTTGACGTCTTCCTTACCCTACCCTTTACCCGCATTCGAGGTGATTTCCCTACATTATTAAATTTTCAAACGAAAATGTAGTTAGTTGTTCCAATAATGTTGTTTCTAGTGTTTTATATGAACTTCTAAATTAGATGCCGTCACATGACAAATGTTCTTATGTGTGCTACGCTGTTCTCAGCGAGGTTTTGTGCAAGTCAGTTACATCATGAAACAGGTATCTTTTCTTGTTAGTCGTATGGAGCATGTCTTTCACAAGTCGTGGCATTTTATAACATTATTGCCATTCTTTGTTCAACTTCATCTGTACGGAATGGTCGGACTTTACGGCGTCCACCCCCGAAAGCAAACAGGGAGATGGGTTTAATCTCGTAACATGTACAGGGCTAACCCTATCTTAGACTCCAGTGAACGATAAGATAAAGTAAATTTTATTTTATGCACGTTCGTCATCTTAAAATGTATTAGGGGTCACAAGAATCTTGTTTATAAATGCACCATACACTGATTATTAAAGTGCTCATGCAGAATAAAGGCTATATGCATATACGATTGTACAATTTAAGTGAAAATCGCAGATGCTTTTCGTATGTTCGTCAGATAAAAGTCAAAAAAAAAAAGAAGAGAGATAAATATATAAAACGGAAAACGAAATTTTAATTGCGCTAAAGAATTAACATTACAGTGAAACATATTGCTCACTTTTATATAAGGTCTAAGAAAATAGCATGTAAGTAAATTAATACGACGTATTCTATGGTTTGCCGTTTACGTAAATATTTACCAGCAATTTAGCATCGCATGCTGATTCTGGGACTCTTTCCATTACATTTTTCAATTTAAACAATTTTAATTCATTTGAAAAAGGTATAGATTATGTGTGTACCATGTTGTAAAACTAAGTATGAAATAATCATAATAATAATAATAATAATAATAATAATAATAATAATAATAATAATAATAATGAGGAGGAGGAACTGCTGGTTAACCTAATGATTAGACGTTCGGTATTATCCTGCAGCTGATCTGCTTTCCACACTTCGTCCTCTATCCCTTCAACGTGTTTGCAGTAATTTAACCACTGCTTAACCCCCATTCTCAATTGCACCTGAACTGGAAACTGACCTCAGTTCATTTTCTTAGGGTTTGAATGGCACATTTTTATATCAAACCAATGGGAGATGGACACAACAGGTGAGTGCCTGCCAGCCACTCAGGTAGTTTTGCATGTTTGCGCCAGTCATTTTGCTCAAAATAATAAGATATTTACACAACTGGGTAGGTATGGAACACAACTGATAAGGGTCTCTGCCAACATTAAATAAAGAAAAATACTGTATGAAACCGAAAATATCCTTAAAGGTTTTACACTCGAATTTACTTTCGTGGATGCAGAATAGGTTTACAGTGCTCAAACTTAAATTAATTTAAACCCGCATTAATCACTTGCATACATGAAACGAATTGTGCCCTATTACGTGCAGGTTGCTGAAATATGATAAAGGCTGCATCGTTAAGCTAATTAGTATGCTTCTAGCTCTAGTTTTCTTAAATTTGCAGGTGTTGAGAAAAATGAGTGTCTTAAGAGTTTAGCTTGGTAAAGTAAAAATCACTGTATATTCCCATTGAAATATTATAGTGCTTCTAATCGAAATCAACAAATTGTGAAATCTAATAATTATATTTAACTGAAAAAACTAATTAAAATGATAATAAATGAAATAAAGATTTAAAAACTAAACCATAGATATGGATATTTTACAGGAGTTGAATTTATCATGTAATATCACTTCAAGAAGAGTTTGAGGGTTGCCAATTGGTAAAATCAGTTAATATTAAATGTGAATATTGATTCTATTCCCATTATTTCATTTACAAGAACTCTTTCATCTATTTGTTGCCTATTGTGGGCGACTCCGGTGTGATTCCTTAAGTTGGGTCCTCTCCCTGGTTAGAGTTGATTTAAGATTCGCGAGTATGACACTCTGTGTGAATTATACAGCAGATAAAATAGTAAATGAATTCTTGATACTTTGCCAAGAAATCCGCTCGCCATTTATCAGTCTTGCAGCACAATTATTATTCTCAGATAACGGCATGAGACCGTGAATGTTATTGCAACTGTAACTGCGAAAGAAATATGAAGGAATCAGGCATGCTTGGCATGACTGAAAACCACTTAAAAGATTGCCCAGAACTGACTGACTTTGCTTTCGTTTCTACGTCTCTTTAAAATATACTTTCACCCCTTTCCATTCTATACATTTAGGACAATCTTCGACTTACCACCTTATTTATTCTCTAGTGAGAAAGCCCCAAAACTCCCGGATTGACGATCCTACGGTCTCCAGTACCGTTAACTTATTCACTAGTTTGTTGGAATTTCATTGTTTTTCAAACGGCGACTGGTCGATTTTAGCAATCTCTGCCATATGTTACATTTCTTTGCCTTCGCCTACTTTGTTGAAATACAAAAGAAGTACCCTCTTATACAATAGAATTCTGGACAGTTCCGTAATTTCCCTGATACCAACATTATTTTATCCCTATTATTATATTGTTCTTAAAATTATTATTAATTATTATATTATTAATTTGCGATTATTTTAAATTATCTGATAATGTGAGTCTCAATGTAGACAAAGTGTCATATTCTAAAGTGAGGAAGCAATGTGATAAATACTCTCCGATGGTGTGTTTGCGTGGTGTAATGCGTATAGCAGCGTGCCCTGTGAAAACACAATGTCAGCGAGCTCTTCGATGATTTAATTTCCGCCGATAATGATGAAGTTTGTGCTTAATTGTCCCTCCGTAGCTGCTATATGCATCGTGTCACATTAGTTACTGCACATCATACTTGTCTCAAGTTACTCATTCAGTTACCCCTACCGTTTTCCCGATGTAAATATTTACTCGAGGTCAAGAACAAACTACAGGCCCTAGCCCTTGCAGAGATACCTCCACTTATTACTGGGTAACACCACCTATATAAACCTACGAAATGTATGATATCTTGAATCATAGAAGTATTCCACTTTAATTATCCTTTATGCTATATTAGCTGTAAGCATGACAAAGACATTGAAAAGGAGGTTAATCGATTTCAAGCTATCTCTTGAAAGAACTTCCGTAAGAAAAATAAGAAACACAAATCAAATTCTATGAAGTCATGACTGTGCCTACCCTTGCATATGGTTTTGAATCGTAGACAATAGGAAAAAACCATTCTCTACCCGTTTTACAAACAAAACTTTCGTATAAAAGTGATTCTTTTATCAACATCGCTATAACTCATTGATTCCTTGTAAGCAGAAGGGAAATATGGCTAAAACGATAATCATATCTGGTCAATATGTGAACAATTGGAGTACAGTTCGCTTTGCAACGCCAGCAGTAGGTAAACAAAAGCGAGATGAAAGGAAAGGTAACCCCGTTTGAGAAATATTACGTAGTTCAAGATGAAAACAATAAAAAGGAATATATTGGAAACGTAACCCCTATACCCAAAATGCATAGGACATAAATTTTGTGGTTTAATGAGATCTACATTTGTTGTGCAGTAAGCTTTTGTCTATTTCTTACGGTTTACTAGTTTTGCAAAATTCATCCAGATCTTCAGAAACGACTCCCAGAAAATTCAAGATGTGCATTTTGTTTGTGATCTAAATACCAATAACATACGGTGTTTTAATCAAATTTTTGAGAAAAACAAAATTTTCAAACATTTTTCCATGTAAAGGATTATTCGGTGTTAGGGAATTTTGTTGTAAATATTTGTGTCACAGCAGTAAACAAAATCGAGATGATAGGAAAGCTACAACCCTGTTTGGGAAAACTACTTAGTTTAACTTGAAATCAATAACAAGGAATATCTTAGAAACAATCAACCCTACAACTAAATTGCATATGACATAAATTGTGATTTAACGAGATCTGCATTTTTGTGTCGTAAACCTTTGTCTATTTCCTACGGATTACTAGTTATGCAAAATTCATCCAGAATGAACACGTCTTCAGAAGCTATTCCCAAAAAAAAATCCAACATATACATTTTATTTGTATTACAAATACCTATACTATACGGTATTTTAAGCAAATTCGTTAAAGCCATTTTTAAGAAAAACAAAATTTTCAAATATTTTTCCATGTAAGGGGTAGCTGAGGTTGAGAAATTTTCTTGAAAATCCTTGTGTCACGTACCTGCAAGATACCAAACATAAAAATACCAAGTTTGGTATTTAATGGTATTTTAGTTTTTGAGTTACGCTGTCTACAGAAACACACAGCTATATGCACAAATGTACCTTTTTCTAAAATGTTTATTTTTTGGAATCAGGGGAACTTGAAGCATATATTTCCGGTGAAACCTTTGTATCAATTTTTGGGCGAGTAAAATACCTTCCGTATACATTATAAAGTAGAGAAAGTAAAACGAAAGATACCGCATACAGGCAGCAGAGATGAAATTAATGAGACACATTAAAATGGGTAAAATAAGGAATGAACAAAATTATCAATTTTAGACATGTGACAGATTTATTGAAGATATATTACGAAACAAAAATCGGTTGGTTTCATTCACATGTCTTTCTCTACAAATTGCTGTTATAAAAGATTATTCTTTTATATTTACACAGTGGCAACCGAAATAAGCTTTAGCAGAAATAGCTGGTTTTATGAGTTCCTTCTAGGTAGAAGGAAACAAGGTAACTCACTAGGCTAAAGCGAGAGTCAGATTTTTAGAAAGTTGGTCGCTCTGTGAAGCAATTGAAATTTCGTTCTCTTTGTATAGCCAGGAGTAAAGCGACAGAGATGAAACGAAATTTTACTTCCGACTTGAGAGAAGTTTAACTAGCTTAAAATTGAAAGCATGGATATCTCGGAAACGGTTAACTTTACATGTGATGTGTGTTTTAATGAGACCTATATTTTTCGCGCAGTAAATTTTTGTCTATCTCATACGGTTTACTATTTATGCACAGTTCAATCCAAGTAAGCTCTGCGGAGGTTATTCCCTGAAAATCCGAGACATACATTTTGTTTATCAGGTAAATATTTTAAATCGCAGGAGTCATTAAAAAAAAAAAAAATCAAAATAATTTAAAATGTAGTTTGGGGTGGAAGATATTCTTGAAAATCTTGATGTCACTTTCTTGAAAGGAACTAAACTTAAAAAGCAAATTATGGTATTTTCAATTTGAGCTATGCTGTACACACACCCACACACCGACGGACCTTACTCTAAATTTTTTTTGGAATCGGGGATCCTTAAAACATCGAAGTTTTGTTGGAATTCAACACCTTCTATACTCACCTGTAGAGAAAGTAAATGGTGTATAATCAACCAATTGGAAAGAGAGACCTCGGGTAGACCTCGTAAGAGTTGGATAGATAACAGAGACCGAAAAAGGTGGTTATTGTGAAGGTTCCGTAAGTTCGTTTTGGTGTGCGAATCGGCAGAGTTGGAAGGCCTTGGAACGCTAAAATCAGGAAATGCGGTGCGACGGTAACTGGAGACCTAAGAACCAGACACCTCTCGAGTCTTCTAGAAGCTTCGGCTTCTACAACATTCCATAAAGTTCTGTGACGTCATTTTCTAGCCATAAAGGGAGTAAGAATTACAAACCGTAAATAGTGTTTAGTTGGTCGTGAGTGACTGCAGTATTAGCTCGCAGTGGTTGTGTCACTATCAACTGTCTATGCATCGACGCGCCGAGTGATCTGTTGGCAGCAAACAATTTCATACTTTATTTGTAACCAACTTTTGTGCTAATATCACACTTGTTACAGTATAACATCTAATCCTTGAAAGAAGAGAATGATGGTTTGTCATACCTAACGAATATCTCCAGTATTTGGCAAGTAGCAGCTACAAGATAGTATTTTCCTGTTCTACATTAAATCTTGGCCTATTTTAAGCTCTTTTTCAAACATCAGTCATGAAAGTAAGCAATGTGTAGTGCTGAAGATGGTTGGGTTCTCAAGGGATATATCTACATTATAAGCTGATTGCTGTGCACTGAAGGGGCAGGAACCCTACATTTCTTGGAGAGGATTTGCCGAATCCCAAGAGTGTACATCTATAAGAGATATTCGGGAAGTTAAAAATTAAGTTGATTATTTGCAACGGCATGTTACAGTCGAAATGGGTTTCTTTCAGTAGGAAGTAGCGAAGTTTGCATAAAAATATTTCTCTACATTTATTGTTTTTAAATTACAAATCTGATTTGTTACATTCACATGGCTTTCTCTGTTTCACAAATTACTCTTACAAAATATTATTCTTTTACCTACATCATGCTAATCGAGATCAGAATTAGCAGAAAGGTCTTAATACTTACTTCTTTATAACTAAAAGAGAAATAAGTAAATACACTAGGATAAAGTGGGTTTAGTTCCATTGTTGAAGAAGCTACACTAAGGACAAAACGGCGCAGGGGTGGGTTTTCTCCGGGTTCTCCGCTCTCCCCGCCACTGCATTGCACCGATGCTTCATCTTTATTCCATGTATCATTAGTGGCATCTCCAGCATTGTCATGTGCAGTAAAAGTAGGCGTTAATACTATAAAAAATTCAACGTTATGGAGTTTACGCCCAAAAACAAGTCCTCGCCTTCCGCTTGGGAACCACAGGTTAGCATATCACCACCCCCAGGCCACGAAGGATGACATTTGGGGCTTTACTTTATATTAGCACCTCAGATTAGGGTTTATGCTGCAGGTTTTCAACAGCGCATGCAATATTGGCGTTAATGAAATAGAGGGGGGGGAGAAGGAGGTATAGAATTGAAGAAAGCAATTCTGGGCATGCATGAGAATTCCGACTGCGGTAGTCTGAAATGTGGAAAGCGTACCTCAAAAACGAAAGACCGTTCAATACCAAACTTGGTATTTAAGTTTGGTATTTTCCAAGGATGCGACACGAAGATTTTTAAGAAAATCTTCCCACCTGAAGCTATCCTTTACACGCAACGTTTTTCGAAAATTTTTATTTTCTCAAAAATGCCGCTAACGGTTTTGACTAAATAATTTATGTATAAGATATTTTATGACAAACGAAATATATATCTTCAAGTTTACGGGATTAGCCTCTGAAGACTTCTTCATTTGGGATGGCTTTTTTATAACTGGCAAATCATACAAAAACTTAGGACACAAAAATACAAAATTTCTATCATACATATTTTGTTTGTAGAGTTAACCGTTTTCGAGATATTCCGGATTAGTGGTTTCAATTTGAAGCCACTTAAATTTTTATCAAACGGGAAGACATATTTTTTTCTCGTTTCTTAACTGTTTACTGCTGTCAGGCAAAGAGATTGAAATTTCAATTATTTCACATAGAGTCCGGCTTTTGAGGGACGATAATATCGCTTTAGCCTGTGCATTTTTATGTCCCTTCTACTTACATGGAAGCTAATAATAAAACTAATTCTGCTTATGTTTATCTTGATTAGCACAGTGTAGATAACGGATTAATGTTTTGAATAAAATGTTTGTTTTCCGAACAGCTAGAGGATATCATGTGAATGGCACACATTAGATTTTTGCACTTCTGCTTACAAGGAATAAATTAATAAAGATAATTTCTAATAATTATTATTACGATTATCATGGAATAGATAGAAGAATATGTTTTTTAACAATAATTTGTTAGGGGGATGTAGAGAAAGTCATGTGAGTGGAACACGTTAAAATATTTTTTAGCCAAAATTACTCCATCCTCTACCTGATCCAACTCTGCACTGGAAATTATAGAGATGTTAACGAGATACACCGGTGTTCTGATAGTTTATTGATAAACGTCGTCAAGGCAATGGCGAATGGATTATTTGCTCTGGTTTGCTGCAAAGTAGCTGAGAGTGGTGCTACACATTTAGTTCAGCTAAAATATGCACAGCTAGTGCTGGAACTGTCAACCTGGAGGTGAAAGTGTTTGCCAAGCTTGTAAAGTTGCTTGATACACCGTATTAATTCTAAGCACATCAGAGGAATGTGTTCTGTTTACACTGGCTAATGTACTTGCACTGCGCAAAGCAACTTAGTATAATTACATTAAAAATTGCCGAAGCTACATAAATAATACGGTTTTGGTTCGAATAACTTTGTGGTCTTTTAACACTATATCAATCAAATTATACCTGAATAAAGTCGGCTCAGAGTTAGTAGGTGCCCCTGGCGTAGATTGGTTTATATTCTACTTCACCCAAACGAACGGGTTTTATCACATCACAAAATCTACTATTTTGAGGCGAGTTAGAGCATTTTCTCGTGTATGCAGTTCCGGAGGCTTGTCGAGACTCCAGCGCTGTATTCCTTTTATTTTTCTGTTTCTTTTTCCAGTTTCCCTACATTTCCTTTGCTGACCAATTTGATTTACCGTTTGCTTTTTTTGCTTCCAAATACACATACATTTACACACTAACAAACACCTATGCCCAAGTCGGGACTCGAAACCATGATCCCGTGCGCCACGAAGCACCAAAGCTAGGCATTTTAGCGAGTGGGGCCACATGAACCGGCTTGTGTTAAGTACACGGCTGGAGAATTCTCTTCTGATAGTTCATACGCAATAAAGTATTTCTTTATATGCGAATCCGTAAAACAAATCTGATGAAAATAATGTAATGTTAACGTAGCTTCATTAAAACAAAATATTTGTTAAATTTATTTTAAGTCCTCCACGTGTTTGTGGTGAAATGACCTCCGATAATCAACATCTTTTAAAATGCATTTTCAGTAATACATAATAGATAAAATGCAGCAATAATCAACTACGCTGAAACACAGACTTCTTATGGGACACTGGAAATGAAATTTTATCTACAATGGGCAACAAATGTAAAATTGTTTCTTTATAACATATAGTTAGCTATTGGAAACATTTGGCATTTTTTTTTTTTTTTTTTTTTTTTTTTTTTTGGCCGCGCCGTGGCCGAGTGGTTAGACCACTAGCCTCTCACCTAGACGGCCGGGGTTCGATCCCAAGCGACTGCATGTGAGATTTGTGGTGGACAAAGCGGCGCTGGGGCGGGTTTTCTCCGGGTACTCCGGTTTCCCCCGCCATCGCATTCCACCGGTGCTCCATCATCATTCATGTATCATCAGTGTCACCGCCTGCGATGCCATTAGTAGTTAAAGCGGGCGTTAAACACTAGCAAAAAAAAAAAAAAAAAAAAAAAAAAAAATTTGGCATTTTAAGCGAATCAGGCTGCGGCGTGGCCGAATGGTTAGATGACTCGCCTCTCACCAAGGCTGTGGGATTTGAGGTGGACAAAGCGGCGCAAAACCTGCAATTCATTAGCCGTGATTTGAACCACGGATCTCCTGGTTTCCGTACAGTTGCGCCAACCATTGAGCTATGACTCTGGCACCAACTCAGAACCTATACACAGCTGGTGTAGAACAAACAATTATTTCACGATTGGCCTAATAGTTAAACTATAGCGCCTGCCACCTAGACTAGTAACGACATTGCAAGTGACCATATGGGTACGTTATTTCCAAATGTATTTGTCTCTCGTAGTGGTGTGCCGAAAAAAAGATCTTCTGCGTTCCATTCACATGACTTTGTCTACATCTCGGGGACAAATTATTGTTAAAAGCTTATGCTTCTATTTACTTCATGCTAATTGAGAAAAATAGCAGAAATAGTCTTATTACTTGCTTCCTTGTAATTAGAAGCAAAATCAGGGAGTACCATAGGTTAAAGTGATAGTTAAGAGTGGTTGCTATGTAACAGAAGTTCCTTTGTACGGACAGGAATTGGCAAAATCCTGTGTAGAGAAAAGTATAAGTATTTTGAAGCTGAAACCAGTAACAAGGAATATTTCAAAACCGAACAACTTCATGAAAAAATGTACACGATATAAATTATGTGTGTTGTCGTGATCTACATTTTTTGTGTAGTAAGTTTTTGTCTATCTCTTACGGTTTACCCGTTACCAAAATTCAATAAAAATTATTTAGAATAAAGAGATCTTTTATGGCTATTCCTAGAGCCTTTTTTAAGATAATCAAAATTGTCAAGATTTTTTCCATGTAAAGGGTAGTTTGGGGTGGGGGGATTTTCTTAAAACTCTTGGTGTTGCATCCTTGAAAGATACCAAACTTAAATATCAGGTTTGGTGTTTAACGGTCTTTTCGTTTTTGAGCTACGCTGTCCTCCCCCCCCCCCACACAAACAGACACACACTAGGGACATTTTTCTGAAAATGCATTTTTTTTATTCAGGGGGTCTCAAAACATATATTTCCGGTGAAATCTCGGTATCGAATTTTTGGGTACAAATCAATACCTTCTCTATACACTATGTACATAGTACGTGTAGAGAAAGCAAAAACGAGTCAGTTAGGGAATTTAATGTCATGCCGGTATGTTACCATGGTAGCTTAGTGGTTAGAACAATCTGCACGAAAACCAGAGGATCCGTTGTTCCAATCCCGGCTACGGAATTTAATGTTTCATGGTGACTACCTTTCCAACTCAAATTCCGTATACAGCTAAAGTGGAAGGAACAGTTATCTCACTTTTAATTATGATTTTAAAAATTTGTAATTTTAAGTTCTTTTGAGACCTGCTCATCTCTTAAAATACCATTCAAAGTAGATATAGCGTACATTCTTGAGCTTAGTTTTTATCTCATTTCCTTCCCTGGTTTTCTATCATTTTCTCAAAAATGGGTGGGACAATTTTCATTAGTATACCACTTTTCCAATCGATTTTCATGACAAAGGGCTTATTACATTTTCTGGGAATAACCTGTGAAGTTTATTTTTCTTTTTTGTTATGAATGACCTTATAACTAATGACTAATAAGAATGCTGTCTATTGTTTCTCCAAATTTTTATCTGGATTTGCATAAAGCTGATAGAAGTATAAGTTTTCAAGAATAGTTTGTATAAGACTGTGTGGAGAAAGGCATGTGAATTTAATCCACTAGATTGATTTTATTTCGTTATATTAGTAACAGGTTTACTAAATCTGGTAGTTTAGAGGTAAAGGTCTTATAATGTAAAACTCAACCGTAGTTAATAGTCAATGAATGAAAAAATGTTACAGAAACTGACTGATACTTAGTTTGAAAAATCAGACATGTGCCGCTCACATGACTTTCTTTACCAGTTCTGCAAAATGATTATTCTTACAAAAGCTTATTTATTTATTTTCATCATACTAATTGAGAAAATTAGCAGAAATTTTCTCATAACTAAGCAAGAGAGAAATAAAACAATACAGTAGGTTAAAGCAATGATCAGGTCTTTTTAAGCTGTCCGCTCTGTAAACAATTAAAGTCGGTTCTCTTTGCTTGGCCAGGAATAAAACAAAAGAGAGATGACACAAAGGATGGCTTCCCGCCTGGGAAAAGTTTAAGCAGTTTAAAATTGAAACCCATCACAAGGAATATCTTCGAAACGCTTAACTCAACAAAATATGTATCCCATAAATTGCGTGCCTTAACGGAATCTATGTTTCTTGTGATGTAAACTTTTGTCTCTCTTAAGGTTTACAAGCTATCTATGCAAAATACATCCAAAATAAAGAGGATTTTAGGGGCTATTGCTATGTAATAAATATATATATTATTGGTCATGTTAACATCTTTAACAAAATTTTAATCAAAACCGTTTGAGCCATTTTTCAGTACTTTTACAATTTCGAAAAGTGTTCCATTTAAAGGGTAGTTTAGCGTGGGGGATTTTTCTGAAATTTTTCGTATCCTATCCTTGGAGGATACTAAAATTAAATACCAAGATTTTTCGTTTTTATGCTGTCCACAGCTAGAAAAGCACACACAAACTTTGAACTTTTTCCAAAAATGTTCAAAACATGTATGTCAGGTGAAATCGTGGTATCGAATTTCTGAGTGGAACACATTACCTTCTCTACTTTCTGTGCACATTGTACATGCGTGTTAGAGAAGGAATAGGAATGGCATCCAGTAACAGTTAGCAGTTTTCTGTTAAGGAACAGAAGGTATCAAGCTTCCAATTGCCTCCGACTAAGCGAGTTAAAGCGACAATGGAGTGGTATTTTCCAAAGTTGCTCCTCTTGTCGTTCTGCTACAGGGAATTGGAAACTTGATTATACGGAGGCAAGAGCTTCCTGACATTACCTCTGTCCAATGACGTCGCCTTCCCTCCGTAACTCTGTTAAATGCTGAGTATGTGGATACTGAATAACCTCATGTATAGATGATATTAATTTGTTACATCATACTTTCAAAGGCACTTCCTCATTATACGGTAAATATTGTTGAAGAAACAAACGTATAATAGCATTCAGGGCATTTACTTTCCCTTACACTTCTGAAGCTTCTTTTGATGTATTATAAACTGGGGTCGGACTTTTAATAGGTAGATACCTTTATTTAGGTTCCTTGTATGTTTAAAATGCTTTGCTTTTAGATTTTGATTCCTGAATCAGTACAGATACCAATAATTTTCCGTTTTCCTTTGTTTCTGAAATATTTTATTAGTTTCTTTAATCATTTTAAGTTCTAATTATCAAAGTTTTTTACCAAAAACACACGGGAAATTATTACATTGATTCTTTTAAGCTTGGGTGTTTTTTTTTTGTTTTTTTTTGGCATTCCAATAGTAAATTTCATAAACCCCCACATTTTCTGGCGTAAACGATTTCTGTTATCACTATCACGTCTTTACTTTCTCTGTACATAGTGTACAGAGAAGATATAGTATTCCACCCAAAGATTCAATATCGAAATTTCAATGTATGTTTTGAGTTTCCTTGAGTCCAAAAGAATCAGATAAACATCCGTTAAATACAAATTTGGTATTTATCTTTCGTAATTTCCAAGGTCACGACACGAAGAGTTTTAAGCAAATCCCCCCCCCCCCCCGCTCCAAACTGCCCCTTAAATAAAACATATATTGAACATTTTGGATTTCCCAAAAATGCCTCTAACGCTTTTGATTAAAATACCGTATATTAATTCTATTTACATCACAAATAAAATGTATACCTCCAATTTTCTAGCAATATTTTCTGAAGACCTCTTCATTCTGGATGAATTTTGCTGGACTGGTTAATCATAAGAGATAGACAAAAAAGATACTCGTACAAAAAATGTAAATATTATTAAAATATAGAATTTATGCAACATGCATTTTTTGTTGCCGAGTTGACGTTTCCGAGATATCCATTCTTAGTAGTCTCAATTTTAAACTAGGTACCTTCTCAGACAGGGTCACCTTTCATTTCATCTCTCTTAAGCAGTACCCTTTTGTAAGAATAGCGTGTTTATAGAACAAGTAGGGAAGGTTACGTAAATGGAACACATCAGATTTTTATATAAAAAAGATATTTTTATGAAAAACTAACTGAAATACCCTGCCTTGCCCTCAGTTTGACGGTTAACCGTACTACATTTTGCCTTAGGTTATCCTTGCCCAAAAGTTATGCGTTTCTTTGGACTGTTTAGAAATTATTAAACATCACACTCAAGCAAATAGACATTGAAATTCTTAGAAATTATAAAGAAAGAAGGCTAACTGAGAAAACAGTTGAAGAACACAAATATCACAGTTTGCAGTTATGGTGAATGCAGGTGTGACTTCCGAGTTGTCACATTTGGTGTAACTCGTCGTTATATACAGAGAAAATCTCAGCTGAGAAGAACTACCGCCAACTTAGGTAATGTTAATATAAACTTACCTATTCTCAATAAATAACATACATAAAACTACTAAGAAATAAAATGAACATAAAAAAGAGAAGAGGCACTTCGTCTGGTTTTATTTTATTCCTGCTATTCATGCTCACTTATCATTTTAGGTTTGTTTTTCTGCCATAAGATGTCATAAATTTTCCAAAGAGAAAGAAACTCGCTGGTTACAGAGACTGAGAAATCACGAACTATAAGTGAGTATGATCACAGAATGTGTGGATGTTAATATCGACTCTGTTAGTAATGTTTGAGAAGCTTTTGTTATCAGTGCCATTACGCAGACTCATTTTGTGCTAATTTATATCCATATAAAATAAATCACTATATAAAGATAAATGATATAATGTTGAATATTTTGTCTGGATTGATGTTGCTTTTATTACAGTCTAATGTAATGCGGTTCGAAATTTTGTTTTTATTTTAACCCTATGCTTATGTCGCTTTTTCAATTGTGTAAGCATAATAGCTGTTGAATTTGTTTTACTGTTTTATTACTCCATGATAAATCATAGAATTGTTTCTTTGTGGCGTCGTCAATTATTTTTCTTATATTGGGAATGTTCCAACTATTACGGCAATCATTATGAACGATACAGATAGTCTTGTGAGCTTTTAGGCGTTAAATGAAATGAAATAACTGATCTTGTGAAATGGGATGGGATTTTGAATTGTAAGCTAGACAGTAACTTTTGCCTTGTGTCAAAGATTATCGTTCCCAAGTTTGGTAAAAATCGCTGCAACGGTGTAGAAGCATATAAAGTACATGCATGCATACATATCCACACATAGTTACACATACATACGCTTTTACATATTAAGATAACTCCATTGGAGCGTACGGTATATACACTAAATGGATGGTTTAGCCATTAGAATGCTCCAGGCACTCCTTTTCTGGAAATATCGCCACTGATATTCAGAGCATCATTGAGGGTAAGGGTTGCACTGTCCAACCAGTGGTATAAAACAAAAATTAAATATTATCCACAGAATGGACAGCAGTAAGTAATTCGAGCGATTTCTTTTGGTCACATAGGAAGCTTCTGTTTCATTGTCGAGTTTCAATGAGAAAATGACATTCTTCATTTGAAAAAGGAGAAACAGGTATTCGGTTATTTTAGGTGTGAATCCCTTTTTAAGGGCAATGAAGTACATATATTCTGCTTCAAGAAGTGTGAAACGAACATGTGTTTTCAAATTGATTAGCCAGGAAAAATAGCTTAAAAGCCTAAAAGTTTGGGCCCAAACTATAAATTAGCTTATGATAGTTGACGTGCATCTCTAAGCGTTCCCCCAAATTATTGTTCAAATGGTCAATTAATACAAAGCAAATATTTGCAAAATATTGATCCCGAATTAAAATATAAAAACCACAATAAAACTAAACAAAGTCCACAATAAGCCTAAAGAGAAGCAACAAGAACAAAACTAAGGCAGTAACAAACATTTACTATTGCAGAGCTAGCATTAAATTGATATTTTTATTGTGGCAGATAAAAATCAGTGAAAGAAGGGTTTAGGAGAGTATTTAGAAATTCTGATAAGTGAAATTGTAGATAGTTCTCACAATTATTGACATATCAGCTGGCTGGACCGGTAGCTCTATCGGTAGAGTACCTACTTGTTGTGCAAGGGGTTGTGGATTCGATTCCTGGCTGAGGATGTGGATTTTTCTCTAGCCAGGTTTAATGGTAATCCTTCCCAAATTCTGCAAGCAAGTACAAGCATTGACCTTTGCCCGTGGCGAATTGGCCATCACCTTCTTCTTTAGCCGGGCTCCGAGGTTTGAGGTTGAGTGCGCACAAGTATTGCTGATCAGACGAATAAAAATATAATAGTCTGCGCCATATCTTTCGTTCGGGATAGCAACGTTTGCAGAGTACTCATTTCGTGATTTAGAGTCACAAAATTGGGTTTTTAAAGTATGGGAGAACGCTCCCGGACTGTTTATTAGAATAACTAAAGTAAAACACTCTTTAGACCACAACAGAAATGTAAATTAAACAATCTTGGTTTACCGTGCTCAAAACTTTAGGGTTAGAGGGATAAAGATGACTCGTGCTTAACGCTCGTAGTAATTAATCGCACACTCTAATGAACAGGTGTTTCGCTTTTCTTATTTTCTTGCGGTGTAATGTCAATCAAACAGTAAACTGTTTTGTGGCGTTTTACAATTTACGAACTTCTCTTGAAAATGCTGCACAAAATGGCGGCTCTCCGCTGCTTTATACACGCAAGGTGTGCATCGCCTCCTCTCCCCGTCACGCTGTTTTTGGTGTTAGACGTCTCATATTACAAGTTATAATAGGAAAAGGTTAATTTAGGGCATCTCCGCTTTGTCAGTCTGAAGTATTGCTTCCTTCCTCGATATTAGTCACGAAACACTACTGATTCAACAGTGTAGCAAGGATTTGTATCCTCAGACAGTTATGATAACCTCAAATGCCATCAGAGCGCAATATTGCAAACGTGGAATTTCGGGGCACATGCCGTGCCAGCAGCAGGCTAAGCAATTAGCATAGCACAAGCTGCGCTCATGTAGGTGACATGACTATGTCCAAACTTTGCCTTCCAAATGTTTTATTCAATGTATGGAAAGCTGCGGAGAGGGACAAAATGTAAAAGTTAGTAAATAATTTATTTAAAATGTATACCTATTTGAATAATAATAAAGTAATTATTATTATTATTATTATTTCAGTGCACTAAACTATAAAATAAGTACTAAAAATCGGATGGTCCCTATCTGTTCTGCAAACAAACTATTCATAGAAAAGATAATTTTATCCCCATAATATTAATCTAGACAAACATTACTAGAAGTGGTCTTATTTCTTAGTTCCTTACAAGTAGTATGGAAACAAGGAACACGCCAGAGTAAAGCGACAGTCAAATCTTTAAAAGGGGTGTTTTTTTATAGTGTGTAACGCCCACTTTTACAACTGTGGCACCGCAGGCGATGACGCTGATACATAGAATGTAGATGGAGCACCGGTGGAAATCGATGGTGGGGGGAAACCGGAGTACCCGAAGAAAACTCACCCCTGGGCTGCTTTGAATACTACAAATCCCACGTGCATCGCTTGGGATCGAACCCAATTCTAACCACTCAGCCATGGCGCGGCCTTAAAGGGGTAATGGGTGACATTTCAACCATTCTCAGTAAAAAAAAAAAATATGTTCTTTGGGATAGAAAAATACCAGACACCTTAATGTACAGGTATGCAAAGTTTCCAAGTCCTGTGACGTCTGCAAGTTGCTTTAATTACGTCATATTTAAAGGTCTACATTATTAAATGTACCATGGTGGCCATGGTATTTGCTGCCGATGCGATACGTTGTGTAGGACAGCTGTAATTTTTCAGATTTTCAGGTTAATTGAAATTTCCACTTTGTTCATAGAGACCTCGTGGCCTATACACCGAAATAACATGGTGTTATCGGTAAATGGTAGCATAAGAAGCAATAATATCTGTTTTGTCTTTTTCCACAACGGAACAAGGAAAATGGACTCAAATTTTGTCATTTTTTAGACCTTAATTTTTACAAGATTTCTGCCAGTTCAAAACTTAATGTGAATCAAAAATACATGCTAGAGATCTCAAAATTTAGCTTCATCTTCCCAAAACTATTTCTAACAAACCCAAATATGGTATTTATATTGAAGCATTACTTTTTAAATAAAAAATAAAGTGTGTGCAGAAATAGTAAACAATTTAGAAATTTTGCTTTTTCAACTGATGTGATACTTTTATCCCTTTGTAATAAAGATGCAAAAAATCCAATATTTGATTTTCTGGTTTTTCCAAAATTGTTTTATTCATATTATTCAAAACCTGTAGGACAAGTTGGATTTTGTAAAATACATATCCTTTAAACCAAATTTTAAATAACTCAAAAACTATTTGACTTATACAAATGGAAATCAGCAGAACATTGCTTTTATGTACCTGATGTGTCCACCAGAACTGAAGCCTCTAGCCCCAGAATTGTGGAAAACCTAAATTTCATCCATCCCCCCTAAATCCGTCCCTTTGTCGGAAATTCTGAGAAAAACAAAAGAGGATGAGGGTTTGCCGTTTGAGAAAAGCTTAAGTATTTTAATACTGAAACCAATAATAAGGAATACAGACTTTCAAAACGAGACCAAACGAAGATAGCAGTGGATTAACTTACACCTTGCCTTGTCTGAAACTTGATGTCACAACTTTCAAACTCTTCTATTGAAAGTTTTATGGGTGTTAAATTATCGCACACATTTCGGATTAGGCAGCGAAGTTACAACGGTTGTCATACGCCACGTAAATAACCTCAGAACGTGTTATACGAAACACTCAACAAAACGAACATGCTACGTTTTCCATTAATAAGGGGACCAGTGCCGCGCCGGCGTGTCTATCAAACCACCCATATACCACGCGACTGGGAACTTCGCTACCAACCAGCATCTCTCTTGGATAGGGCCAGGCACGTGCAATTTGGTTATGTACAACTGCCTAATCCATGGTGATTTTATGGCATTTGTTGTATGTGTCGAATTTAGAGCGGAAAATTATATTAACGTATCACGTACGCTGTGACCAACAAGGTTCACATCTTCATTTGGTGTCGTTTTGAAACACCCTGTATATCTGAAATGGCTATCTCTACAAAGAAATATAGACTACATAAATTTGCGTTATAATGAGATCTACATTTTGGTGCAGTAAGCACAAATCTTACAGTTTACAAAAATTATAGTCATCCGGAATGAAGTAGACTTCTGATGCTATTCATAGAAAAATCAAAATACGCATTTCGTTTCCATGAATCTATCTTAAACATGTGACATTTTAATCAAAATCGTCAGTGCCATTTTTTGAGAAATTATAAACATTTTCGAAGAATTTCCATATGCGGGTCACTTGGGGGTATGGGGATAAACCTAAAAATCTTCGAGTCGCTTTCTTGTAAGATACAGGACTGAAACACAAGTTTGATATTTAACAGACTTTTTGGTTTTGAGTTACATGCTATACACACACACATAAGGAATTTTTCTAAATATGCTATCCCTGGACTTCAAATATGTATTACGTGTGAAACCTCGCTATTGAATACAATACCTACTATATGAATTATATATAAGTTCTTCGGAAGGTAAAAATTGTAATTTTACAAATGCAATAATTGGGGTGAAGCAAAATCAGTAGCTTACAGTGTCTCTATCCAAATTGGACGGCTGTAGGCAGTTAGGGCTCAACGCCAAAGTTAAGGCAATCTACCTAAGGGAAAACATCTTAACACAAAGCTGAACCAAGTTGGTAGGCTGAAAGGTGGCAGCCCCACCACCCAACTGCATGTGCTCTTGTAGGACGACCCGATGAAATCTGTACTACTGACAATATCAAAAGCAGGGTAGTATATAATTGATCAATAAGGCAGGAAAAATACAATGAATGCGAATATACTATTGCAAACAGAGCATAACAGGATAAAAGATCTTAATATATGGACATAAAAGTTCAATAAATAAATATGTGATTAAATCTAAACTCACCATAGAGAATAAAATAAAGGTAGGGTTTCCCATTATTAGTATTGTGTGCACCATAACTTAAAAGGAATATAAAGACATAAAAAAAGCAAAATTTGAGAGTATATCTCGAACCATTATAATAATTTTAGCAGAGAAATCAAGAAAAGACACAATACTTAAACTCTGTAAAACAGTTCCTTCACCATTATATTGAAGCAAGAATTGGATAATGAAATAAAAACAGAAGTAAAATAAATACAACTGAAATGCTGTTTCTCTGAACTGTGCAAGGATTCACAAGGTCAGATAGGATTAGAAATGGAATATAATGTATTGAAGATAAAACTGCCATAAAAATACATCTAATAAGAACAGATTATAATAGAATACCAACGAGGGCTTTCCTATACAAACCGATAGGAACATGAAATGTTGGCAAAGCCCGAAAAAAAATGGACTCCATTTACGACTTCGCCGGAACGGGCTCTACAACCTAAACTAAGAAGAAGAAGAATATGGTAATTGTGGTGACAAATACGATGTCACTTTATTTTCACCACCAAAAGGCCAGTACAATTCATAAAGAGAGGTAAAGACATTCGACTTAAGAAAGGCGAAGGGAATAATTGGGAGCCGCTTGAATTTAGGCGTAAAAACATAGGTTAGTCGCACAATTTAAAGCTTATTCTGGTCTAAATGAATGGGTGGACGTTAGAAAGAAGTTAGAAAACCCGGCATACTACGGACGAAACGATCATTTGTATAAAGTTAAGGGTAGAAGGTTCAGAACCGGGGTAGGAAAGTTGTCTTTTGTTAATAGAATCATTGAAGACTGGAATGAATTGCCTGCAACAGACTTTTAGGGTTACCCTCTGATCATAAAGAAGTTTAGGGAAAATTTAAAGAGACTAAATGTTAGATAGTTAAAGTAAATATTGTGAAGTAATTGAGGATCTCAAAAGCTGTTCTGTAACTGTTGATGTTGAGGTTTTATAATAACTGTTTATAAACATGCTGCTAATTGACATAAGTATTGCTATACTGATTCATTCATGCTTATTAATAAGTAGTTGGGTATTTCAAAAACCATATATATATATATATATATATATATATTAGGTTGTATTAATATTACTAACTGTAAGATTATTATTATTGTAAATGGATTTTGTACATTTAACTCTGCCACCGGGCTGCATCCAATTGCAGAGGATACATACATACTCGTGTCCACAATTTTGGATTCATCCAAAGTCCGGCAATGTCATCCTCCATTTTGTTGTTCTTCAGGGACCTAGATGAAAATCTAATCTTGGAGCTGTTTTTTTATAGTGTTTAACCCCCGCTTTTACTATTTGTGGCACTGCAGGCGATGACTGGTTATACGCGGAATGAAGATGGAGCCCCAGTGGAATGAGAAGGCAGGGGAAACCGGAGTACCCGGAGGAAACCTGCCCCATCGCCACTTTGTCCACCACGAAACTCGCATGCGGTCACTTGGTATCGAATTCGGGCCCGTTAGGTGAGAGGCGAATGGTCTAACCACTCGGCCACGGCGCGGCCAATCTTGGAGCGCTGGGGCGGAAATATCAAGGGGCATAGGCACAGTCGAATGAAAAATTCCCAATGTTCACACTTGGTAACAAACTTGTGTATCTTTTAATGCATTTAAAATTAAATGTTTACCTACGGAAGTGCAAAATACTTTTCAATGCATTTAGTAGAAAACTGCATTTTGGTGCCAAAATGTACCCTGCTTTAAATTGCATATCTCTGAAGCTGTAATTCCCTAGGGTGGTTGTACGCCTTTTTTTAAAGCCCTGGGTCATTTAATTTACAGCAAATCCAGGTAAGTTATGCTTGTTTGCTAAAGCTCAGGTTTGTGTTGTTCTCCCCTTACTTCTCCCACATAATGAAGTTAGAGATTTGAAAGTTTTCCACAACGTACATACTTAAGAATGTAGTTAGTACAACTTTTGGAATTTTGGTACTTGTCATAGTTTAGTTTTAAAGAAAGAATTATCATAATTAATAATCTTATATACATGTTTCGCATTTTGCGCTATAAAATATTTTTAAAGAAAATATGTTTACTAATGAAATTTTACATTTTGAAATTTATTTCAAACATATCTTTGGATGTAGTTGCAAAACATTACACCTGTTTTTCAGTATCTGTTGGAGGAGATAGATTTTAAATGTAAGTAATAAAATATATATAAATTAATATCTCAGGAATGGGATTTGATGTGGAAATGTTGTACAAATACTTCTTTAATTGCCAGTAATACCCATACAAAAATCAAATCTACCACTTAAAATTATACCCATAATACTTTTAAGTCATTTTTAGCAATTTGGTAACCTGCTTAATGGAAATATTTCTTTATCGCCTTAGCTCTATTTCGAAGAATAGTTTAAATAGGCCTGCTGCTTTGAAGCGAAAAAGACGCTACTTCTGTTTAACGCACAAACGTGTTAAAGTAAGAACATAATTTTACACAACGTGCATCGGTTTACGAGAAGCAAGATTTTCGTTATTCGCTATTAAAGAATTCCACGTTCCACAACTGGGTACATGAATTTGTTACGGAACTGTAAAGACAATTCACGATAAACACCATTGCGATATTAAAATGAATTATGAGATTTAATTTCTTTAACTTAAAGTTCCTGCTAAGAGACTGACTTTAAAAAATTCGTAGTTTTACACACAAACCTGTTCAGTTTTGCACTTTTTTACGCTCTCTAACACGTGTATACTATGCCCTTGGTAGATGGAGTAGGTACTGTATTCCACACAAAAATTCGATACCGAGAAAGGTCTCTGTATATGTGTGTCTGTGGGCAGCATAATTCAAAAACGCAAAATCTGTTAAATATCAAACTTAGTATTTAAGTTAAATATTTCCAACAAAATCTCCCAACCCTAAACTACACCTTACATGAACAAATTGTAGAAAATTTTGATATTTTCATAAATGGCTCCAATGTTTTTGATTAAAATGCCGAATATTAAAAGATATTTACAAGTAAATAAACTGTATATCATGAATGTTCTGGGAATAGACTTTTGAAGTCCTTATTCTGTATGATGTTGCACAGCTGGTAACCGTAAGAGAATGACAAGGACCTGCTACACAGAAATGAAGATCTCGTAAAAACACATCTTATGACCTGTACATTTTTTTATTGAGCTAACCATTTCCGATATATTCCTTTTCATTTATTTTAATTTTAAAATACTTCTGCCTTTCTCAAACAGAAGTCCTTAGTTTCTTTTGTTTTACCCCATGCAAAGAAACGAATTTCAACCAGAACCCCATAGCGATATTTTATAAGACACCGTTTTAGCTTACTGTATTATTTTCTTAGTTCCCTTCTACTTATAAGGAAATAAGTAGTAAGACCATTCTACTAATGTTCATTTCGAGTAGCACGAAGTAGAAAGAAGAATAATCTTTGGTAAGAAGTTTGCGCAGCATGTAGAGAAATTATGTGAATGGAACATATAAGTGTTTCCTTGTAATTGCTGTTATTTCGGAGCTTAGTTATTCGATTTATACAGTATTCAAAGTTTTAGGTACAAGATTGACTAAAGTTTTATAGAGTTAGAAAATATCTCTAAATAGCAGAAGTAATGAACTGAGACTAAATGAGTAGTAGAGATGTGTGTTAACCGAATTACCTTGAAGTAGTCGTAACATGTTTGTGCTTAAAAGATTAAGTCCCCTTCGGGAATCAGACTGACGTGGATTATAATGGCGATGTGGCCAAAAGACCACAAGATTAAGAAACCAGGAGTTTAAATATGTCTCATGCTGACATTCTCAGAGAACAGCACCTATGGTCGAGTGGTTAGACCACTCGCCTTTTACCAAGGTGGCCCGGGTTTGTTCCCCAGGCGACTACATGTGGTAGTTGTGGACAAAGCGGCGCAGAGCGGGTTTTCTCTGGTTTCTCCGGTTTCCTCCGCCATCGTATTCCAGCGGTATTCCATCTTCATTCCATGTAGCATCAGTGTCATCGCCTACTGTGCCACATGGAATAAAAACGGATATCAAACATAATACAAAAATTAACAGAGAACGGTTATTGCCACATAGCTTAATAAACAGGAGTGCATTACCGTCAAGTTTAACTAGCTTTGTAATAATCAGTGGTAAATGAAAAATCGTTAACGGATTGCACATAACCTAATACGAGAATTATGTTATTTATTTTACACAAATTTCTCCCACATTAATAATATAGGCGGTGCCGTGGCAGAGTGGTTAGACCACTCGTCTCCCACCTATGTGGCCCAGGTTCGATCCCAATCGCCTGCATGTGGGATTTGTGGTGGACAAAACGGCGTGTGGGCGGGTTTTCTCCGGGTCCTACCGATTCCCCCGCCACTCATTCCACAATTGCCAGATCATTATGTTTCCTATCGTCCATTTCGCATTTGTTTCATACTATCCACTTTATCTCTCTCATGTCTGGCAATAGGCCGACCACTCCTTCCAGTATCTTCATTCTGTAGTTACGTTCCGTTGGCTCCCCGACAGGCTTGTGCCCCTTAGGAGGGTGTCAGTTGTACATACGGGAGGGTAAGATGACTACAAAAACAATACATAATATGATTTTATACAAGTGTCAAAATCTAACCGACACACATACACACATACATGAGGAAAACCCTTAGATTATATTGTGTAAGTGAAATGGGCGTAACCAACTGGAGAATAAAAAATAAAGTTCGACAGTTCTTCTGCCTTGTGTTATTTGATTTTTGGGTCAACTTTAACATTCAAACTTTGATTGTTGTTTCTTTAGACTCTGCTTAGCTGAGTTTTATTGTTAGGTCTATAAGCACGGATGATCGGCGAAGGCAACTTCATCAGTTCTGAACTTCATGTAACAATTGCACTGAAAATGATACCATATCGAATACAATTTATTTGAAGAGTACAGCTGAAACACTATTGGCAACAATATTATCTTCACACCATACTCTGCGTGTTGTTTGAAGCTTTATGAAGTTAAACGTTAAACGTAAACTTAAGTTTTCGCATCTCACACTTCTACGTAAACTCTTACGATGTAACTCTCGTAGACTGATCTGAAAATCTGGGCCTGTAGCCGCGCAATTGGAATATATACATTTCTCCCCGAGTCTGCCTAAGCATTGAAACTAACCACAATTGTGCTTTACTTTGTGGCGTTCTATTTATTTAGCCAAACGCTATATTTTAAAACCCACTTTAGATGCTGAACCCCCGCTAATTTTAAAATTTCTAAAAGTATCAAAACAAACCTACAAGCTTTCTATTGCATTATCCCTTAACCCTCTTAGCTCATTATTTGAAAGACCTTCAACGATTCCTCTTTGCTTAGTTTCAGCTGTGGCACCGCTTTACTACACAGAATCTAACCACTAATATTTCTTTAATATACGCATCTAATTCGCAACAAACATTGCTTTGATTTTAATCACTGGATTTTAATTAGTGTTTATTGTGTTTAATGACTTATCTAACTGTGCGTATATCCCGGTTTTACAGTCACAATACTGTCTTGAAAGAAAGAAAGAAACAAAAAAACAAAGAGAAAACAACAATGATGTTAAACCTTCAAACTCAGTATTGATTCGGACACACTGAAATTCACAGCTTTAACTTAGTTTTATTTGAACAATCTACATACATTTCTACCTTTAGTGAATTTGAACGTATTTGGTTTGTTAAATATTACCTCTGCATGCGTTATATAGCATAGTATGTTGAAATAAAAAATAAAATGGTCAGTTAGTTCACATAATGCGTTTAATAGCTATTTGTCAGTGAATAACCACTAAGAGTTTTATTTATCTTTGATTTTGAGTTTTGTGGTGTAAATGAATGGTGCAGGGAATAGAATATGCGGTATGTTCGTAGTTTACCAAGTGACAAATGGTAACGGGATTCTGGGAAATCATTTTGCGAAACTGATAAAACACGCTCATATAATCGTACCCAAATACAATACAATATGAGAATTTCAGCCGTTTTTCCCGTGGTTGTCTAAATATTTTGTGATTTGCATATCGCACCCATTTTCCAATTATCACTGCGTATATATCCTGCCCCACTCCATTTTCACGAGTGTAGAATTGTTTTGTTTACTCTGCGTTGTCATGTGCTGGCGCCACTGTCGTTTTCCTGTGGCTTTGTACAGTTGCCATTGTTATGAAGGTTTGCCTATTTTATTCTACTCTCCCGTAGGATCAAACAAGGGTCGATCCAACTTATCATGTTAACGAAGACCTGCATGGAGATGACATTTTACGACCTATTGTCGTCTGATAGAAGATACGCCACTGCTGATAAACGTGTTCGCATTTCCACGTGGAATAAAAGCTCCAATTTCTGGTTTTCACCTCTTGAATATATCATGGAAGATTAATATTGCTGACGTGTTTACCGTAAACTGAACCGTGTTTTTAGTGTAATTATGTGAACGTTGATGCAGGAGAGGTATTAAATCATAAAGCCACTTAACTTAATATTGTTCACCACATTTCAATGTACTCGGATCCGTCATTTTAGCAACTTTTGCCTTCACCAAGTACTTCAGTTCCTAATTGGCTCCGGACTTATTTACGCCATGATTTATTGATTCCATTAGTCACTTGGGAAAAAGTCGGATGTCTGAAGAGCTAAAAATATGACGTTTCTTGTATACCCCCCCCCCCCTCAAAAGCCTCGTGGTGCGAGCACACAACGTCAATAAACCTTCCTTGAAGAAACTCCAAGACCATTTTCTTCAAGTAAGTTTAAGCCTAGATATAGTTTGAACTGGTTAAGTGGAGGGTTTGGCTAGCTAATGATTTCTTGAAAGTAGTAAAACTGCTCATGAGGTTTATAAAGGCTTCTGATATACAATTTTTTTCTGGTTGGTTTAAACTGCAAAAATTAAACATCCTGAATCAGTGAGCAGCATGTATCAGAAGGTTCTTGATTCGATTTCAGTTGGGCTTTTATCTTGACCTTAGATGACCGGTACGGGTTCAGGCAGGTGAACGAGTACGTGAGAATACGGGGTATCAGAAGTGCCGCTAGATATACTCAATCGGAAAATGTTAAGTACCCCTCTGCGCCTGGCGCCACTCTATCTGGCCATACTTCGTAAGTTCTCTCTCTTTTGTGGCTTAAGGTCCTTTAACCTGCTTGGGCATATCGTACGATGAATGACATTGCTGGAATAATGCTCAAATGATTACGGGTTCCTTGCTCGACATTCCTCTTCTCAGGATAAGGGAAAACTAAAATGAAAAAAAAAAAAAAAAAACTTATCTGGGTAACTCTCCCTGAGCGAGATTCAAACTCGCAACCTGTTGAATGAGAGGCAACCTCGCTACCACCACACTACCCTCTCTCTTTCTATAGGAAGTTTAGAAGGTGCAGGAGGCTTAGCCTTGGCCCCAGGGCTGAAATCCTCCTACGCTTTTAATCCAAATTAAAAAATGAGTATACGTACCTAATAGGAACGATTTTCATGTGGAAAAGTAGTTTTTATGTTATCTTGAACCTCAGAGTAACGACTTTGTTTTTAGAAGGACCAGTGACAGGCTTTATTCAAGAATATGTTCTATAATTGTGTGACATAGGCACTGGTAAAAATATTAAAAGGAACAAAATATCCAGCAACTATTATTCTTATGTGAAATACATTTTTCGGCTAATAATTATGAACAACATCGTAGCACTTTTATCCAAATTATGAATGATCTACTTATGAAAAATTCAAACTTAACTTCAACATAATGCTCTTTTAAGTTGCCTAACGGAATGTTATAACAGATAAACTCTTCTGTTTCTGTTTCTCTTAAGGAATTCAGTCTTGAATATATGTTATGTTGAGCTGAATGCATAGAGCCGTATTCTGCATAGTCTATTGGTTATCGACACAATAGTCCAGAGTAACCAAATTTAGCTCATATAAGGAACTGTCGTTTTAGCCAAACGAGAGCCAGAGATACTAGAGAACACGACCTCTGTTAAACCGATTACGGATGTTTAGTTTAGTTCAAAGTTTAAACCATTTTGAAGAAAATAGTCCTTTTGAAAACTGCGGTAGTATCCCAACATTGGCATACTCCTATTCCAAAAATGAAAATTTTAGGGCAGCTAACATATCAAATACATCACTTATTCTATGATTGATTTCCTCTAACTCAAGCAAGGCGTTGCACCTCTGCTCGACTGAGTCAGAGTGCTCGCTGGTATGCCGCAACCCTTCTCGGAGCCCGGATGGGCGGAGCGTGATAGACACTGCCTCACTGGGCAAAGATCATAAGCTCAAATGCCTGTGCTTCCTACCACTTCTTTTAGTTGTGACTCTCACTTCCTTACTGAATTGTATGTTGGAGGAAAACTCCGAAGAGTCGTAAGTACTCTGCTGCTCCATGTCTTTCACCCAAGCTTGAACAGCCTGCGCTAACGTTTACCAATTTTTTAGAAAAACGTTCAGGCGAATTTGTTTCTGAGTGTAAACAGAGTATTCCAAATTCAGATCCATACAAAACTTGATATTTAATTTCAAAATCTGTTCAAAACATTTTATTCAAACTTGCTGTGGTAAATAATATAAATAACTTCTTTAACGAAACTGCGTCTGCTATCTTGTAATACTTGATATCTATGAGTTAAAACCTTACGGAAATGAAAAAGTAGAGTTCGATAAAATGTACATAATGTTCAAATTTCTTATATAGTGTTAGCTTTTTCCGAAAGAAGAATCGTTCTCCATTGAATATAGAAATTGTAGGTAGGGAAAGTTGTGTGGGTTTTAAAACTGAAAATGTTGGCTTCAAGTGTCCTCCAAATTGAATATCAAAACCGAAGTTGCAAAGTGAATTTGTTCTCAGATTAGTAGTTTATGATGACTTATTATTTTTTTGCCATGAAGTGAAACGTGTTTTCGGTTTACCGGGTAACCATTATACAATGAAAGGAACACCTGAATAACGACGAGTCTTTTTTATAGCTGAGCTATAATGCATGTTGTAGTATAATGAACTGTAAAATAACTTCTAACATGTTGAAAATACCCCTATAGTTGAGACTCAAACTTGTCATATACTTCAAATAATGACCAAGTAAAAAATTGCCTTTAGCAGTGGGACCAATGATTACCAATGATACTGTTTAATATTCGATTTCCAGGCGTTAATGTAATACTATGCTCTAGAGAATAATTTAGAAGTTCTATACTGGTTTTATTGATAAACGTGGAGTTAAAGTTTAAAAGCAGCTGATTAATATTTTTTACTATGCGAAGCAGTAGCTGTAATCAAATTCAGTTCCAAAACCAAACCAGTCCAAAGGAAGGAAGGAAGGAAGGAAGGTTCACGAAGGAAATTAACATGATTAAAAAATGATTTCCAGACAAGTGTTGTCGATTTAAATGATTGAGGCAATGTTCAAGTTCCATCAAGTCATTTTTGCCTATTTTGGGCCACATATACAGTGGTTTCTTCATCAGGAAAATTCTAGTTTGTGAGCTCAGATGGTGACGAAAGATCAACTCTTGCCTGTAGATGGCGCTATAAGACGAAATCACGACTTGCGGACGTGACATATCACGCATTATGTATATGGCGAAAGGGGTATGGGATGGATTTTTTTCGTGCAAATAAACATTACACGGGAGAACTGCTTTACTTCCCTTCCGAAGGAAGCCATGTTAAAAACTTTTACGTCCGGAAATATCCATCACCCTACTTGGAGTTTGACCCTTCAACCTTGTGTATTAGAGACTAGCATAGTAACCACAACACCATGGCGGGCGACAATGACGAAATAAGATAACTACATGCACAAGAACAATATTTTCCAGCTATTTTTTTATGATTACTGAAAGCAGTTTTTAAAACAGAAAGAGACAAATATAGAACACTTTCTTTGTGTAAATGTATATTTCTACGCTTGTTATTTAAAACAAATAAAACAGAGTAGCAACTGTTAACACATGCATGCGAACCTTTTTATGAAAATTCTTTTTGAATTAGGGGGTCTCAAAACGTGTATATCCGGTGACATCTCGACATAGAAGCTCTGGGTCGAATACAATACTTTCCTGCTTAGTATATGTAGTAGAGAAAATTAATAAACTTTCGAAAAAAGCAGTTTCTAGACGCAATAGTGGATAGAGAAAGTTATGTGAATGTAATGTAAAGATTTTGTATTAAAAGTGATGTTGTGACAGGGCAGGACAACTGTTCTACTGGTTTTGAATGCCGGTCTGTAATATTTCCCTCTATCATAGTAACGGGAAAACGGCTGTAAACTTGCAGATCACAAATAATACGCTCCTGAAAGTGAAGGAAGATTCATAGGCACCATATTTGTGCACCTCGACTGTCCCAGTGGCCACAGTATTGCGACCCTCACTATAGTGGCTAGATTATTACAACAAGCATTGTTGCTGTACTTGTGCAACCACATGAAACAAAACAACATGCCGTCATGTTGTTCTGCTGCCATAGCTCATTTTCTCCCGCAACGAGGGGATTTCGAGGTCTGGAGTTCTGTACCCGTTTGTGCTTGATTTATTGGACGCAAGGTTTTATTTCTCGTTTGAGGTGATTAAATGTTCATTGCTTATAACTTGTGGAAAATTCGGGAAATGAAATAAAGCCACTCATCTGCCATTGTATTAATATCCTGTTACCTCTCAATGGAATTGGGCACATGGCCGCTGCAAAAAAATGTCATACGATTTTAACATAGTTATTATGAAATGTAGAATATAGTGGTGCTTTAAAATAAAAATAGCATGGATTACGTTCAAATTAAACCTTAAGCAAAAACCAAAAATATAATATATTTATTTTCCTATATATTTTAAATTCATAGCTCAAATGCAATATTTCTTCAGAGTCTTCGTCTAGACGCGGGGCCGGTCTAAAAGATTTTCTTGGAACCCGGAAATACACTGTTTACCGGCGGAGTTGAATATTCGCAGCCCCTTGAATTTAAGGACATAGATTTCTCATGTTGAGGCAACTGCAGTAACCACATGCTTCTGTCATAGATGTTAGAAGCTACGCTCTTATGCCGCCACACACCTTTCTGACATTTATAGAACATTATTATTAACACTCATCATTCTAAAATAACCCAAAAGTGAAATATAACCTCCATGTAATCTGTGTTGTTGTCGTACAGGTAATAATGACGTTAAAGGTCATTATCGTATGACTTCAGTTGTCTAGACAATTTTTTCTGTACGTTTGACTGGAATTTCATACCAAACTATCCCCCTCACGGGCTTAATCCTCAATATGTTAATGTCATTCTTATTCAAACTGCTATAATTTGTGTTACTTGCGATGAATTGAGCATGCGCTTAGGTATATCAGCAGTGCGCGGACATCAACTAAAATATAATGAAATACTATTGTCGAAAACGAATAAAACGTTGGGGAACCTCATCCATCAGTTATGGCCATTCCGGACCCCCCGGGTCGCTGCGTGTCAAGCGACTTTGAAACCCCTTTCCTTACCTTTTGCTGTTTAAAGCATACAAACTTGCAATGTAAACAGTGGTGATACTTAGATGAGATGCAATCCAAAATAGTTGAACATTTGGGAACAATGGTCTTTTTATATTTTTTAGTACACAAATTAGTGCAGTACTCTACTTATGTAGCTAAACAGAATTTATTGCAAAATTCAGTTTCTGACAATTTGAGTTTGCCACACACAAAAAGGTATATAAAGAGATAATAGAAATTATAGCAATAGCCACAATTGATTATTAACAAACTTGCAAATAATATAAAACAGAACCTGAAAAGTACTATAATATGCAAACATATATCGATATGTTCCTTGTATACACACACATTTGTGTACATATAGGATTAAATTAATTTACGTACCACAGAAATGCGCTTTCAAAATAGCTATTAGCCCTTAAATAATACTTAGAGCCACTGAGATAGAAAGAAATCGAAGTGGGAATACGGCCGCGGTGTGGCCGAGTGGTAAGACCATTCGCCTCTCGCCAAGGCGGCTCAGGTTCGCCCCCTGGGCAACCACATGTGGAATTTCTGGTGGACATAGCGGCAAAGGACGGATATTTTCTGGGTTCTCTGGTGTCTCCCGCCATTCCATTCCACCGGTGCTCCACCTTCATTTAATATATCGTGTCATTGTCTGTGGTGCCCGTATAACATTACCAAAAGATAACCGCGCCGTGACCGAGTGGTTAGACCACTCGCCTCTCACCATAGCAGCCAGAGTTAAATCCCAGGTGACCGCAAATGGGAATTTCAGGTGAACCAAGGTGCGCAGGGGCGGGTTTCTCCGGGTACTTGGGTTTCTCCCACCATTGCATTCCACCGGTGCTCCATCATTCCATATGTCATCAGTGGCCTCACCTGCGGTGCCATATATAGTAAAAGCGAGGGCTATATACTATAAAAACTGTTAAAAAGAGAAGAAAAAAGAGAATTGGGAATGAAGAAAGTGAATTTTAAGGGACATGTTGCATCCGAAACTTTTATAACTCCAACACATCTTCCACAAAATGCTCGGAGTTATCTGATCTGAAAGTTCATGTGTATTTAAAAACAAGTTAAATTGTTTTTTTTAAACTGATAACATTTTCTCAAATTCATCACCATTAGGCAGATTCTGTATTGCGGATCTTGCAAAGACACCTTTCTTTAGTTTATCTTACCCTTTAAATATTGTAAGCTCTTCCTGGTTTGTCTATTACCTTCAAAAAATTCTCCATCCCCCATAGTTTTATATAAAATTGTGATAACGTTATTTTAGCTTCATCAAATGACTCTATTTCAGACTTTTGTCCTGTTACTACATTTTCCCTTGATGGCAACTCCCTAATTCCATAATGATTACGCCAATCTCTACTATCATACTCACAGAGGAGGCAGTAATATTTTTTTAATACTGATTGCATTCCTCTACTTACACCTTGCGAATGAGCACTTTAACTGCAGCATGAGAGCAATGTAAACTAAATATTTGATGATAGGTAAAAATAATATAATTTTCATGTTATTTAGGCCGAGATAGCAATTAGTATATACAGGTGATCCAAAAAAACGTTTACAAAGCTTGGAAACAAGCTTCCTTACAAAAAAAAATCATACAAACACGTGTCCCAAAGCCATTCTTTCTAGATGTAATGAGGTTGAAAATGCTATTAATCAAAATATTTTAAAGTGACAGAGTATTCTATTTTTGACATTGTCAGCTTGTTAGCAGCTGTTCCACACAAACACCACTTATCGCAAATTATCCAAAAGTTCTCCTCTTCCATATAGACATGCATGCCCTCGTCGAAGCATGAAATGTCGAATACTCCCAGTCGATGATTTTGCAAGCTTCGATAACACATACATTAAGCGTTTCTTCATCCGGGATGTCTGCTACATAAACAATGGTTTAAGCTGCCCACAAAAGATAAAAATCCAAACGGTTGAGTTCGGGGGAACTGCGGGCTATGGGACTGATCCCCCTTTACGTATCCATCTGTCATGCTAGATACCAGCCAGTGCATCTCGAACAATTAGACTAAAATGTGCTAGAACCTCATGCATAACCTACATGCTTCTCCTTATTTGCAGAGGCACATTTTCTAAGTGGTCTGAGAGACTGTTCTGAATGAAATCCCTGTAGACGGCACTTGTAAGGCGTGCTGGGGGATTGCATTACAAGCTAAAAATTTTAAAACAAGTTTGGTATTTAACAGACTTTTCGGTTTTGAGCTATGATGTTGACAGATATAAAGAAAACAATACGCACACACTGACATTTTTCTAAAAAGGCTTTGGATTCAGAGGGCCTCTTGTTAAACCTCGGTATCGAATTTTTGGTGGTATAGAATACCTTCTCCATCTACTGTGTACACAGAGCACAAATAGTAATAGACATCGGATTTCTGATTGTCTGTAGGGGCATTTATAGGGCGTGTCTTTGATATCCGTTGGTTCCTTCCGGGACAGAAGGAGAGGTTGTAACTTTTCTGTTGTAGTAATATGTAATTCCATACTTCTTATATTCTGCTTGGTGACAGTCAGCAATGCCTTACACAAGCGAGGTGATCAGCGGCAATATTGTGGGCATGTGGGAAGCAGGGCGCACAGCGATGCTGTGCAAATGAATAGATCTGTTGTGCAGTATTGGATTGAACGTTTCTAGGAGCACGGTGAAGATGGGTAAAAGACAGGCCCAAAATCGGGAAAGCCAAGAAAAATAACGGGGGAAGTCTATGCTGAGATTATAAATGCAAGCAGAGAGGAACCATTTAAACCGCCTAAAACTATCTTGCTCCCTTACTACGGTGAGAAACCAAAATCAAAATATTCTAACAGTCGCACATAAACAATTCTGGAAACTCCAAACATCTCGAGAACCTACTTAGTAAATTTCGAATAAGGCATTTTCTCTGTAGTCCTGAAAAACCATTCGAAAGATCGCCAAAATCGGTCTCCACCATTTTGAAAGAAGATACGTTACTAATCTCGCTTCCAGTTGAGGGAGCTGACCATACCTATTAGCGAATGAGTTGACAAACCCAGCATAGCAATGCTCTATTATTTCGATATAGAACACACACCTACAAGGTGACAGTATCTGCCAATAAAATGAAAACATGACGTAATGAAGTACCCTACAACCGGTAAAGAATGAGGTGTACGCAAGAAGGCAGTGCTGATTTCTTTTTGTGCCTTCTGTACGTCGTACATATGCGCTAGAGAAAATAAACATGATAGGTGATATGAAAAAGCTAATTTCTTTTCCGTGTTCTGTGTGGCTGAGAACACAGTAATGCATATATTTTATGTCTGAGAGAATTTAATGTTGTACAGTGTTATTGATGAATCAACTTTGTAGTCAGCAACGGCCACATGACTATATTTAATTAAATGTTTATATACATTACATTAACCAGTATACGAAACAAATCTGTGGCTTTATTATTTACATACCTACATTTTTACCTTAATTATATATCTTAAATTAACTTGTATCAGAGGTTTCATTGATGTGTGAATTTATTGCAGTTAACCACGATATAACTAAGTGGTTTGTTAGCAATAACTGTCAGCCTCTATTAGTTGTTAATTCTGCGAAATATCATGCCCGCTAAAATAGACTGATGCGTAACAATATGTTCCAAACAATATGCAAAACCAGAGTTTATAAATTACCCAGATTTTATCTTCAATTTATGAGTGAAATGGAGTAATTTATCGAAACTGGGGACAATATATTATGCATTGAAATACCTATAAGTTTTTTTTAGCTAATATGCTCATCAACATCGACTACAAAACGAACGTGAACATTTGTATACGTTTCTGCTTCATACATCTGTTGCATGTGTCAGTTTGAAACTGTAAAAACAAGTGCTTGTGAAGATCTATAATCCGTTAGCATTCGCATTATGCAAAGTGAACTTCGTGCACTATATTACTTTCTCTACACGTGCTATATAAATGTCGTATAGAGAAGGTATTGTACTCCACCCAAAAATTCGCTTCCCAAATTTCACCGAAAATATGTTTTGAGGTCTCCCAGGTCCAAACATTATTTTTATAAAAAGATCCGTGTGTGAATGTGTGGAAGCATGGCTCAAAAACTAAAAGTCCTTTAATACCAAACTGGTATTTAAGTTTGGTATTTTCCAAAGATGCCACACGAAAATTTTTAAGAGTTTCACCCCAACCGTAACTACCCTTTAGCTGTGTTTTTTTTTTTTTTTTTGAACATTTTGTTTTTCTCAAAAATGGTTCTAATGATTTTGTTTAAAATTTCTCATATACATTTTTGTTGCACAGTTGACCATTTTGGAGATACTCATTGTCATTAATTTAAATTTTTAACTACACTTCTTCTCAAACGGTGTCACCTTTCGTTTCATTTCCCTTTTGTTTATTTGGGAATGCAAAGCAATCAGAACTTCAGCTGTTGACATATCGACCGGCTTTTAAAGGATATGCCTATCACTTTAATGTTTATCTCATTTAGCATGATGCATGTAGAAAATTAACATTTTCTTAAGAATAGCTTGTTTGCGGAACAGGTAGAGAAAGTTCTGTGAATGCTACACATCAGAATTTGTTTTGGTATAGATTCTACAATAAGTGAATTACTAATTAAGGGATACAATGACTGAATTTTCTTAATATTTTAGTCATAAATCTGTTTACTTAAAATGGCACACTTCATAAAAGCAAGTAAATGAATACAAAAGTTGAAAGCTCCAGCACAAATAGTTTCTCAGCTAATAGAATTAAACGTTGTAACAAATACTATCTTGCTCTCCAACTACTGCTCGTCGAAACTCGCTCAACACACGTTCGGCGATTACGTCCACAGAGTGTAGTCATATTTGTAATTAGGGGAAAAGAGCAAAATTTCACACTTGTGTATTCACGTTTTTCAGAAAAATGTGGCAATGAGATTGCCATATACTTTAGTACACTTAGAAAAAATGTAGTGCTTTTATTTATTTTCATATTGTTAGTTGTAGAGAAATATTTATGAAGTTTTAGGTATCAAAATGTTCTTTTTTCGGTATAACTAATTCTTTTTGAGAAAATGAATAAACAAATTGACATATGCAAATGAAATATTTAAAACCGCATTGTATTATGATTTTCATGCAAATAAAATAAAAACTGAAATGCAAGGAATGAATATCATGCGCAAAAGGTAAAACTGAGAATAATCATTTACCGAAAGGAGGAATAGGATAAACGGATATTGAAAGGATGATTTAAACATGTTGTTGACCTTTTAAAAGTTGAAAGCCATGAAAAGTATTTGGCAATAATGATACGTAGGTGGATATAGAAAATTCATGATATAATTTAAAAATCTAAATTGTTGTAATTTTCACCAAAGTATTCAGTGCTATTGTCTCTTAAGAGAAGAAAATAGACTGAAACCCAAGACTCCTCTACTAAGACCTGCAGCCGTGCTCTTGCTCAGTTTATAACTAATAAAAGTGAGCTCCTTTGAAATCTCCTAATAAGTGAAACGCTTATCACATTAATGCGGTATCGAAATTGGCCAAAATAAACGTGACTGGCTGTAATAAACAGAACGCCGTTATTTACAATTGGAGTTACCTTCACATCTCATAGCATATATTAAACCACTTTTAATAGAAATGAGTTTTGGTAACTGTTTAATAACACAATCACAGACTATACTGATGCTTAGGGGCTATATTAGTATAAACAGCGCAGCAGGGTTAAATTATTTATTAAGATTTTTATAGACATCCTGTGATTCTTATCAAATTTGAGTTTCTTACAGTAATTATGTTATAATTTTTGCATGGTATTGTAGGTTAAGCAGTTGTTTAATTATGGTAACATAACTCCATGGCACGACAGCTCACGGGGAGCCTTGGCCTACCGCCCGGCCGCTGCGTCCCCCATCTCGGTCCACTACAGACGTCATGGATGGGGTGCAGTATTGGAGGGTGAGACGTGGTCAGCGCCTCGAGCCCCTCCCGGCCGGTTAATGCGGTCTCACGACCTGGTTAATTATGGTAACAATTAGTATTACTAAGAGACATTCTTTTAACAAGAGCTCTTTAGCTTTTATTAATCATTACTTTCGCCCTGATGTTGATAGTTTAAGCGGAATGGACACGAGTGCGAAAAACACTGTGCAGAGGAGAAAGGCAATGCTAAAATAAGCATTCTGCATTTAGGCAAAAGACGCCGCAGAAATCCGTAAACATTATATTCTCAAGGTAAGAGTCTCCGATTGTAAAACAAAGAGGAACAAATTTGAAAACAAGAATTTTGTAAATTTTTGAGCTAATTAATGTCTAAAGTTCAAAAAGAGAACGTTCCCAAAATGGGTAAACCTACAAAAAGCTTTTCCGGACTCAGTATGTATTTTTATGAATTCTATGTCTCTCCCATTTAAAAAGGTTTAACAAATCTGGCCAGATTTGCATGACTCGTAAAGTGTAAATCTCACAAGCATCCACTCTTTGACTGGTCATTTTGACGTCTCAGCATGCGCTGTAATTCTTTATAGGGAAAATTCATCGAAAAGAAAGCACACAGGGTTCGGATTTCTCTCCCAAAGTTTCTCTATTCTCGGAAAAGAGTTAAACAAATTTAAGCTGTAACCGCTCACTATAGGGATGTCTTCCGTTCAACGATCATCTGCCTAGTGCTATGTCAGGCGCTGAAAATGAACTTTACCCTGATCGAGGCTGCAGGTATCTGTGCGCAAGAGGAAAATAACTTACGAGTACAAACAAGAGTTTATATATCTAGCGGATAGCGTATTGACCGTAGAAAGCTTTTCCCCCCCTAGTGATGCCTCCAAGAAAAAGGAAAGGAAGAAAGAAATTATTGGGAGATTAAAAACTTCATTTAATATGTTTTAAGCAACAACATATGCAAGGGCAAAAATATTAATCATAAATCACTCTAATTTGTAAATACTTTTCTTTTTTCAAACTTGGGGTCTATGGAAGAGAGACCAGATATGAGTAATTTTACTTTCCATCTGTTTTCACTAAAAAATTCCAGCTTGATCTGTGACATCAAACTGACAGTGACCCCTAGGATTGTAAAGGTTTCCTTCAGTCTTCGTAACTTGTACATGCTGGAGATGATCCCTAATTTTCCTTTCCCGACTATAATTTCACATCATGTTTTACCTACGTCACCAATGTGGTACCGTATCCAAGAATAGTCGTTGAACGCTATTAAAAGTAAAGGAAAACATTCGCTTATAACTACTAAAATCCTTACATGATATGATTGTGTATTTATTTTTATGAGCTCTGTATTTTTCCCATTGCAAGTTGTTGTCTGTCTTTAAGGGTTTATACTTATACATATACATAAAAAATGTAGTCAAATGATTACTTTATTGATAGTTAAACCGCCATAAGCATACGCTGTTTCAAAATAAATTATTCCATCAATTTTTTAAGAATAAAATGAGGAAAAGCTTTTCATTCACGCCGTAATTGTGTGTGGGATTATTCTCCTTAAAATCTTGCTGTTGCAACTTTGGAAGATGCTAAACTTAAATATGAAATTTGGTATATATCTGACATTAGGTATCTATTTGTTGTGCTGTTCACGCATATTCAGGGAGGTTTTTTGGTAATACTTTTTTAAGGGGTTCAGTTGAACTCAAAATGTATAATACTGAAGTCTCAATATCGATTTATTTTGGGCGAAATGGAATATTTACTCCAAAGTCTGTTCAGTGAACGCAAGTGCAGTTGCTTCAAAAAGAAAATATACCTTACTTACAACTAACAGTTGTCATAAATCCATCTTCACGCACCAGAAAACGGAAAATACTGTCGTTGTCCTTGAAGGACATCAGCAACCCTGATTTTAAGAAAATGAGACACACCTATTGACTCCTCGTGGAATCTCAGTTGTCAAAGTTCCGAATTCGTGTATTGTAGAGAGAGAGAGAGATAAAGAGGGAGAGAAAGCCGATCTAGAAATAGGTGTTGATGTTAAGAGGTGGTAACTATCTGGAAAGAACTAAGGAGGAAAGTTCTGGGTTGTAAAACGATTATGAGGATTTCTCAAAGGAGATGAACGAAATGCATAGGCGTTAACTAGGAGGCTACCTAACAAAGATATATGCAGGAATGTATCAAACTACCACTATGTAATTCAAAATCTTCTCGGGCTTCTAGCCAGGTAATAACTTGGCTTGACACCAACGTTTCGAAGATCAGTTCACCCTGAAGACGAGGAAGATGCACTTCTTCGAAACGTTGGTGTCAAGCCAAGTTATTACCTGGCTAGAAGCCCGAGAAGATTTTGAATTAACACGTCGCCAGGAAAGCTATAGTTCTTATTTTACCACTATGTAATTTAAAAACAGGTTAAAAATCTATCGAGCAAGATGATGCCGCAGTAACGTGTGTGATTCGCTTTCAGCGGATCCTGGAATCAGGCTCCCGTGGGCAGCCAGTCTGATCGAAGGTTTTTTTCACGATTTTCTTCGGTCGCTAGGCGGATTCAAGGTTTGCATAATTTGACCCGCAAATTTTCCTATCATTCCATTCAACACTAAATACGATAATTTCCCTCTTTGCCGCTGTACCAGGCGTTGGGGTGATCACATATACAGAAATCCAGAGTTTTCGTGATCCTTAAAAGGCTTCTGACCTGCCTTGGGGTGTATGTTCTACAAAGTAGAGTAATCCGTTAAAGAAGGAGTGGCTACAATCTTTTTATAGCAAACTTATTCCTAGTGATAACAGTACATTGGTAATGAGATACAAGATAGTATTATGTTTTTACTCACTAAACACTGCTCGAAGTTTTTACTGAGTTTCTAGTGAATGCTATAGATAACATTTCGTGATAACATTTTAATGATCTTATCTGTGACGTTCATCAAGCTGAGGAACATGTGCCCATATAATGAATTTCCATGAAGCATACTTAACACTTACTGTCCTATAACCCATTAAGGGGAAGAGTTGTATTCCAGGAATACGTGATCAGCTTATTATCCACCACTAATACCATCTCTGCTCAGGTCTTAGCTCTTCCCGTTGCTACCCGAGACGGTTTACCTTAGGCAGTTGGAAATGACTTGCGTATAGGCTGTATATAAATGATTCCATACTTTCTGCTCCACTTCTTCATCGATTAAAGAAATACTTTCTGGTATAGTGATTTCGTGATTTCGGCAATTCGGTAGGTAAATGTTAAAGTGAGCTCATTTCATCTTGTGGAGCAGCAAGGTTAGTACAGTGGGCGTTAGTGGCTGCCAAGACTATTCAATGTGGAAACCTTAACGAGCAAACTGGAGCTACAACCATCATATCTAGCCATTTAATGTACAAAATCATTTGCTAGGGATTATTAAAGTAGTTCCTCTTACATTCATGGCTTTATCTGTTTCTAACAATTATATCCTTTTTTCGCGATGGGGGTGTGCACCAGAGGCTAGGATCCAAAGACAGTTTAGATTTGAGTTTAATTAATTGTTCCTCCGTGGGCTGAAAAGATAGGGTCTGAATGGAAAAGATATCTATGATGACGATAAAGCATGTTATCAAAAAAAGTTGAAGCCTTTGTTCTTCAGGAAAATTCGAGTGAGATGGAAAGTTCCGTGGCGTGCTAACATCGAGTTCTAACTCAGACGGAAGATCAACCTAGGGAAACCCGCATGCTGGTGGTTCGGATCCCGACCATGAATCTGTTGTGTTTTGTTTTTTTTAATTCTTGTTCTATCTTTTCAAAATTACTTCAGGAATAAGCTTATCTTAAATTGTATTCTATTGCTGGAAAGTGAGTACAAACAAGGTTGCCATTTCATTTTCAACAAATGCTAAATTGCGATACTTCTGTAACTGCTCTTTGTCCTTCGTGGTTGTTTATCTTATAATGATTTTTATCCATTCTTTTTAATTCCAAACTGACCAGTATACCTTTTGTGGAATTTATTCCACCAGCTTTGACACTATTCTTGGAGACTCTACATAACAGCCCTCACTATAATCTTCCTCTAAAAGGACAATTTTCGGTTCGGTGTTCATGACCTTTGTTCCTTTTAATTTCCATATATAATAAAGAGCACGGTGCTACTAGGAAATTATTGTCTTATGCTACTCTTTCCTTCGCTCCAGACTCGGGAACCGAGCTCTGTTCATTGGTTGGAATTTGAATCCCAAACGTCTCGCATAAAAACAATACCAGACGGGCACATCTAGTTAGCATTTTTCAGCCCAGAGTGTTCCAGTTTGGATGCGCGCAAAAGGAGTGGCGCGTTACTCAGAAATCACAGTGATCTGTCTGCAATAAGCAATACACGATGGAAACTCAGTTGGTGCTATTCTCACGCCCAAAATAGCTTTTGGAATGAACTGGTGCCAACTGCAAACATTGTACAATGACCTTAGCTCAGGGACGTATTGGCTATCAGGCTCTCCTTGTGGCCGCGTCGTGGCCGACTGGTTAGACCACTTTCTCTCACGCTTCGATCCCAAGTGACCGCATGAGGGACTTGTGGTGGACAAAGCGGCGATTTCTCCGGGTTCTCCGGTACTCCACCTTCATTTCATACATCATCAGTGTCATCGCCTGTGGTGCCATTTGTAGTAAAAGTAGACGTTAAACATCATAAAAAAACCCGCTCTCCTTCCAGGCGTGCTCCGAGGTTTGTGGTTGAGTATACAGGAGTACTCTCGCTCAGACGAGTCGAGTTGCAACAGTCTGCTCTAGCCACTAAGGTAAAATACTTCTGTTTTCCACCGCTTTCGCTGCATGCTTTATTCAAACAAATAGGAGGCCGGGTAAGGTTTTCTGTCAAAACTAAATGGAGAAAAACATTGTAGGAAACAAATGGCATCAACACGAACTTTTTGTTGCGGGGGGGGGCGGCTATGTAATGTACGCTCTGCTCGTCTCTCCCTTCCGGTGGTTTAGTAGGCACAATATTGCCGTTTCTAATTCTGTCCCTGTTCTACAACTATACTTTGAATGATACCGGTCAATAAAACTGACTGGTAATGAACTTTAATGCCGAGTGTTGGGAATCTCCGCTACAATGCTGTTAGCTTTGGGTGTTCCACACGGAAGAACATAGACGGCTTGTAGTAATAAAAGGCCCAGCCCAGCGTCATAAAACTACCGCTTCCTTCTAGCATTACGTTTAATAAGTAAAATGTAATTACTGTTCCGTTACAAGCTGTGGAACAAGGTCACTAACTACACTGTGAGCGCGCCTAAAATGTCCAATTGCCGTAAATGGTGTGCATCGCGTAAAGTGCACGGCAGGTTAATAACTCTGACAAGGAAGAAAAGTGTCTGTTATAAAACAGTACATATGTGCGTGGGCGACCTTTTTAAAGCTTACAGCAAATTAATTTCCTGATGAACACTGACATTGGAACGCAATGAAACAATTGAAAATTAGGCGTCACGGTAGGTATTTGTTGCACGGACGGTAATAAATTTTGGTGAGCTGTGCATGAACACGCTCTATAAATTGCAGTTGAGTTACGCCTTTCGCACTTTGTGCTAACCATGTTTACCTTGAAATATACAGATCGTCGAGTTAGCTTATTAACTGCATTGTTTGGCATATTTATGATTCCAGAGATTTAGTATACTTATAAATCATAGTTGATGTAAAGGTATAAACACTATTTAATAAACCTCTCGAAATAGCAGCTAGAGGTATGCGAAGTGGTGCATAAATTGGACACATTACATACTGAGAAACAATATATATAACATTAAAACGAGTCCCACATCCTATTTCATATATGCTTCTCTCTAACTCTCCTACTGCAAATGATGAATACTGCAGAAAATGACATAAAGATAAATTATCCATATTCTGTAAGTCTTTGTTGTTGTTTTTATAGTATTTAAGCCCCGCCCTTACTACTTATGACACGGCAGGCGCTGACACATGATACACGGGATGAAGATGAAGCACCGGTAGAGTCTGATGACGGGGGAAACCGGAGAACCCGGGCCACCTAGGTGAGAGATGAGTGGTCTAACCACTCGGCCACGGTGCGGCCTAAGTAAGAAGTTGAAAGTAAGGATAAAGTAGTTTTGGAAACTACTCAGTGATCTAGCTTTCCTCTCATACTTCAATAGTAAGTTTTTTGAATTTTTACGTTGCAAGTTTTGTATACACAGTTTTAGGCGAAGTCTATAGTTTAAGATAGATTTTATAAACCGATGTTTGAGAAATAATATGGAAATTTGGTAGACTGGGAAGGTATTAAATATAGATTTGTGAAATAAGACAGATCAGAAGAAAACCAGCAAATAAATTAAATTCAAAAAGTGGAAAAGGACTACCCAGGTAGTTAGGAGTGAAATGGTCTATGAATGGAATCACCAATGCTCAAGCAGACCAAGAGGCAGACCTAGGATGACTTGACGCAACACGGCGCGAGATGAACTAGAGGTGTTAGGGAAGAGTTGGAATGAGGTAAAGTTGGCGAAAAGCAGAATTCAATGGCGTGTCATCATTGAAGCCCTGTGCTTCCCGGAGTAGTGAACAGGGTTCTATTTTTCTTCGTGTTCTTCTTCTTCTACAGCTTAAATATACACATTTGTGCTCTGAATGACCAAGCAAAATAGTTTTGTGTATACTTTGGTCAGAGTCGTTTGAGACAGTTGAAGGAGGAGAGAAGAACGTCGTGTAGCTGCACAGGTGAAGTGGAGAACTGGCAAGAGGAACCTTCATTTTCCTCTTTTACTTATCAGTGAAGACTGTCAACGTGTCGAAGATCACTCGTCAGTTTCTCACAGGCGGGTTTCAACTTGAAATAGTCTATTGAGTTCTACAGCTCTTTTAGCGCACGACGGGATATCTTCTCACGTCAAATACGGGGCAGTTAGACCACCAGGTATAAGTATACATTGTATTGTCTGGATAGTTCAAAAAAGTTTTGAGTTGTAGTTTAGGGTTTGACAATAAGGGCAGGTTTTTAATGCTGTAAGGCAATTCGTCAGTTTAACGATACCATAGAATCCAAGTGCTACACATGTTATTATTATTAAAAAAAATATTTCTTCCGCGAAAACTAAGCGAACGAAAGAAAACTCGTAACGTGAACACCATATATAAACCCCATCGCTCTAATACATATATTTAAAATATTTTAAGTATCCCAGTTCAGGTTGCAGGTCATTACAGATCTGCCCTGTAAACAAGACCTTCCCAAAATGCAACATTTAATATATAATAAGGTAATGCATCTGTGAAATTAGACTAAATTCTGTAAAATTAAAAAACATTTTTATAGTAAAATAATATTAATTTTAAAGTTTAAGGAAATGTTTAAGAAAATTTTTTCGCTTGCCACATTCTAAATACCAAGCTGAAGCTTTAAATGTGAAAACATCTGCTTCTTAATTATTCCTAACTTTAAAATTTTACCTTTTTTAAATAAATGTCCACACTCAAAATGCTCCATACGATGCAACTGTTTACTAATTTGTTTCAAAAGGTTTATACTGTCTATAAAAGTATACATTGAAGAAAGTAGTAATGTACTTTTTGGATATAATGCTCAAAATTTTTAGAAATACATTATTAAATTGTTAAAAATCAAGAATTTTGCAGCATACTAAAAGTAAACATATTAACACAATAATTACTTAGGGATAATATAAAGACATATGACTGAATTATTTTGTTTCAATAGTTTACTGCTTCACGCAACTTATTTTTATTAGAACAATTAATTTAGATAGCAAAATATTATTACTTAAATAACCAAGTAATCTAGAATTTTGATACATGGGGAAAATATTATGTCATTGTGTTTAAATACCGATATAAATTTCAATAAAATACCTTGCATACTGTAGATTTTCTAAATTTCTCAGTTGCACCACCTTAAACGATTAGAGACTGAAATTCGATTGCATAAATGTGAAAATCCCCCGAATATCACAGTTATAAAAATGGAAGTATGTTGTGGTCTCTGTTCACGTAGAAGAACGGTGCCCAACCATAGCGAAAATGTAGCTATCAAAATTGATTGAGTGGTTTCTGACATTTTTCCCGCACACAGACGACGAACAGATATACATTGACACACACAGAAATGCGCAAACATACACACATACACACAAATAAATTCTGTTTCTTTATATCACTAAAACATACTATAAGTTAGGAAAGTTTTCAACCCCAGAATTGCTTTTTAGGCTTCCTATCCTGATTATTACTGCTTTGTGAGGATTTTGATTATGAAAACAGATTAATACTCATTACAGAATGTATGATATTTGAATTTCTTTCATGTTTATAATTATAAGCCTACGAAACAATATCCAAAACACCGATACATTTTATTCTGATAGAAAGGATGTAAATGACGCAACAATATTTGCGCTTTTACCCTGCATTTTATACACAAATTGTGCATCTCTTGGCAATGGAATGATAATACAACCAACAAAAGCAAACATTGTCGGACGTTGCTTTCTAAATATATTGGAGAGGACGGTTAGTTTAAATATACATTCCATTCTAGTTTCTAATGAACGCTTTTAAATGTAAATCTAACTCTTAAATTCAACTCATCAGGTTTCGCATAAAAATAGTTTACAATCTACCGCTAAGCAATTTTGTTTCACCATTACAAACAACAGGAATAATTGTGAAGTGCGCATTTGACATGTGTAGATATGGGTTTCATGCAGGATACATTTCCCCGTCCTTTCAGAAAAATCGGTGATGAGTGTAGTTGCATTTCAAAAATATCTCTGTAGATGCATGTAAAATAATAACGAAAATTAGTAAAAATCGAATAACATCTTCCCAATTGAGAAAAGTGAAAGAATTGGAAAATTTAAACCAAGAGCTATGAATAACTTGGAAATGTCGAGCTACACAAAAAAGTGTATTTGACATTGATAGTGGCTTTAACAAGGTCTACATTTTTGTGAAGAAATATATTGTATATCATTCATGGTTTCCCAGTTGTATAAGTCATTCAGAATGAAGAGAACTTCATAGGCTATTCCCAGAAACATTATACCATACTCTTCATTCCCATTAACATATCTAAAACATACGGTATTTTAATCAAAAAGTTGTGAGATCCAATATTAAGAAAATCAACATTTTCGAAAAATGTTCCATGTAAAGGATAGTTTGGTGACTGGACATTTTCTTGAACAGCTTCGTGTGTCATCCTTGGAGTTCATTTTTTAATTTCTGCTGTTCACAGACACTGAAACACACAGACATAAGCATTTATTAATATATACAGGATGCTTCAAAACGACACCCAACGAAGATGTGGACCTTGTTGTTCATACCGTACGTGATACGTGAATACAATTTCCAGCTCTAAATTCGGCGCATACAAAAACTGCCATAAAATCACCATGGAGTAGGCAGTCGTACATAACCAAATGGCACGTGCATGGCCCAATCCAAGAGAGATGCTGGTAGGTCGCGTGGTGTAGGGGTGTTTTAATAGACACGCCGGCGCGGCACAGGTCACCTTAGTAATGGAAAACGTTACGTGGCGTACGACAACCGTTGTTCCTTTTCTGCCTAATCCCAAATGTGTACGATTTTTAAACGCAAATAAAACTTTGAATAGAAGAGTTTGAAAGTTGCGACATCAAGGTTCGGACAAGTCAAAGTATAAGCTAATCGACTGCTATCTTCGTTTGGTGTCGTTTTAAAACAGCCTGTGTATGTGTGTATTATTCAAATTAATTAAAACTAATTGGAATACACATGTTATGTTTTTATTATTCGGACCCTTTTGTATTTCTCGTGTAGGTTATTATACTTTGTATAAATAAAGGTGTTAATATATACGAAGAATGTAAATCACAGATATACTTGTTTTTCTTTTTGTTCCTTTTTTCGTACTCGGCTACCCTCCCAGTGTTAAAGACTGACAGCTTATGAGGTGCTAAAACCGGATACCTAGGGTCAAAAGACTGTCGGGGAGTCAACGGCACGAACAACTTGGAACAAGTGGTCGGCGCGTACCCGGTATGAGCTTTAGGAAGTGGAAGATATGAAATGAAAGCGAAATCAAACATACTCGTGGACATTTTTCTAAAAATACTTTTCTTTTCCGTGGTGGGGAGGCCTCTAAACATATATTTTGGTCAAATCTCGACATCAAATTTTTGGATGGAATACAATACTTTCCCAATTATAATACGTAGTTAAGAATAATTTGTCAGCATTTCTGATTTACGGAAGCTTCAATACTCAGATAGATTTAAGGTAAACTCTGCCACTTACTCCCAAATGACCTCACTGTAAAGTTAAATTACTATTATCTGTTGAAAACTCCGATTCCCTTGCTACCAAATTGAGGTGATTCGTGTAAAACTAAGGAGTTCTCAAAAATTGAAGCAAGCATATGGAGAAATTGTTTGTCATATGGACATTCGATAGTTGAATGAGAAAGTTGAAATTCTTTGGACTTCTGTTACGCATTATGATACGCAGATCGGTCAGATTATGTTTCAGCCTGCAGAGTGCGAAAGCGGTGGGTATACATCATGCTTATGCGTGATTTTCTGAGGCTCTACTCCATAACATCCAGCTCATTTTTACTTTCTCTACGCCTACAATGTACATAGTGTACAGAGGCGGTATTGCAATCCATTCAAAAAGTCGATATTGAGATTTCACCGGAAATAGACGTTTTGTGGTCACCTGTATTAAAAAAAACACATTTTTAGGGAGGGAAAAAAAGATTAGTTTGTGTGGTCCGTGTGTCTATGAACGCGATCTCAAAAACGAAAAGACGGTAAAGTACCAAACTTGTATATAAATTTAGCATCTTCCAAGGAGTGGACACGAAGATTTTGAGGAAATTCCCCACACCCCAAACTACCCTTTTGATTTTCTCAAAAACGGCTCTAAAGATTTTGATTAATATAATACTGTATATTAAAGACATTTACGCGGCAAATAAAACGTATATCTTGAATTTTCTGAGAATAGCCCCTGAATGAATTTTGCATAACTAGCAAACCGTAAGAGATAAAACAAATTTATGCCCTATACACTTTTTCATAGAGTTGATTATTTTTGAGTTTTCACATAAGGAAATTTTTCAATTTCTGGCAATGCACAGAAACGGACTTCATCCTCATGGCAAATAGCGTTTAAAAGATTTAGCTATTGCTTTAGCCTAGTGTATTCCCATATTTTCTTTCTGCTTACAAGAAAGTATTTCTGCTAATGTTTATCTCGATTACCATGAAGTAGATAGAAGCACAAGCTTTTCAACAATTACTTGTTACAGAAATGTGGTGAAAGTCATGCAAATTGAACACATCAGATTTTTATTTACAGAAAGAAATTCTATATAATGTCTATTAAAAACTAACCCACTGACAATCTACAGAAAACTGCCACATGGCAATGTGATAACACTATACTATCTATCTTGTACTGTTTTAACTTGAGCTTAGAAGACACGGACTTTTTGAGACAGATGACGTAGAAGCTTTTTCGGAGAACTTTCATAACCTTGTAGGTTTATCTTCCTTTACATCATCATTTTTCGCTTGCAAAATCTAGCGTTTTCCGAAGCATTTTCCCTAAGCTAAACACAGGTCACAAATTTGTATGAAAATGTGTAGAGTCGATATTATTCAGTGTGCAACAAGCATAACATGTTTTAATGACTTTTCGACTTGACTTTCAATGGGATAATAATCTGAATATAGGTACTGAAATTGTGTCTTCGGCCTCTTCTACTTTTGCTATTTATTGTCCTCCTATGGAGGACCTTCAAACTCTAGGACTTACAATCCAGCACCTGAGATCAGAGAGGACCAGATGGACTCTGGATCAGAGAGAACAGCTTGGATGAATGATCAGCAGAATCCTGGCATGAGACTGGGGAAGAAGATTGATAGCGAAATGAACAAAAGGAACGACGATAATGGAGCAGGCAATGGAATGAATGACAGAAGATCTTGGATAACCTGAAGAAAGCCCCCAGACTCGGTATTCTCTACAACAAATCTCACATATGGTCCCCTGGGAGCGAATCCGGGTCAGCTTTGTGAGAGGCAACCGGTCTATCTACTCGACCACGGAGTTGTCTACTACAATTACTCTCAACAAATGGGGAATTGCATAGAAATAAAGACCCTAACAGTAATGTTTAACATCTATAGCAAGCCCTTAATAATAGCAATTGACTACAACTTATTGCTTAAAAGCACACACACACACACACACACACACACACGCGTGCGCGCATATGACTACATCAGCTCTCGTGCTCTTCAAAGATAATGAATCCCAAATCGCAGCGTCAGCCTCCGTGACAGGCCTCGGGATCTTACGGCCGAAATATAATCTTGCCGCTTACATTCATACCTATTCTCCAAATGGACACGCACAAACTTATTTACCTATGTATTTTCTGTTACTTCCAAGTACTGACAATGAATGCTCTCAGTACACTTTTCCAGCAAAGTAGACACAAGCATACAGGGGTAGATGTGATAGTTATCTACTTAAGATTAAATTGATGATTACTACTATGATAATATCATGAACTATTACGTAATTACATCTTCTTTGAAACCAAGGAATTATATGAAATGGCTAGTGACATACCGTATTTTCTTGTAGTATGTTCGTGTGCATTTATTTACTTATTCGTTTCACAGTTGCTGAATATTTCTGTGAGAATGAAGAAAGCTTCACAGGTTGTTTTCGTCTTAATATACTGAACATGTGTTCTTGCAAATAAAATCATTGGGATCATTTTTATAAAGAAACAATATACAACATCCTTCTTTGCAAAGGGTAATTGGGCTTGCGGCTATTTTCTGCAAATGCTTTATTTTTGGACTCAAAATGTACCTAAAATGGTTAATTTCCCATGAAAGTTCTTTAATTTTGGATAGCATATATTACGTCTTTTACACTAGATGAAAGTAAAGATAAATTTCTGATAGCAGGGCTATGAATCTGAAAAAGTGTCTTATAGTGCTGAGATAGGCTCCATTCGATTTAAGGAAGCTAATGTTGCGACAGGAGGAAAATACGGTATGCAGCAGAGCAAGAGAGAACATCAATCTCATTGTTCATTTATAAGACCTAGATGGAATTCTCTGCATCATTGCCTTTGGTAGGGATTCCTCGAGGGAACCCAAATTTGGCATGCGTTCTGAGACGCTACTTAGTTCCAAGATTTCGGGGAAATTTTAAGAGTGTATTGTAGTTTGCAGTAATTCAGTACTAGAATTAGACTTCGCCACGGATTCTTAGGTTCCAACATATTTTATTCCTAAGCTCTTATTCTCCAAATTTCAGTTCATTTTAACATTTTAGTTACCAACGAGAAGTATGTCTCAATTTTATGGACCCTAAGTTGACCTAGTTTTACTTTAGGACATAATAATACCAACTTAACGTGATAGAAACTAAAAGTACCTCTTTCGATCTTTATGTAGATTATATTTATTATTGTAACATTTGCATAGCCAAAGGAGACCGTTCCATTAACGAAAATGGTACATTATTATTATCTTATGAAATCTTGCAGAATTTTATGGATAAGAAAAATTGGAAATTGTTGTAGTGCGCAGTCCAAATTTCAAGGTTGTGGTAATAATCGATCGGTTGTCCATGCAGAACAAGTGCCAGTCATTGTTTCATCGGTAACTTCAATTGCCATATCGGGGGTTTTGGCTTGTGAAACAAAAAGTAGGTTTAGAACGTTAGGTTAATCAGTTTTATATCACTATACACACACACTTCACTCTCACATTCTTACTTCCAGATTCTATGAGGGATATGGAATACTTCCGGTTAAAGAAAAATTCCCCGCCCCAGCCGGGAATCGAACCCAGGACCTCCGGGTGAGAAGTCAGCTCGCTGACCACTCGACCACTGGGGCAGTGATCATTAATTTTTAACCCTAAGAAAATAGCCGAATTGAAGTTCGCACCTCTTACGTCATATTAAGTGAAATAACTGAAGACGCCCTTCTAAGTTCTTCGTTATTCAGTGTCATTCTAGAAGTGCAAAATGAACGTTGAAATCTTTTACGTATGTAGTGTTTAAAACTAATTGTGTGTTCTTTGATGTCATAATAAAACAAAATGAGTATAATGAGATTTTGGTCATGGAGCTTCCAAAATTAAATTCTCCGTTTTTTAGTGCCATACTACTCCTAGGAGTAATGAAGTTGGCATATTCAAATAGATCTTACAGTTCCAATTAATTTAACTTTTTACCACTTAAAGTTAGTTTTTTAAACAAAACGGCTTAGATGATTTATACAAATATGCTGTAGGATACCCAGTCAGTAAACCTAGAGGGTTGGGAACTCAGGTGGGTTTCGGTTTGCGCGAGGGATGGAGATTGTATCAGAAAGATTCACTGGCATTGCGCAGGCCAGTTTTATAAATTTTGAATTTATATATCTGCTAATTAAAGGTAATGAATTGCCTTATCTGAGTAACTACTGGAGTTAGAGTTCTGAGCAGTCGTAGAGTAATTTTCTTTAAAATATTAAAATTGAAAATGTTCAGTCCCAATAAAGGTGATGTTCTAAGGCATTAAAGTTTTATACCGAAAAATACTGGCAAAAAAAGAAATATTAATAACCAGCTTCATTCAAATATTCTCAGTGTGGATGTACCCATTAGTTCATTTGTTTTAATGGGCTGAAATTTTCTCTTACAGATATTTAGCTAAATGCACCATTTTTAAAATTAAATTTTGATAGCTTTTAACAACTGCAAAAACAGTGCATCATTACACAAATTAATTTCTCAAACTAATCTACAACAATAATAAAAAAATCCAACCAGTCATATTATTACACCCATTTTGCGCTGCTGCAGAAAATTTCACACCTCTAGCTTTATTTTTGTGTGGGAAGATAGATTTTAATATGGAAAAAATGAATATCATGAAAATACCCTTAAAATTTGACTTAGTTACTTAACCAGAGCAACAATTTAAAATGGCGTCCAAAATATATGTTACATTTGCTTTAGGAGAGTCAAAAATTACAAATGTGTATTATGAGGTATGGTGTATTTTTTGCACAAAAGTAAAATAGCTACCAAAATCGCCAAAAAGCCATTTCTTTGTCCCCATAATAGACTGTCCTCATTGTAGCAATATATCTACTGAATATTTTCCTGAAACTAACACCGTCCTTAGGTTCGTCCAGAGTGTCATAGAAAAATATTACACCGTCCTAGTTTTCTTCAGGAATGCGCCCCGATACTTATTAATTATACTAACAAAATATTAATAGATGTCCTCAGGGTTTGGATAAATCCGAAGCGTTAAACGTTTCCTTTAATTTATATTTCTTGTTTTTTAATAGTTAGCTGCTTAAATTTGACATTCAATATACATTAGAACGTCGTAAAGTGTCTCAGAATACTGAAGCAGCTCATAATTTTCCAAGTTGTTTCTCTTCATTACTATTAGATAATATTACGTACTGAACTAATATTTTTGATATGTTACTCATTACATGAAATTTATATCTACTTATAGTAAGTCTTTTGGCCTTCATATTCCATCGAAATGAATACAAACATTTGAGATTTTTTTATATTTTGTATGCCTTCATATTACATAAACGACCAATATTTAAAGTGCTAACTACTGATATTAAGCTGCATTTTCAATATTTGATCGTCAATTTATATGAAACATGCTAATATTTGCACAAAATGGAGCCCCATTATGTTAATTGGTTTAATCTTAACAGTCTATTTTTGCATGAAAGAACTTTCCTCGACGTTCCATTGTTTTGACCTGATCCACAATGTTAAGAGTCCTTTTTAATAATGAAATTGTTGTCTAATTTAGACTGCTGATAGAAAAAATCTCTTGCAATAGTGTATGTCTACATTTACATGATATGTAGCTTCTGTTCCGTATTTACGTGTGCTAAAATCCTTTCGTGTGTTAAAGTATTTGCAGAACTCAGCCCCTGTTTCAAGTTAAAACGATAAGTGGAGCTGCGCTACCTTCGTTTTACCCCTCTTGCTTATCACTGCGAGGGGTGAATCAAAGGGATCTCTCGTTAGTTCCCTCTGGTCCTTTTAACTTGAAATAGCCCCGTTGGGTTCTGCCACTCTTTTAACTCACGAAGGAATATCTACACACGTGAAATGCGGTACAGCTGGGCTACCTAGTATAATTTCGTGATCCTAACAACGCTGCTGTGCAAAGCATATTTAAGGTACAAATTTGATTTGTCATTAAATAACCTTATATGGCATTTCAATCACTCTCGTAGCAGGCATTTTTGAGAAAATCAAAAACTTAGAATATCTTTCCACGTTAGGGTTGGATTTGGGGGACAAATTTTCCCTGTATTTTTAGGGATACCGAAATTAATACCAATTTTCGGATTTGTTGAAAATTTCGTTTTAGTCATGTTCTTCAGAGAAGCATAGACAGAGCGGCACACACACACACACAAACATACCTTTTTCTAAAGATGATTTCTTTTCTGCTGTTTTTTTTTTACTGGAAATTTCAAAATATATATTTTCCTGTGAAATCGCCTAACTTTTGGGTGGAATTAAATAACCTCCTCTTATCTACTGCAAACACGTGGTAGGGAAACCAACCAGTGGAATAAAATGTTCGAACATGAGACTAATATGAGAGAACGTAGGCTTTCACGGCCGGAGTCAGTGTAACTAAGAGATGTTTCCGGGCTGTTTTGCCGTGGTCTGCTGGTGTTAGAAGTCCCAGACGTTTCGTCCACAACTACGGTGGACATCTTCAGTTGCGCGGTCGAAGTTTTCTTGGAGAAAGTTTCGCTGCGTCTGAAGCGTTGAGTCTAGAGTCCAAGAACAGGTCGTCCAGGTTTACCTGGACGGAATGTAATTTGCCACAGTACCTAACCGCTGAAAGCGGTTTTACCTGTGCGATATTGTAGGGGTAAAGATTTTGTTCACAAGCTTTTGTGTCTTTTTCCGCCGGGCGGTGTTTAAATTCCTCCGCAGCCTTAGGCTTGAGCGCAGTCGGTCGCTTGGGCGGTCCCCCTCCCAAGTGGTGACCACGCTCAATGCTGCTTAACTCGACGTGCCGCTTGTGTGGCCGCCGAGATAAGCAGGCGGGTTTGGAAGAAAGTTAGTAGGATTATGGATTGGGTAGGTGGGGAGTTCCAGATTAATCAGGGGGACAGGGTTATGGTCGGCTGGTCTCCCAACCGGCTACAACCTCTCCCGTTACTGCGAAATCTGGGGGCTGTTTGGATTAAGGGATGGCAGTATCTCAGGCTATTGGCCCGAGAGCGTCCCTTGGCAGGGGGTAAGATTTTCTCCTTCTTGGCGTCCTATGGTCATAGTCGCCCAAAGTGCCTACCAGAGGGTTGGGGTGAAAAGGTAGTTTCTGATACAACCTGCGGGCTCGTTCCCTCACGACGTCGATGATATACGGAATTCCGGAGTAGGTATTTAGGATGTGAGATGGGAATCTGTGCCCAGTATCGTAGATCGTCCTTAATGCCCTGCTCTGAACGGCCTGAAGTCTGCGGATTGTGGACGGTGCCGCTGAACCCCAGACCTCGCAGCCGTACAGGATCAGGGGAGGAATGATCGCCTGATACAGGCGCAGTTTGAGGTGTGTAGGCATGGCGGATTTCAAAACGGTGTTCAACTGTCTGAGGGTGGCGTAGCCTAGCCCCACCTTACCCGTTACACGTGGCGCGAAAGTGAGCCCGCGGTCGAGGAGGACCCCGAGGTATTTGGCGGTGGTGACCCATGGGATCTGTCGCCGCCTCAACCTCAGGGGCCGCACCGGCCGCCAGCGACGGACCTTCGCCAGGAGAAGAGCAGAGCTCTTCCCCGGACTGATGGCCATCCTCCACTTTTCGCTCCACCGGCCGATGGCCCGGAGCAGTCGCTCTAATGGGGGAAACAGTAACGGGCATTCTTGATCTGTGCCATTATGACATATTGGCACAGAACAGTTCGGGGTTCCGTCGGGATGTCAGACATGTAGGCAGCAAAGAGTAATGGGAACAGTACACTGCCCTCCGCCACTCCCGCCGCTATGGGTCTGACGGTAGAGAGCCTCACCTCCACTCTCACTCGGAAGGAGCGTTCCCGGAGGAAGCTGCTTATCAGGGTGAGATAGGGGGGAGGAACGCCTGCTTGTTAAGTTTGTAGAGGAGCCCCTGATGCCAGGTAGTGGCGAAGGCCTTCTCCACGTCCAGCAGCACTGCAACCGTCTTGAGGTTGCCCTCTATCGGGATCGTTACTTTTATACTGGAAGGTAGGAGGCGGGGCTTGGGCTCTCCGGCGTACGTGGCTTCTGATTGGACTGCTTCGTAGCTTCTCGTTTGATGACGTTTCCTGCTTTCAATGACGGGATGCCAATTCCTGTTGAGTTTTAGTGCCTCTTCTTTTTTATTAAAATTGCTCGGATGCTTATAAATCTCTATGGCCTCTCGCTGTAGTCGTGCATGGTAGTGTGTTGTAGATGAGAGGATAGAGGTGTCTTGGAAATTTATAATATGCTCGCCCTGTGCCTGAATAGCGTGTAGGGCGACCGCGGACTTTTCTGTGTGGCCCAGTCGACAGTTTGCTTTGTGTTCCTTGATTCTAGTAGTAACACTGCGTTGTGTGGTTCCGATGTATACCGAGCCGCAGGAATAGGGAATGCGGTACCCACCGGCTGATGACAGCGGCTCCCGGGGATCTTTGGATGAGCGTAGTAAATTATTTAACTGCCTCGTGGGCTTGAAAACCGTTTTGACGTTGTGACGTCGCAATATGCGCTCGATCCGGTCGGTGATATTATTGAAGTATGGCAGAAACACCGTGCCCTTACTTTTTTGTTGGTCTGGCTTTTGAGATGTGGACTGAAACTTGGCAGGACGGAAAGCTCTATTGATTTCTCGGACGGAATAACCATTAGAATGTAATGCCTGTCTTGGGTGCTTGAGTTCATCTTGTAGCTGTTCCGGTTCACAGATGCGGGTAGCCCGATGTTTAAGTGTCTGGATCATTGCTCATTTTTGTCTGGGATGATAGTCTGAGTCCTTGTTTAGGTATCGGTCAGTGTGGGTGGGCTTCCGGTGTACCGCATGCCCAAGAGACCCGTCGGTATTTCTCTTGACCAAGACGTCCAGGAAAGCTAACTGTCCGTCTTTTTCTTTTTCCATGGTGAACTGGATGCGGTGATTAATACTGTTGAGGTGTATGTAGAAATCTTAAAGGACTTCTAGTCTATGGGGCCATATCACGAATGTTTCATCTACATAGCGGAACCAGACCGTGGGTTTATGCGCAGCTGTGTTCAAGGCTGTAGACTCAAACGATTCCATGAAGAAGTTTGCCACCACCGGGCTCAGAGGGCTCCCCATGGCAACACCGTCTATTTGTTCGTAGAATGAGTGATTCCACTGGAAATAAGTAGTGGTGAGAACGTGGTGAAAGAGTGCTACTATATCATCCGTGAAAAATTGTTTCAGATGTGTGAGGGCTTCCTGTACCGGTACCATAGTGAACAGTGAGACGACGTCGAAGCTGATAAGAAGGTCTTGTGGCTGTAAAGTGATACTTTGCAGTTTTTGGATGAAATGAGTAGAGTCTTTGATGTAAAAGTCCGTTGAGCCGACGTGGGGTTGTAATAGATCCGCCAAATATTTAGCTATGGTGTAAGTTGGAGAACCAATGGCACTAACAATAGCTCTTAACGGAACTTCCGGTTTGTGGATTTTAGGAAGGCCGTAAAGTCTAGGAGGATGAGCTTCTGATTTTATGATTCGGCGTTTTTCCTCTGTTGGCAGGGAAGACTTTTTGATCAGCGGATTAGTCTGTTTTAAAATCCGAGCTGTGGGATCGCGTTGTATTTTCTCTATGTGTCTGGCTTTAACAGATCCAGAATTTAGGAATAATTCTCGAGTCACGGCAGCGTAGACAGACTAGACTAAATTCCTCAGACAGAAACGTCTCTCATCTACAACACACTACCATGCACGACTACAGCGAGAGGCCATAGAGATTTATAAGCATCCGAGCAATTTTAATAAAAAAAAGAAAAGGCACTAAAACTCAACAGGAATTGGCATCCCGACATTGAAAGCAGGAAACGTCATCAAACGAGAAGCTACGAAGCAGTCCAATCAGAAGCCACGTACGCCGGAGAGCCCAAGCCCCGCCCCCCACTTGCCAGTATAAAAGTAGCGATCCCGACAGTCAACGCTTCAGACGCAGCGAAACCTTCTCCAAGAAAACTTCGACCGCGCCACTGAAGATGTCCACCGTAGTTGTGGACGAAACGTCTGGGACTTCTAACACCAGCAGACCACGGCAAAACAGCCCGGAAACATCTCTTAGTTACACATGAGACTAATATATGCTCTTTTCTATATGCTAGCAACAAAATGTAGAAATGAAGCATTCTCATATTTCTGAAGTTTATTAGGGAAAAGGACATTTTTTCATGGGAGTGTATTTGTGCACTAATGACTACCTTTCGCAATGAGAAATCGAGACAATATCCTAGTAAATAGTCGTATGCAGTAAGTTATGGTTTACATAATCTAAATGTTGGTACAAACGGTTTTATATTAAGAAAGTAATTTTTAGAATAAATTTAATCTCGATTTTAAATTTAAAGGTTTTATGTGATGGAGGATAACTTCGGACCATGCGGATTGCAACTCGGTGGAAGACGATGGATTTTTTCGGGTGTAAAAATGCTTAGCATGGCTTCCTTCGGAGGGGAAGTAAAGCCGATGGTCCCGTGTCGTAGATTTATGGCACGTAAAAGAACCTCAAGCATGATAGAGAGGCCTCTGAGCAGAGTTAAGTGGTCTTTCTCGCCCAATTAAGAATGGGACGCTAAGAACCACAGCAGTTAAAGAGCGACCATAAATAACATGCCATTTACATTTTAGAAGCTTCGGTTAGCACAACAGTCCTATTAAGCAATACATATAAAGAAAGAAAAAGTGTTCTAAAAAGTGAAGCTCAACACACACAAACTGACATTTTTCTAAAAATGTTTTTGTTATTCAGGGGGCCTCAAGACATACATTTGCGGTTAAAACTTGTATCAAATGTTTGGATGTAACACAATACCTTCTCTGCCTACTATAGGCAGTATATGCGTGCTAGAGAATGTAAAAATAAAGTACTCTGGTCCATTTACTATAATTTTAAAGCTGTAAAATTCTTGCTGTAACACGTTTTTACACATAATATACCTTTGAATAACTTGTCTGGATTCTAAATAGCATTATGTATAATAATGTGAGTCGGAGCACAGTAATATTGATAAGGATAATTGGAGCATTTAGTTTTATCACTACTTTTTAAGCCAACTTAGCTTTATGAAAGCTATCCTTTGTAAAACCGTAGTTCTGCGTGCGGTACTTCTCTGCCTTTGCTAACAGGTTAAATACCTCAGCCGGAAGGGAGTAGAGAAAAGTATATCAGGTAAGAGATATATGAAAGAGCGAAATTCACGAGAGAATGTGGAGTAATAGATGTGCAAGGGAAATTCAGGTCGTTTCATACTGCTCTAATGAGCGTCAAAGCGACTGCTTAGATGAAAGCTAGGAGATAATCGCTGGCTCAAGTGGCATTAAGAAGGGTAATCCCCTCTGGAGCATCTCTGTGGGAGGGTACAGTTAGGTTTCAGCTGCACGAACAATGGACGTATTTAGAAATTTCTCCACTCGCCCTTACAAAAGTCCTATCGATTGACCTTAGCCCAAACGAGACATGAAGGCGGCGTTTCTGCTTTCTTTGCCTCAAAACATATTCCAGAATAGTCTGAAGTTCCCTTGTTAACACTTTCTGAGGTCGCCTGACTTCATTGAAACTAAAAAAGAAGGAAAGAAAAATTATTAAGAATTTTTTTTGAAAGATGAGATATAATTAAGAAAGGCTCAACTTCAGTTTCCCCTAGGGCTTTCTAATGCTCGGCTTGGTTATAGTGCTACTGCTCCTGAAGTCACAGCACCATCGAGTTGGATTTTCATAAATTTAAAAAGTTTTTTTTTTCGATTCATACCCCACTTTTAGATACAATGATCATATCGGCGGCCTTGTACGAGGGCCGCTTTGTTTCAGCCTCAGATAGGCTATAAATAAAAGACAAGTTCATAGAAAACAATTATTTTATTACTAAAAGTTTCGTACACTTATGGTTACTTGCCAATATAATCACCGAAAAGATTGAGACATTTATCGAACCGGTGCACAAACTTTGCAATACCCGCTTCAAAAAATGTTGCCGCCAATGATTTCATACCAGCATTACGACGTTTGGGGAGAGACATTCAAAACAAACGAAAAGGAAAGCTAACTTCTGGAATTGTTTTGATCCTTGGCAACGCTTTTCCACACACTGCTGGTACAACCCATCGGCTCCTTGAACAATTTCAGTGGAATATTTTCGATCATCCACCGTACAGTCTTGATCTGGCACCCAGCGACTTTAACCTTTTCCCTAAACTGAAGACGTGGCTAGGAGGGCAGCACTTTCAAACCAATGAAGATCTTCAAAACAACGTCACTGCTCATTTGAAATCATTGGCGGCAACATTTTTTGAAGCGGGTACAGCAAAGCTTGTGCACAGGTACGATAAATGTATCAATGTTTTCGGCGATTATGTTGAAAAGTAACCATAAGTGTACTAAACTTTTGGTAATAAAATAATTGTTTTCTATGAACTTCTCTTTTATTGGTAGCCTTTCGGAGATTTAAAAAAATACAAAAAGTGTCTCGTATTTTTGAAACATATTGGGAACGGTGTCAACCTGTATACAGTTATCATTAGATTACACACATTCACAAGCTCACTACCATAAGCTCCGCTGGGGAGGTAAGGGAATAATCTAGGCTACGGAAAATTCCCGCTCCCTACCCGGGAATTGAAACTAGGACTCCTTGCATGGGAAGCAGCTTCTCCACCGACAATGCTACTTTAATCGCATAATTTTGAGCTCCATACGCTTTAAAGACTTCTACAACTTCATTATGCTCACTAATTGCTTGCAGTACTTCAGACTTAGTGGCGTTCGTTTATTACATCTCTCTATTTTGTCTCAGATTTAAACCATGTGACACGTAATGTTTGCAACGTTCCTCTAGAATGTTTCTCATTAAATGGCATGTTATGTAATTTTTTATGGGTAACGTGAGTATTAATACTAACACATCATTTTAAGCAATAGGTTTTAATTTTTATTTCCGATTTAAGGAGTATACAAATATGACTTTATTTTTCAATATCTTGAATTTAATGGAAATCATAGTTTAAAAGGGCGAAGGAAGATAGGAATACCTTCCATATCATGTACTTTGACTTTTTTGTACAATAAAGTAAATTGTAATAAGTAAGATAAGTAAAGATAGTAGGTATTAAAAACATAATGTGGATTTGGTTATTCATTGTGTTAAATCACCTTACATGACATGTAAAGAAGCCTGTCTTCTGCTTCATTGAAAATAAACAAATCAATTTTATTTTATAGTTGCATTGAAAAAGTATAATGGATTACTGCTGAGGATAAACAACTTATATAATAATGATGATAATCATAATAATGATGATAATAGTGATAATAATAATAGTTATCATGATAAAATAGTGATGATGGTAGTAATAAATAATGAACATGCATATAGTTATTGTCTTGTGAATATACATAAATAATCCTGTAGCAGATACTGAATTCGTTAAAGCATTAATCAAATAGAAATGTATAACTTTGCTTTTCATTTAGTGGTTGGAATAAACCTGATGTAAAGAAGGGTATTAATGTGCTTCTCTCCCCATATTAGCCAGAAACTATTATTATAAAAGCCTATTTATTGATCTACTTCATGTTGATCGAGACTGATCTTTGCTGAAATAGTTTCATTACAATTTCTCTGTAGATAAAACAGGAAACCGATTAGTCAGATGTTCAAAAGCGTCACTATAAGTCGCCATGAAATCCCATAGTACATCACGAGAAGAGTATAAAGAGCGACAGTGCTTTAGAAACAAAATTATTGAAAACCACTAACTCCTAACAACCGAAAAAAGTCTTATTGAAAATAAATTGTGTTTTTAAGGGTTCCCATTTACTCTGTAATAAATCTTCGCTCCTGTATTATAAGCTATCAATGGTACCAAAATACACGAAGTTCTTTTGGAATGAGGTTCACCTCACAAAGCTCAACATCATCATTTTTTTTTTTTTGTCATTCAAATATCATAAATGTTTTGATCTAAATCTCTTGATCCATTTTTCAGACACTCAAAAATAACTTAATAATTTCTATGTAAAGGGTAGATGGTGGTGGAGATTTTCTTAATCTTCGCATCGCATCCTTGAAAGATGCCGTAGTTAAATTCCGACTTTTGTTATTTTAACTGACTTTTTTGCTGCTTTTTTTTTTATTTATTCTTGTTCTCAGACTCACACAAATGGACCTTTTTCTCAAAATGTGGCGTTTGAAATCAGGGGTCTCAAAACATATAAGAGACCGTAAAGACGCCATTATTTTAAAACACACATGATTTATTTCTCAACATGGCCCACTTTTAGGGATATACACTTCTTGTATTTGTTTAACCTCTCTAAAATAGGAATTTTCAAGTACAGCGAAAACGCCACTGTCTCAACGATTACCTCTTCATTTTATCTAAATTTAAGGTCCGTGGACCATTTCTTCATGAATGAGAACCATAAAAAATTGCAGGAAGCCAGGTAGAGGGAATATTAGGGTGCGGCAGTAATTCATGCAGTTTGGCGGTAACAAAATAATTTTTATTCTACAAATGGAGCCCTGTCAGCTTCAGCTTCTTGTCGAATCGGGCCAATAACTCACTGTGGCTTTGTCCAGTAGTAGGTTTCACTATTTCTAAGAAGTTGATGAGAGTGAAACGCTATGAACCCCAACAAATCGTCACTTTTTTCCGTTTGATGGGGACATCTTTGCCACATTTGGAGAAAATTCACCGGAAGCAACCCAATATTTTGATTGTTACTTGGCCTCCTGAGTATGGTGATGACAAAAAAGTTCTTCGGATTATACTTAAATAGCCCGATCATAGCTCCGAAGTTGAAAGCCACACCCGGTAGTTTGTGAGCAATCGGGGCCCTCACCAGGTCGAATGCTTTTTCATCTCCAACTTATCATGCAAAATATGAATTTCCGTTCCCGCCAACAAACCTTTGGCCTCTGCCACTTCGCGAATTTTTCGTCTGACCATCAGCGCGAATTATACCATGAATGTTTTTAATAATTTCCTCGGAAACTACATCTGTTGGGCATCTTGGTCAGTCCTCGAGAAAAACTTAGGTTCGACCACGGTTATAGTCGTTGAACCAAAATTTAAAAGTCGTATATGACAAAATTCTGCACAAACAGCATCCAGTTTTGCTTTTATCTCTCCGTAAGATTTCTCATCAAAAAGTAAAAAGCGAATCACTGAACGATACTGCACGCTTTTCCATTTAACCAAAAACGTTGGATGAATAACTGAAATGTCTACCAAATCCAAACTAACCTATAAATCACTACCAAATTGCTTTTGTAGACGTGTACAAATATCAGTACAAGACTGTAACACCAACTTGCCTGCCTTAGCAACACCATTTTGAAACGCATATACCTATTGATACGCCGTCTGAAACTTCGGTATTCGTGTTTTTGGTGGAATAACTTCTACATGCTATAGATAAACAGGGATATTGATAACGAACTACTTATCATCTGAGGTTCAGCTACACTCTTGTGTCCTCAACATTGTCTGTAAATACTTGCATAAAGAATCTCACTTGGTTACTTTTACTTCCTGGTTACTCTTGAATTGAAAGCAATGTATCTGTAATTTCGTACTTTGGATTGACATGAATTTTTTCCGTATACCCAGAACATAAAACAATTATTGCAAACTTGTAACGAGGATATTCAAATCGCTGGTGTTTTGTTTATCCATAATTAATATTTTTTATATTGATAATATGAAATGCACCTTGGGTCTTATGGTTTATCGCATCCTCCTAAATGTTTAATATACACGCTTAAAAATGTGTTTTGCAGGCGTTTCTTAATTATAATTAGAAAAGAAGTATAGTTACTGAATTATTACCGAGATAGAGGACGCCACTGGGCCACTCACATTTGGGAGGTCGTGGTTTCGAATCCATAGCCGGCCTTCCTCACTCATGGGTTTTTCATGAGTTTTCCCGGGTCATCGGGTAACTGATCAAGAAAAGGGAAAAAAAATCAGAATGCACATATACGTGAACATGAGTATAAACCACTGTTTTCTGCGAGAGGTATGAGAGGAGTGAATAAGAATGAGAATAAGTTTTGGGGCATAGAGGATAACAATATGACTCTATTAATTTAATTGTTCTTCCACACATGCAGTGTGAAGGTTAAACGCTGTTGGCACCAAATTAGATTCACAAAAGCACATCGAGGTTGTCTTTTCATTCCAAACTGTACATAATTGGCTGTCTTAAAAAGTTTTTGAGAAAAGGAGTCATTTTCTACCCATGCAGAACATTTGTTAGAAGCAAAAATGGAAATGAAGAGTAAGACTGATAGTGTCATGCCGGCACGTTGGTATTGTAAGTCAGTTTATTAGAGCATTAAAGCTCTGTGGTTCAATTCCTGGCTGTAGCACTGAGTACTGTCCCGGATGTTATATTTGTTCAATGTATGCGCCGCCGTTAACATCTTAGGTCGTTTCGGCGCCATTAGAATAATGGTTCAATGCAATGGTTTTCACTCGTGTCTGTTTGAATTAGTGTTAGAGATATCTCTTTAAATTCACAGACAAAAACACCACATGTTCAGATTCTATTTCATGTGTTCAGACTCTAAAAAGCCTAGGGAATAATCATAGCTAAAGAAAACTTCTACCCTTCACCGAGGAATCAAACCCGAGATCTCAGGATTTAGAAGTTAGCGTGCTTATTGCCAGACCATAGAGATAATCGAGGTGGGTTATTGAATTTTAGCAGAAATTGGTTGATGTAATAATCAGGGAGCACATTTGGTGTACGTAAAAACTGAAGTTCACTGTACATTTAGGATCGCGCCGTGGCCGAGTGGTTAAATCACTCGCCTCTCTTCTAGAGGGCCAGACTTCCATCCGAAGCGTCCGCATGTGAGATTTCTGGTGGATAAAGCGGCGCGGGGGCGGCTTTTCTCCGGATTCTCCGGTTTCCCCCGCCATCGCATTCCACCGGTGTTCCATCTTCATTCCACGCATCACCAGTGTCATCGCCTGTGGTGCCATGGTAGTAAAGGCGGGTGTAAAGCTGTACATGAGCTCTCCGAAACCGATGTTGAACAGAGAAGAATAATTACAAGCTGATATCAATCCCCTAAGCACTGTCAACTTGCACTCCCTCAAACGATACCCTATTTGCACTCGCTAGTAATAATAGTCGGATATTTTAAGTGTGTGTGTCTGTATATATATATATATATATATATATATATATATATATATATATATATATATATATATATATACATACAGGTGTTGATGAACTACACCGAAATAATTTGCGAGATTTTTTTTTTTTTGCACGTGACTGATATAAGTAATTTGAGATCGGCGATGCATGGTCCCCGGATAAACATAACTCAACTACATAGCGTTAAACGTGTGGGTATCAGGTGCTGACAAGTCGGTGTTAAAGCAAAGTTGGTTGAGAAAATGGCTTAGAATGTCTCTAAAACTGCTGCCCGAGTATAGAAATAGCGATTTTTAGCAGCTCGTTACTAGCGTTCTCAAGATTTAATGTCGCAAAAATCTGTAAAATCTCGAACTAATCACTTGACAGTGCGACACCGAGCTTCATTACTACGTTTTTGAGATAACCTACTCTGGAGGCGTTTTTTTCAACTGCCTTGGTGGCTTAATGCGTAGCGGGGGAAGCTGCTATCCCATGAGTTCGATTTCTGTCATTGAGTAGATGTTTTTTATTATTATTTTTTTTTTTTCATTCCAGACGAAGTGCCGCGATATGTGAACGAGACCCGAACTCGGAAACTATATTTCACTTGAAAACCAGTATAACCAGTATCATAGCAACTACGCTAGAGAGGTACGCTGTGATTTGTCCCTTCGTTTTTCTGTTATGCTCTCGAATGGTTGATATATTAGCCAGTGGCGTACTGGCACTTCAAAAACTTATAGCCGTTACTTCGACATTTCAATAAACAGGCTATAGGTCTCCTATCTCAAATTACTTATTTAAGTAATCTACATATTCTGAGAAAATATTTCTGTACAGTTCATTAACACTGTGCATATTTACATATATACAGATTTATAACCATAGTCCAGATACCATATTCCATAAAACTAAGAGGAAAATATGAAAAGCCTGAACAAGACAGAAATTAAATGACCAATCGTACGCTTATCAGCTAATACACACTACATGAAAAATTTGCTTTGGCAGAAAAGACGATAACCAGAGTGAGAGGAAATAGGGGAGTGTAGTAATAAGCACGTAGGAAAATATGAAAATAAACCTGAGTAACATTAACGATGAATAATGTAGCGCTAATTACCGTATAGATATAATCTATCCGGTAGCTGGTTATATGCAGTTTGTCATCAGTTGTAAATAATTAAATGCATTCACCGCGAAATTAATTTATGCATATAAATTATGCGCACTAGCTGGCTGGCACTGGTGATAAACCGAGCGCTGGCATTAAGTGGGTATTTTAATATTTAGAAATGAATTCCTTAGCTGTAGAAACATGAAGTGTGATTTTGTGCAAATCAAATTAAACCTTGTCGACAAAATAACCTGCAGTATCAGATTTAAATGATTCTCTAAGAGTGTAAGTAGAAACATTATAGCAAAGATAGGCCGAGTTCTTTATGCGTCTGAAAACATCTTTGACCAAAATCTGTGATACAGTTAAAAAAAATTATTCCATAATAAAATTAAATGAAGTCTAAGATTTACGAAAATATAGGTTTAGCTATCAATTAACTGAAACTATATTTGGGCAGGTGTACGTTTGTTAGTAGACACTCCTAACTTTAAAACTTATTTTCTCGAAACTTTTTCCAACCTTTCCACTTTCAAACTGTTCCACACGATGCAATTCTTCACCAATTTGTTTCAAAATTTGTGTACTTCCTCCAAAAAAACATACTAAAGAAAATGGCTCTATACTTTTTGAAACTATGCCTAAATTTTGAGAACTAAACTATTTACACTTGAAAAATTGAAGGATTTAGGAGAACACGAAAAGTAATGGTTTGTTTCCACTAATTACAGATAATGTACAAAATATAATATGGGAAAAAGGTTTTTAAACTCATTTACTGTAAAACTGGAATTTTATGCTAACATTTTTAAAAGCGCGTCCCGTGGCTCATTTTTATTAGAAAATAGATCTACACAATGAAAACTAATGATTTAAACAACCATGCAAGCTAGAATTTTGCTATATGACAAACTGTTACTATTATTGTGTATAACAGATGTTTAGATATTTCATCAAAATATCTTATATGCTGTAGATTTTACAAATGTTACATATGCATCACCGTAAAGGTGCAGAAAACAGCAGTAAAACTGATGCAATCAAAAGTCTAACCACTTGGCCAGGCAAAGTCGGAGATAATTCCACTATACGTTCCACATGTTATAAATAACAGCGGGAAAACATGCCTCCCAAGTCTTTTGCGTCAAATTCGAAAGAGGTTATGACATGAGGTTAGTATGACAAAGAGAAGAAACAAATGATAAAACATACTGAAGATATTCAAAAGAAGATTAACAGCCATCAGTCGGCAGGCAATTGAATCGATTTGTAAAATTAAACGCTTTCTAGCACTAGCAAACGAAATAAAACTTGATTGGGGTAAAGAGACGTATATACTTCATTTAGGAGGAAAGTAAAGGTCAGGAACAGCATGACTTATGGTGGGAGGCGGCAGGACAGAAAAAATGACAAAACAACTCTGGTAGGAGAATCTGCGGTTTCTGTGTTTTGGATGAAGACATATTTTGGCGACATATGGGAGAACCAACGAACAATTAAACTAAAATGAATATGTTTAACACCCGCCAGGAGGAGAATGGTATGTTGGGATCTACTGGCTGACCTGAGGAAGTGTTAAAACACGGGTAATATCCTGGTTACAGTGCGTGAAACACGATCAAATTTGTCCCGTTAGGTCAGTGTCAATTTATCTTTGTTTTCAACTTTCTATTCCTTTACTTTGTTCTTTTGTTTCTTTTTATTACCTTTAACTTATATCTGAAATATGCACACAGGGTCAACGACCAGCACAGTAAGTATTTATGTAATAACCTTTATTTTGACATCTGTAAAAGTACCTAACTATCTAACTATATGGTTATGCACCATACAGGTCCTACTTCATTGCACATTATCGTATTGTCTGACTATTACAGAATCGTGCGAAGTTGAAGTCGCTGAAAGGTAAAATTAAAATCTGTAGACTCAAGAGCTGAGATTGAAATACTTATTTTCGATTTTGATTAGCACATATTGTTTACCACCCATATGTGGTTCTACATTCTCTAAAACCATTTATAGTAAGTAGAGGAAGCATTGTAGAAATTCGATGTCGATATCTCCCAGGAAATACATCTTTTAGGCTCACTGAATAAAAGTAAGTTATAGAAAATTTTGAAGTATTGTATTCTCGTGACTTTATCTTTCTGTTCTGCTAACAAAATGTTGTTACAAAGTATTTTTTTTTTAAATCTATACAATGGTAACCACGGTACATATACCTAACCAGAAATGGTCTTATTTCTTGGTTAGTCATAAGTAAAAGAGAAATATGGGAATACACAAAGGCTTAAGCGATAGTCAAATTTTTAAAGGCTTTCGTTGTGCGGTTGTCACTGAATTCGAATCTCTTTCCCAGGTCAGGACTAAAACAAATTAAACGTTTGAGAGCTTCCCGTCTGAGAAAAGTTATAGTATTTTAAAATTTAAACACATAATAGGGAATTTATCTGAAATTTAGCTCTCTAAACATGTACACGACATAGGTCGTGTGTTTTAACAAGATCTACATTTTTATGTAGTAAGCTTTTGTCTCTCTCTTACAGTTTAATAGTTGTACATAGGTCATCCAGATTGAGGAAGGCTACAGGGGCTATTTTTAAAAAATTCGGGATATACATTTTATTTGCTATGTAAACATCTTTAATATGGCATTTTAATAAAAATCCTTGGAGCTTATTTTTAGAAAATGGAAAATTTCTAAGTATCTTCCATGTAAAGGGTACTTTGGGCAAGGAGGGAATTTCTTTTAAATATTCATATTCTATACTTGGAAGACATTAAGCTTAAATACCAAGTTTGGTATTTAACTGACTTTTCATTTTTGAGTTATGGTATCCACAGGCATACGAGCATTAGACACTAATTGACATGTTTCCAAAAAATGCTTCTTTTATTTATTCAGTGGTTCTCAAAATATGAATTTTATTGAAATCTTGGTATCTAATTTTTGAGTGGCATACAATACCTTCTTTATCTACCATATACATTGAATATAAGTGCTAGAGAAAGTAAGAATATCTTAACGCCAATAGGTTATTACTCCAATATTTTAAGACCGTATTTTGCCTTGGGGTACGGGACTGTGGGTTTGTAATAACCCTGTTCTCTTTGTGGAGTTCTTCTGGTTGCCTTTTAAGCTTTTCAAATCTAATATTACGGTCGATTAAACTATGTCTAAAACATCTAAAATTATTTGTAATTGTTCCTTTAGTTTCGTACCATGTAATTATAAGAAAGCATGTATCTGCCACAAACTTTGTTATTTTATTTTAGTAAAATACAAACATTTATCTTAAATAACATTAGCAGGCTTTCATACTTAATGAAAACTGTTAAAATAATTTAAAACACAGTATGAGCTATTAGATTTATTTACGGATATAACACATATTCATTTGAATCTCAAAATCATTCCCAGACATTTAACGGACTCGAGTTAATTAGGTTAAGCCATTTTTCTAAGCTGTATTAAACGGAGAAAGACTTAAAGATGTAGAAATTCGTCATAACAATGTAGTTCAGTAGTCTTAATGGATCAGTCAGCCGGCTCAAAAATTTTTTGATGTACCGCAGTCCTGTAACATAATTTGTTTACATGGATTTATAGATAAGGAATGCGGAACGAAAAGTACACAGTGGCTGTATCTTTTCCTTAACCCAATAGCTCTTCGTTAACAATATCCTCGTTAGTCCTTTTGAATATATTGAACATTTCCTTTTTTGCTAATATTTATTTTGTTTTCTGTTTTGATACAGTTTTTGCTGTTTTGGTTCCAATACACACACATATACACATTTTACAAAACACCCATGCCCAAGGCGTGAATCGAACCCACGATCCCCTGCGCCACGAAGCACCAAAGCGAGGCACTTTAGCCAGCGCGGCCATGGGGACCGGCACCATCACTTCCCGTCGAGTTCCCAGCTGAGTGCAAAAGCAGGTATATATTTACAGTCTCCATTTAAATACAGCAGTGTACTCAGTGTACCCGCTTCCACACTTAAGTATTCACCTGCAGAAACAATGACAAAAAGTCTTATGCATTACACTCACATAACTTTCTCTAGCTGCTCTACAAACAAACCTCTTATAAATGATTATTCTTCTTTCTATACCATGCTAATCGAGATAAACATTAGGAGGATGTTCTCATTACTTAGTTCCTTGTAAGTAGAAGGAAACTAAAGGAATGTGCTATGCTAAAGTGAAAAGTCAAATGTTTTAAAAGCTGCCGTTATACGATTATCATTACAAATCGCTACTTTGCTTGGACGGGAGTAGAACAAAAGAAAAACGAACACTTTCTGTCTGAGAAAAATATAAGTACTTTACAATTGAAATCAATCACAAGGAATATCTTGGAAACGGTTGCCTCCACAACAAAAACGTGAAGTTCATAAAGTGTGTGTTTTGGCGAGATCTACATTTTTTGTGCTGAAAATTTTTGTTTGTCTCTTAAGGTTTAGCAGTTGAGCACAAGTCATTCAGGTCTTCAGAGGCTATTCCCAGAAAATTGAAGATATGCATTTTATTTGGGATGCAAATATCTTTGATGTACGGTATTTTAATCAAAATCGTTATGGTCATTTTTGAGAAAATAAAAATTTGCGAAAAATTTTCCATGTAAAGGGTAATTTATCATGGGGGTATTTTCTTGAAGATCTTCGTGTCGCATCCTTGGAAGATAACAAACTTAAATATCAAGTTTGGTATTTATTTTTTGTTTTTGAGCTATGCTATCCACACACACACACACACACAAGCACACTTTTTCTAAAGATTGTTTTCGGCCTCAGGGGACCACAAATATATTTCCAGTGAAATTTCGACATCGAACGTTTGAGTGGAATACAATACCTTCTCTATTCACTATGTACACAGTACATGAGGGCTAGAGAAAGTAATTATTTTAGAATGTGAATCATGACTGAAACCTACCTCTTGGCGTACCCATCGTGCTGGGCTAATAAGAGGTCTGAAAGTGATGACAACAGATAGTTGGGAAATTATCTTTAACTTTCACATTCCGTAGAAATATAATGACTCAGAACCGGATTTTCTCTTTATCTATGTCTTTCTTGGAGGAGAACTTAAACTCAAGAGTAGCCGTCGCCACACCGTATTTTTGGTAAATTACTATTTTGAATTCCAACGCCTTTAATTAAAACCACCAACAAAGCCTTGAATCCAGCCATAAGCGTGCACCGAATGTTGTTTATTTGAAAGAACACTCGGAAGCTTCACTTATTAATTATTACCGTAAATCAGTAGTGGTAAGCTTTCACGGCCGGAGTCCAAATTATAACTAGAAGAATTTTCCGGACTGAAAAGCCGTGGTATGCTGGAGTTTTCAGGGCCAGACGTTTCGTTCACGACCGCGGTGAACATCTTCAGTAGCGTGGTCTAAGTCTTCTCGGTGAAGGTTTGGTCGCAACTGACTCGTTGGCTGCTCTCACACGGTTGGCTGCAGCTGCATGTGCGGAACGGCGTAGGGTTCGGGTTAGCCACTCCGGTGCCTTTAATTCCTGATTGGTACCGTAAACGTTTACACCTGTAATTTATAAGTAATATAATCAGTGCTCCAACTCTTATTGATAATTTATCAAGAGAAAAGTTGTAGTTCAAGTTGTGCTTAATAAGACTATTTCGTGAATATAATAACAATGATTAGCCTATATGGGCACGAAGAATAATATTCCTAAAAAATCCCATTCGTCTTTACGTACATTTGCACCGATATCTCTGCAACTTGATGTCCATATCATAAAGCATGGCCTCGTTGCTTACAGAATTCGTTGAACTGGTTCCACGCACTCCCTCTGTGTTGTTTTTTGGTGTTCTACGGCTTTGATTTTTCAATTAATATGTATATTTCAGTGACAGACCTTTCCCCAAAACGTTTTAGAACTTCCGCCATTGTGCACGGGAATATCCCTGCACAGTGATACTATTATTACGAGACGAGCATTAGTTCAGAGAGAAAAGAAATACACATGGGTGCATTAAATTTTGAAAAGCAATTACACGTGGGTGTGATAAAATAAAAAATTAAAATACAGAGATAATGAGTTCCGATTGGTTAGAATTTTCGCGCCAATATACTGGATTGGCTATTTCCTACGATCACGTGTCATGAACGAAATAGTCCCTGTAACTCTTATTATAATACTATTCTAAGGTCACAGTCTTACAGGGAATATTCACACTTTACACCGAAACATACAGCTTGGAAGCTGAAAACATGCCTAACCATCATGTACACTCAAGTGCATGCCATCCTGCCGATTTAATTGGCATTTCTTTAGTTTAATAAAGGGATACTTTGCCACCCCTCCATGCCTAGGCCCCACCCCTTAGCTCAGTATGGTTGTTTACTGCTTCACGAAATGGCTCTGGACTTTCCCACTTACGAGAGCAGATGTCATTGCGGAGGCGCATATGCTCACGTATCACGTAGTCTATTAACAATCAGTGTTGGGCCGCGACAAGGCTCTATTTGAAAAGTCGCCATGCAGATTCTGAGCCTACAAATAAAGTTATGGTCGTCCTTGTTGGAACTACTCTCTGTAATTTGGCTTTATGTTCCGTTGAAATGGAGTAAATAAATAAACACGTAATCAGTTTAACTAACAAGGAAAAATGCAGTATATAGGAAACCTATGCGTTACAATTAAAACGTTTGCCTTGCAGTTATTATTTGTGATACATGGAAGGGATAGTGGTGCCACTTTCCCTCTACAATCCCTCCTAAATGTAAATGAGAATAAGGAATTTAGTAAATATATTTCCTTATCACATAATCTGAGTAGACCATTTGCCGATAAATAATTTTGACCATTTTGTAAATCCTATGCATGTTCAACCTACAATGGTAAGGCTGGATTTGCATCGACAGTTAACATCCGTGAAAAATGATAGTTCTGGAAGTATTAATGCCATGGCAAACATTGTTTTAATCTATTTAAGCAGTTATCTGCCGCAAAACGAGCGCAATTAAGATTTTTTTTTCCTGTTAATCTTTTGGCTTTGTTTGCTTCTATATATTTTTGAGGACAACTGTTTTCACAAATGAATTATTGTGAAATACATATCTCATTTGACTGACGACCATATGTTGGGTCACTGTATGTAGCTCTGTCGGAAGTAAACTAAACATTAACGAAATACATAATTGTAAATGGAAAAGAATTATTTTATTGCGGTCTAAAAAGTATAGAAAATAAATCAGTAGTACTTATCTACTATTCAGCAACCGCTACCTCGCTCACTGTTTACCTATTTCTCCCATCTACAGGTTTGTTTCAAAATATGTGATGTTAGCCGACCTTGCAGGTTGCTGTCAAGTGGTTCGGGGCTTCCCATACCTGCATTATCCGGCTCTTCATGTTTATCTTACTTCCTCTTTTACTTTCCTTCCTGAGCCCAAAAAACTGACCTGTGTTTATAGGTTTAATTTTTGAGAACCAGACATTTGACATTAAAGCAATCTCTGCGGATTTATACATGGTCTGATGTGGATCATCGTTCCGAATCTTGCCTACCAAGCCACTCAGATGGAATGTTGCAGTGCTACTCCCTTTCGCCGTTCACTTAGCGCAGACCTCTGTTTATAGGCGTGTGTGTTGAAGCTGAATTCCAATAAAAGACTGTATCAACTAAGGATGGTATGGAACTTAGATAATAGATAGATTGTGGCAACATTTGAATAAAAAAGGTTCTGGGAGAGCAAAAGTACCGGCACTTGTCCATGTTCTCTTTGTATCTCGCTTTCTTCCGTGTATGCTATTGTTCTTCTTTACGGTAAGATAATTTGTATTGCATTCAATATTTAAATCTTCAACTGTGTGGTGTTTAACTCTCTAAACCGAAGGATGCCCTTTATTCCCTGCATGAAATGGCCTTCGACATGTATCCCGGAATGTTGCGTGATTTTTACAGGGATTTGTGCAATAGCTATTCATTTTGTGCAGTTAACATTATTTCTAATTGAGCGCCAGTGGAACAGAAATGTCAAGCTGTATATGCTAAGTCCCCCCTGTCATTGTGCAGTGAAGTATTTGTGATATTCACCAGCTTAGCGCCAGAACAAGCTATGCTGTAACACTCTGACAGCTTTGGAGCTTGTTGAAGCGAACCTTTATCCACAGGCATCCAGTTTCTGCCAACCGCTTTGCAGCTGAAGCTCATCCTGAGACATGTCCCCTCCTCCCACTCCTCTCCCTAGCAATTAATATTAACAGAGTTAACCTCCTGACCCGGCTGCAAAACACTCGGCGCCTGACAAATTTCAACTTGTTTTAGGTGTTCAAATAAGTGGCTTGAGGGAGAGAAGAGGCCACGATTTCATACTAAAACGTGAGACTTACAGTTTGCTTTCCATTTAGTTTGTGCGTATCTTTTAAGTTACCCTATATAAATAAACCCATGTACCTCAGGATATTAACTGCATTACTGTTAAAAATATCCGCTCAGGGATATGAACTATACACCAAGTTTATAAATATAGATATGAAGACACGACTGGGCCGCGCCTTGGCCGAGTGGTTAGACCATTCGCCTCTCACCTAGAGGGCCCGGGTTCGATCCCAAGTGATCGCATGTGAGATTTGTGGTGGACAAAGCGGCGCTAGGGCGGGTTTTCTCCGGTTTTCCCCACCATCACATTCCACCGGTGCTCCATCTTCATGTATCAGTGTCACCGCCTGCGGTGCCATAAGCAGTTAAAGCGGGCGTTAAACACTACCAAAAAAAAGAAGACACGGCTGGAAAACATTTTAACTACCATGCTTATTTGCTCATTACGTTAACATCGGCACACCAAATATTGTCTATCTATGAACATATATGTACTGTTCGGGAACTTTTTAAATATTAGCCAAAGTCTAGTATTCCGCCTAAGTTAAATAAGCTAAATTCCTAATTCATTATCAAAGAAGCTATTTAAAGTATCAGATGCAAATTATACGGAATGTGGATCTTTGTCTTCCAAGTACAGTTAGATACTTTTATACAATAATGCAATTTATTAAGTACAATATATTATATTCTTTATGTGACACTTTTAATTAACGTGTATACGCAATTTTACGTTTCATAGTTGGCTTACCCTTTCCGTATAAAGGACTGACAACCCCCATATGACTTACCTAGGCGTCAGAAGCCAGTCGGGGAACCCTTGGCATGTAACGACAAAATTAAGAAAGTAGAACGAGTGGTTGGCCCATAGTGTGTATACGCAATTAATTTTTAATAAATATAACAACCAAACTTATTCGTTAAACGTATATCAGTAGCAGAACTGTGGTACTATTTTTCCCAAATCAAATTGTCATTTTGCTGCCTTCAATAGATGGCTGCAGACCTAGGAACCATTTGAATTACAATACTTAGCAACCTGGCTGGAAGTCGCTGAGTAATTTGCCAAGAAATCTCAGTACTTTTGTCGCTTAAAGGTGGTGGGGGTGGTGGTGGTTGTAGTGGTTAAACTGCAAGTATTACCTACTCATGTTTTAATTCATAATATTGTTAAGTCACACATACATGCTACAACAAACAAATAAAGAGCACTCTGATATACGTTCACACACTGGCACATTCACGTAATGTCGCATTTAGGTGCTCGTATACCAAATATATCTATACAATATTTACCCAAACACCTTATCTCTTAGCACAGGTACTTCCATTAAGTACATGACCAGGCTGGGCCAGTTTAGACTGTTCGTAATCAAGCCCCAGCATGCTACCGTCGGTTTGTTTGAAACTAAAAATATGTCGTGTAGTAGTTTTTCCTAGCATCCTTCGTCTGCACGCAAACTGCCAAAATATGCGTCGTCTTCCTTTTCCTTACACCATGGGAAAATTCTGATACCAGCTTCGTCAATCTTACGAGCTTTCCAACCTCGCAACCTAAGCGAGCTATTCCCGCCCTCTGTTTCATATCCAATTCTAAAATACATGTTTCTTTACCCCATCCGATTTTTTATTTATTTTGTAGCTCTGATGATGCGTTTATCTATATCCAGCTCTGTAGTTCCCAAACTCGGGTTCACAAATCTAACCGAAAGTTTTTTTGCTGTTTTCCTCGTTTGCTAGGCGAATTCTGGGTTGGTTAACTAGATCCGCGACGTTTTACTGTCATTCCTTTCATCACTTCATTCTGCTGCCTTCTTTACTAGCATACCAGACATTTATGCTGATCACTTATCCTGGGTATGCTATGATTCAATGTCTGCTTACTCATCGATAGGCAACTTACCCACGACATTGGCTTGTAATGATGTATGTTTTCCAAAGAGGATGTAATCAGCAACAGATTTTGATTTTTTTATGCATATCACACCAAATAAGAAACTCACTACTGACATCTTGTCCAAGTTTGCCACATGAAAATGCACAATCTGTTACAGATTTTTTTTTTCTCAATTATGAGTTTATGGAAAATCCTGCGGTGTGGTGCAGTGCGTTACAGCGTGGTACTCCAGTTCTCAGTGTCGTAATACGCCCGGGTTCGATCCCACCATGGGGGTGAGGTTTTTCAGTCCCGGGTGTTGGACCAGTACCAACTCACCATCGTGAGGAAAATAAGGAGCTGTGATAGGTAGCGATATCGGCTATAATAGTTCACATTCCAGCTGGGGGATGAATGATTCTGGCTCATTACTTCTCCGTGTTTTTTGGATGATCGTCCATCTCTGTCGTGCGTAAATGGGCGTGAGGCCGGCAGTTGGGTTAGTATCCCAAAGCTCGTAAGGGGGATAGCAGCACCGCATTGTTGTTATTATTGTTATTCTTATTATCATTGTCATTGTCATCATCATCGTCATTGATCATCATTATCATTGTTGTTGTTACTGTTATTACTATTATTGTTATTGAGTATATAGTAAGCTCTACTTTCGAAATGTTGGCTTTAAAGTACCTTTGAACTATTATACATGTTTTGTGTAGAATGTACATAGTAGATAGAGAAGGTATTGAAATCCATCCAAAAATTCGATGCCGAGATTTTATCAGAACTACGCTTTGGAGGTCACTGAATCATAAAAAGTTACTTTTAGAAAAGGTGTGTGTGTCTGTGGACTGCATAACTCAAAAACGAAAAGTCGAGTGAATAACAAACTTCATATTTTGGTTCAGTATGTGATAAGGTTGTGTCACGAAGATTATTCGGAAAATTTCTCCACCCCAACTACCCTTTACGTGGAACATTTTTCGAAAATTTTCATTTTCTCAAAAATGGCCGTAAAAGTTTTTATTAAAATGATATTTTAGCTATCTTCATGACCTTGATGACTTTTGTATAATTCATATGAGATGGATAAGAACTCAATACCCAAAAATATAGACCGTAGTAAAACAATTTATGTCATGGACATTTTTTTGTAGAGTTAATCATTTCCGATATATTCCTTGTTATTGGTTTCAATTTTAAATATTCAAGTTTTTCTCAAGCGGGAAGTCAACTTTCGATTCATCTCTTTCGTTTTACTTCTGAGAATGCAAGAGATATCCGAATTTGAATTGCTTCACATAGTGATGAGTTTTTAAAAGATTTAACTATCACTTTAGCTGTGTATTTCCTTATTTCCCTTTTACATACAAGAAAGCAAGTAATAAGACCAATTCTGCAAAAGTTTATCTTAATTAGCATGATGTAGATAAAAGAATGATATTTTGTAAGGAAAACTTGTTTGAGGGACAGCTAGAGAAACTCATGTGAATGCAAAACTTAAAATTCTTTAAATGTAGGCATATTAAAGAAATGCTTGCATGATATTTTGCTGCTCTGTATAGTATTTCGTTTCTATGTTAGATTTGTGATGAATATGAGGAAGTATTAACTCAAAACCTATATTGAATAAATAAATGTATGTTGTTCTCTTTGAAAACAGCCTTTTGGCTCTATCAAGGTTGGAAAAATATATGCTAATTTTTAAAATAAACACTGTATTTGAAGACAAACAACGTTTTTATGGTTCGATAACGTGAATGACAAACATTCTGAGAGCCATAGATTTTCATTATTGATCGTAGGTAAAAAAGTAAAATTTGAAACGATCTAAGTTAAAAACAAGCACAGTTTGTGGGCACCTTATAACAACATAACTTCCCTGATTCTTTTAATATCCGTTCAAAATCACATTTTAAACTTAATTGTACACGCTAGGTCATCACAAGCACTTTTTACGATTTGGGATGAATCCTTAAGATAACATAGCTTGAAGTGTTTCACAATTTAAACTATGAAGTCATAAGATGGAGGTACAGTAATGAAAACATAAAAAGTACAATTTATGGTTTAGATAAGTATGGTTGTTTTACTAATTTTAAAATAGAATGTAATTAGCAGTAGCTTCTCAGAATAATATATTTGAGGATCACATAAGTATATGCTACTTGTTCGCTTGGATATTAATTTAATTCCAATGTGTTCATTACTATTTGCATTCTTTGAGAAGGTCTCTTGTACACAAAGGAATGCACGGCAATATGTTCGTGAAAGAAGAAAAATTAAAGCTGAAGTGCTCAATACACTGTACGTGTTAACCTGTAACCCAGATCTTTAATTAGTTTTAGATCTTTCCAGGAGAAAATCCAATAAAGGAGCTCCTGAAATTTGCTTTCTAATTTTCTCTTCTACGTCCCATCCTTTCGTTTTAGGGAAGTTTTGACAAAGCATCCAGAGTCTGTTGAAACTTAGTGTCGTAAAAGAGAAACTTAGAGCTATTGGCATATCCACTTACAGATGAAGTCCCTAGTGGTTATTTTAAGCAGCCTTGGCAGTATAAAAGTAATTAACCAGTCAGTATATTGTGATACACCCATCTATTTTATTATCAGCATCAGACATCCATTTTAATTTTGAAGAAAACAATTTCTTCGTCTTGGATGGCTTTAGCAAGGGATCATTTTTGGAATAGCAGCCTTAAAGGGAGGTAAATTTTTAACTGAACTGCTTTATCAAAAGTCGAGGAATCGTATATCTTCACATTCTTCCTAATAGAATGCATCATAATTAAAATGCTCTTATTTATACTTTTATATTTAAACTGCTATATAAATACCCTTAAAGACGTTATCTAAATTAAGCACATATTTTTTCGATGAAAATTATGTTTGTTGAGTGGTATAATTATTTTATTCTAATAGTGTAACCATGAACAAATAGCAGCGTTTACGTCACAATAAGTTGAGTTGTTGTTTATAAAAGATCTGTAAAAGATCAAATTGGCAAGTTATTGCTAGAAGGCTAGAGAGCACAACAAGGAGATCAACGTTTGTGGAAGACCAGAGCGGTCCATTGCGTTAAGAGAAGGACATCCGAAAGGCGGAGGGGGTAAAGGAATTGAGTTGTTGGTTTGTATGTAAATTCTGAAGGAAGTTACACTGTAGTCGCCAAGGTCTTATTGTGTGTCAGATACCAGGAGAATAGAATGATATGAGAATATCCAATGGGTGGCCGAAACCGACCGCAGGGAAGAAGGAGCTTCCGCGGTGGTTTCCTCACATGTCATCCAAGCAGTTGATCTCAACGTGGGGAGCGCTTGGAGCCCGCGCCCTGGTTCTGACTGAACTCCTCAAGTTCCACAAAGGACTCCAAAGATAAGCTACAATGCCGCCGAGAGCCCTGAAAGAGACCGGTTGGAATGAAATGGAGATTAAATCAAAATTCAAATCGAGCTTTGTTTATGAATGCTCTTTAACTGCTGCGGTTCTCAGTGTTCTCATACTGGCGTGAAAGTCCGCTTTAGTATAGCTTAGAGACCACATTATCAGGCTTGAGGTTCTTTTATGTGCCGCAAATCTACAGCACGGAACCAACGGCTTCACTTCCCTTCCGAGGGAAGCCATACTAAGGATTTTTACGCCCACAAAATCTGTCTCTCTCCGGCGGGTTTGAACCCGCGACCTTGGGAGCCAGAGGCTATCCAGATCACGGAGGATGACAGTTAAAATGAAGGGACAGGAAGTTTGGGGAAAATGAAGCAAGCTCTCCAGAATTCGCTTGGTGATTCGGGAAAGCCCCCGAAAAATAAACCATTGTTCAAGGAGGTTAGCGACAGAAATCGATCCCAAAACCTTCTGAATCCCAGCATAGACGAAACGCCTGAACCACCTTCCTCAGTTGAAGAGAGTGTGTGATTAAGTGTATCTTCTACAGGCAGGCGTTCCAAATAACTGGACGCCTAAGAAAAATTCTTTCTGCCATGAAAATTTCACTGTATTGTGACCATGGCAGATCCGACCTTATTGCCTGATCCATCAAAAACCATAAATGCTTTTTAATGAATGTTATTAGTATGAAGTTATTTATGTGTCACAGATTTAACATATGCTTCCTACAAACGTTTAGTAGCTTTTTTGTTCTAAAAATTGTGTTCGTTAACAGCCAGGCTTCTATCATTTCGGCAAATGATAGTTTGAGCAACGTAGGTCAATGAATTTTCGAGGATTTCCGCACATTATGCTGTACTTCTTAACTAAGGGCTCCAGCGTAAATTATTTAATGCTAAACACACATCCGCAAGATCCATCAAAGCTAAAATCTCAGCGGTGTAAAATCTTGTGAGCGTACTGAAAACTTAAGTGATCCTCTTTGTCCGAACCAGTGTCCCTCCAAATTCTCGTAGGAAACTCTCACCACTAGGTTGTAGTCTCCCTTTGGTCAGTAGAGACAACCACAGTTTCTATAGGGTACACTATAGCAGAAAAATATAGGTATTACGCGTTTGAAAATATCTAGCACCAGTAACTACTCCTTCACAGAAGAACATATTAAACTCTTAGAGCAGTTCTCGCAGACATTCAGGTCCGTTAGAATGGCTCCTTTGTTGACATAAATATGCGAAAATTCTGGTTTCCAGAAAACGCAATTATGAAGCTTCGCCCTACTGTTAACTTTGAGTTGGGCTAAATCAAACCAGGCAAACTTCATCACAAACTCTACATCCTCATTTACCATATGTTGAAATCATTTATAGAATTCCATTCAGTGACCAGAATCGTCCTCATTTAATGCATAAAATAATCTTTGTGCCTATACTTCTAGACAACGGATTTCATAATACACCGTGCACTTGGAATATGCCCAACTCCGTCTCACGAGAATATTGTACAGTGACTTATGAGGAGACGTTGCAAACTTGCGGAAGAAGACCTTGTAATTTTACTAGGTCGTCCGTATCTTTCCTTGTTCACACCACAAATTGCATCAAACTCCTCAAACTTATCACAAAGCGTGTTTGCCGGGCGTGATCCCTGCTCACGCCTCCACGCACGTTAAATTCAACATTTTCAAACTTGCACCACATCTGTAAAGTATGCTTCCGTTACTAAAAAGTCAAGCATGCTTGAACCATTTTGATTAACTAAAATAACTTACATGGTAATCATAAAAAGCCATTAGAACGCAGGTATCTGTGGAGGAAACACCAAGGTGCATTTTTGACACGTAATCGGTAATCAGTACGTAGATTGCATACATTGAAATATGTGTGCATTTTTGTAGTTTAACGTCTTTTAACCTGGTTGGTCATATCGGACGAACACTGTATTCTGACGGACCCTATAAAACTCGATCAGAATTTGTCTGCTGTCGTAGTACCACAAATACACTGATGTGAGATTGGAAAGCCCAAGAGGATGTGAATCAGGGACATTTCGAAAGTGACATAACCGGTTAATGCCTGAACCATCTTCAATTGCCTTGTTAACTGCATTGATTTATTTTTTGTTTTAAAAAATGAGGTGCTTCTATCAAAGCATTGAGCGTACAAAAGGTTCTCAAAGTATATTTCCAAGCATAATTTCACTCTAACACCTACAAAGTGACGAAAAGAATGTGTGAGATCATCTTTACGATTGAGGTAGGTTTGCTGTATGTACCATTACAAACATTTGAGCATGCGTTTTAAATAAATGTGCATAACAAGCAATTTTTTTCATCCCAAAATATGTATTCAATCCTTAAAGTAGGCTTGTTAATTCAGTCGATTTTGCATTCGCAGAGAGGGTCGTTTGATGCTTTTGTCTGCTCTTAGACTGGCAACATGTTTCCCTTTACATTTATGTTGCTTAGTAAAATAGTGATGCCCTCCTGGGTGGTGTGGTGGTAGCGTGTCTGCATCACATTCAAAAGGTCGTGAGTTCAAATCTCACTTAGGGTCAGTTAACCGAATAAGTTTTTTCGGGGTTTTCCCATATTCTGAGAAGCCGAATGTCAAGTAACTTTAAGCTCAAGGGACGCCGAGATTATTTGAGCATCATTTCACCAATTTCATTCATCGTCCAATATGACCAACTAGGTTGAAGGACGTTAAAGTATATAAAAAGCGATATACGCTCCCAAAATCGTGTGGAATAGTTTAAAAAAAGGCATCTTACTTTATATCATTACTTTGAAAGTTAAGAGCAATAGCGTATTTGTTAAAATTGAAGAAATAGTTCTGAAATTTCCATGCCTTTGGAAATTCAAAGCTTTATTTTGAAAACGGGGGATAATTTTTCTGAACTATTCCGAAAATATTACACCTCCATCACATACATATCTGGCTTACGTTGTGATGCGGCATTTATGGAAAAGATTCTTCTATGTGCTTGTAAATCATTTGGAGGATCCGAATCGTCATAAAGCGTGAATTCACAACATACGTACAATTCGTTCGCGTCCATAGAACAGATCTGTTAATTCAGAACACAGTGTCATGCTTCGAGGATTTTTATGCACTTTGGGATTTCCCACTATCTGTCTGTCTGTCTGTCTGTCTGTCTGTATGTCTGTCTATCTGTCTGTCTGTCTGTCTGTCCTGTCTGTCTAGCTAAGAAAGTCACTTTCTTTAACAATATCAGCTCACCAATTTAGAGCCTTTGCAGGTGTATTCAGTCTGTTACGCTTTTGAATGTATTTCTAGCGTTCATTTGTCGGTAAATTAAATTGTTTAACAGTCCCGGTTTTACGAACACTCGCTACAACTTGTTTATGCAATGTCCCTAAGACTTGCTACCCATCGCACTTCATGTTACCGATGGCGAATGCTAGCACTAGTGGACAGGCGCTGCAGAAAAGCAGTGTGCATTAAACGAATGTTCGAATAGAGCGGTGTCTTGTACAAACGGGTTCACCCATCGTGTAAGAAGCCCCATTAGAGCAGGGCTGACATTACAGTAGGCGACTTATGATAAATCCGTTAACTATTGCCTATTGTCTATTGTTAATGTGATAAATGGAAATTCACCATAAATACCCACTGTTTATAGCATAACGTGACAGACTGTGCCATGCGCTCGCACGGCGTAACTCCCAGCGACCCGCAGTAGCCTACAATCTTTAGACAACAGCAACACCAGCGATATCACCGTTAGCGGTAGCTTGAAATGGAACGGGCTATAGATACTGTTGACCTGCTTCACAAATACATGGAATAAGGCTAAGGAAAGTCCTTATGTGGTTTTGCAGGATTGCTGTATCGTGAAAGCTGCGATCCTGAGGACATTACATTTGCACATTGCGCGAATTTAGCTAATTTTAAGGAAGGGAAATTTATTCAACTTCTTTTAAGCTGTACATAGACAAAAACTATATTGATATGCTAAGGTATCACAGCATAGGAATTCTGACCTCGAGGTCATAAGTTCAAACCCGGCCCAGACCGATACTTTTAGGTTTGCATATAAGCAACAGCCCCATGTAAGTAGATTTACCAGCATGTAAAAGAACTGCGGAACGAAATTCCGGCACACTGGTGGCGCTATATGATTCTGAAAAATCGACAGCGTCGTTATGAAACAAATACTTTTTTTTTAAAAGCATAAAAAATATATTTTCTATGGAAATTAGATTTTCTTTACGGTGGGGGAGGAAAACTCTTATTATTTTATACAGTATCATTCAGAATCGCTATAGTCATCTATAGCACTTAATATCAGATGATTTATAGGCAAAACGTATCATTGTGTTACGAAACAAAATGTAATCTAATACTATACGTTTAGAAAGCTATTTCAAAAATATAATTGTTTCTCTGGTGTAATTGTTAAAAGCTTTAGTAACTATCACTGCTAGTAGATTAACCACGAAATAAAGTAATACCATATCACACATACACATAACTAAGTTAGTAATCCAAGAACCATTTAACAGAATATAATGAAACCTTGCATACAATATACCACCTGCTTAGATGATATGACACTAAATCTTCATTTCTCTCCTCAAATAGTCTAACGAGTTACGGAGCAATTAAATCTAAACAGCAGCTTCTATGTCCACTGTAATGCTACTTCTACAATAAAGATATTTCAATATGCTGAATGCTTACCATCTTGTGCAACATATTCATACTTATTTCCAAACAAAACTGGTTGAGTTTGGATACATTTATTTCGGCATCGTTTCTCAGTTCGTAGCACATTAAAGACAGGAACATAACAAAGATACCCCAATTTCTTTACTGTTTTTGATCTTTAATTATAAATATATAATATCTGAAAACATTGGTAATGAATTTTCAGTAAACTCTCTATTGCAGATGGCACAAACTGTGTTCAACAATGTTGTAAAGTACTATGGTTCTACATGTGTGATAAATTAAAACAGTTTTTTCACAAACAATTTGAAAACTTGGCAAAAATTGCCTTTGTAGGTACCAGTTTCTATAAAGCTGTGAAGTTATTAATTTAAACATAGATCGTACCCTGAAGTAAGCATTGTTCTCTTGTTCTTAAAATCTGGGGGTAATAATTACTGTTCATGGAGCACCTCAGTAACATGTGAGGCTCTAATTTGAGGAAGGGGATATATTTTGCTATAAGGCTGTGAGACACTCGCTAGATGTTTCCGTTTTCCATTGGTTGTATGTAAAATTCCCAACACAGATCGTTTCTGGCTCAGGCACAAAAGAAAGAAGGGAATGTAAGAAACACGTTATGTGCAGTGTATGGATGAATATGGTCCTCTTTATTATATTGGCAATTTAAAAGGAACAAAAGACATGGACAGCAAGCCAAAAATAACAATTAAATTTCACAAGTCCGGTATTACTAACAGAGATAAAATACATTTGTAAGGAACTGAAATAAAATATAGAGGAGAACATAAAAATGGTTTCCAATTCGAATTAAGTTAAATTGAGGTTTATTTATGGACGCTCTTTAACTGTCATGATTCTTTTGAGGTGTCGTAATTTGCTTGGTAGGTGAACGCAGATGTCGATCATTATTTTCCTGTATTTCAATTACTCTGATTTTGTTTCCTTAATTCTTGTAGAATCTTAGGGTTAGACGCACTGAACAATGCCGTGCAGTGTATATATATATATATATGATTGCCGTGAGGATGTAAATGTGTTTTTCCTGGTATGAAATCTCTCTGCCCGAGTCTTTCGTCACGAAGGTGGGGCATTAAAGGGATGGACAGAAATAACCAATCTGGAAACTTTCGAACCTTACTGCATCACTAGATTTGGCCACTAGATTACTTGTTTCTGCAGATTTATTTGACGCAATAAGTCTTCCTTTGGACGCATCACTGAAACACTTCCTCATTTACTTCATTGTTAATCAAGTTTTTACTTAGATTTATGTAAATATTAATAAGAATAGGGAGGATATTGTCGACATACGGCAGGTGACACAGTAATATTTTTAAGATAATGTATATGTTACAATAATGCAGTTTTATGTGTCCAAGATGTGAGACAATTAATATAGTAGGTGGTAATAAACAACCGCTAACAAATAGCGTATTGCAGCTACTGCAATAGTTAAAAGATCTGCTAACAGCAACACAGATCCAGTGGATGTTCATGCAGATGAATATTGGATGGCCAAATGGGAACAGGTTCGTAACTACGCTATTTCACTTGTAGGGAAATAGCAAGATAGGGACTGTGCTCCTGTTTTTGGTACATGACTTCGTAATGTTCGCCACAGCACGGGTAACTGTTCTCGGAGTGATGACGTCACGTTTGCACTCCACCTCCTTCTATAACAACCGCAGGCTAAATGCATTACAAAACAGACAAACATTGCCGATAATCCATCCATGTTGCTGCAATAATAACATCGCGTGCTTGATATCTCTACTCTGAGAAGCAAGGATGTTATCGAGTGCATTTGTTCGGCACAAATTAAGTTCATTTATGCTTACTCCGCGAAGAGCCATTTGCGCAAAACATTCAATTATGAAGATGTTCGCTGCTGAAAGGTAAATGGTAGAGGCTTAGTTGCTTAGAAATAATTTAGAATAAACGTACTAAAGTTATGAGTCGCTCTTTGGTTAGGCACTCAACCCTCGCTGCACCAAAAGGTGTGTATACATTTGAAAGCTACCACCTGAGTTATGTTAACTGGCACAGACGCTCTTGTGCAGCTGACTTCAAGATATCCACACTCAAAACTTTCACGTATAAAAGCAAAGGAAGACTGGTTGAGAGTAACTGACAGACAAGTTAAACGGTTGGAGTGCTGTAAGCAAAAGCCAAAATGTATGAGGGTAGTATGCAACCTACGATACGCTTGCCTATGGACTAGTGTCAATACAACTTTATTTCTTTCCGATCTGGCCTTATTAGGTACATGAAATTTTACGCACTAACCAGATATGGATTTTAATATTCAAGTATTCTGTGAAAAGAAAGTGTAACATAAATTAATATAGGTTCTCTTTATTACTTAACGTATCGTATTTATTTTGTTTGACAATCCTGTGAACGTGGAATGCCTGGGCCTAAATCAGCGCCAATTATCTTAAACTACTTTTATAATTTGGTAGAAATATTTGGGCTATTATTTAAATTTGATGCAATGGTCACAGAACTTGAGTAGAAATCTTTGCAAAGATCTTCGATATCGAAACATTCAACTGAAATGGCGTTTTATTTATGGACGTTCATTTAACTGTTGTGGTTCTCAGCATCCCATTCTATACCTGGCGTGAAAGACCGCTTAATTTTGCTCCGAGGCCTGTCTATCAGGCTTGAGGTTCTTTTACGTGCAGTAAATCTACGACACGGGACCAACGGCTTTATTTCCCTTCCGAAGAAAGTCATGCTAAGGATTTTTACGCCCGAAAAAATTCATCGTCCTCCTCCGGGTTTGAACCCGCGACCTTGGCATACGAAGTTAACACACTAACCATTACACCACGGAGAGCGATTTCAACTGAAAAAGGGCAGTTGCCAGTTTTTGAGATATATCTCACTATTATTAATACAATCTGTTGTTTTGAAGTTGCATAAATGTTTCAGTACATCAAAATGTACACAAATATATTATAACTTGCATGACATTTATTAAAACTGATTCTTCTGTCTATTGCATGATATAGAGCACATTTTCCGGCTTAAAAAGTATTTAAAAGAAAGGAACAAATACTTAGTTGGGAATATGATGCCAAAATACCTTTCAAATATTCATCAGAAGCACAGAGAGATGAATTCAGATGTCATTGTCACGAGGTAAAACAGATATATTTTCTATGGTTATGGTAGAAGGTTTTTGCAAAGGGAAAACAAAGAAAAATGTGAAATTTTAAAAGCACCTTCCGTCAAATAACTGCCTTACATTTAAGAAGCTGTAGTCCTGCAGTATGGAGCGCTTAAGAACTGCTGATTCTACAAAAATATTGGCACCAGTTCTGAATAAGTTTATTTTTTGACTCTTGTGGTTTCCTTATTGAGCAGTAGTTTTGCAAAATGTATACAGAGTGATGGTTTCAAATCCTGAGAGGACTATCTATCCTTCATGATTGAGATTAACCGAATTTTCCTCAGTATGGCAAATGACTGGGAGATATTCTATGCTTAGGATTGAATTTACCAGGCGCTAAACATCACTACATAAAGGGAGAATCGCAGTCTATTTACATAAAATTAAAAATATATATTTTATTCTTCGTATCAATATGTCAAACCCGTAACGATTCAATCTTAATCTTTTGAGCGTTTTCTTAAAAACATAAATAATAACTAGCTTTCGTTATATAAAGGCTCGTGTATACCTTCATACTGCATCCTTGAGATCGCTGGACTAGCATTCAAGGTTTCTTATTCATTCAACGTTTCATTGGTGATTTACAATTTCCTAAAGTGATTTTCTTTTGAGTTCAGGGGGGCTAAATATATCTCATTTACTGTAATATTTAGCGCAGAGCTATAAGCTAAATGTACTACTTTGTCTATCTAACATACACATGCGTTTCTGGGGGGAAAAGAAAAGCTATCTAGAACCGAGAAACCAATTTTAATTTGGAGTAGCCCCGCTGAGGTTTACAACTGATTTAACGCATGGAAGGGATGTCTGCACCGTCAAATACGGGGCAGTTGGACCACCTGGTAAGTTTTTTGCAGTGTATAAACTCATGTATGGTAAGCATTGGAAGTTTAACAATATACGTTATTGTTGGGTAATTAATGCAGAAAGGAAAAGATAAAACTGCAACTAATTCTTCTATTTCAATTGGAAACCAATTATTAATAATACGTACCTTGTGAATCCGGCTGTTTTATTTCCTCTTTAGCTAGCATACACTCCTCCCTGCCCCAAAAAACGATTACTCCAACAAGCATTTAGCAAGCAGCATCAATCGATTCCCACACTGATGAGATTCATTTACTTAAAAGTAATTGTGTACTAATAGAGTACCACATTAGTCACTACATATTTATACAGGCTGGAAGTGCTCTATGATCCACATTGTTCTGAATGGTTTTCTTTGGTAACATATTTTTTATATACAACTTTCAGTTCTTGAGATAATACTATTTTATTCTGCAGAATATTGGTACACAGGATATTCAACACGTTAACCCTTAATTCTTCTGGTGCTACGGCAATGAACGAATAAACATTAGGAACTCCATTTCTTGGTAAATGTTGCTTTATTCGTTGCCAGAATTTTAAGAGGAGAGTCCTCTTCTCGTTGAAGAAACGTTGCATAATGCTACCTTGCGCATAATCTGCTTCAGAAAGATATTAAACATGCATTCTCTCAAAACATTCAAATGAGATACATCAATAGTGCGAGCTATACCACGACTGCTGCTTTCACCAGGGAAATATATCTTAATCTTGTGTATTTCTTAGACCAACTACCTCAGGAGATGCTTGCTGTGCATATAACTCTTTGGCAGATGTAAGCAACTGTCATATGATGTTAATTTGTTATTTTCCTGTAACTCCTAAGAGAAACATAGGGAATCGTTATGATGTTTCCGTTATCGGGTTTGAATTTCTAGTTCATGAGTTCACCGCTATGCGCCTTGATGACGAGGGATTAGCTCGTCGCCCACAGATGGCAGTGTAGGACTAAATTACGTCTTGTGGATGCGAAATAGCGGAATTGTGTTCAGAATATGGCGTTCTTTCACGTGTAAATAAACAATATACGTCACCGCCGGCTTTACTTCCGTTCCAAAAGAAGCTATGATATGAACTTTTGCGTCTAAAACAAACCACCACCTTCCGCCAGATTTGAATCTGCAATCTTTGGTTTTAGAGGTCAACCACTACGTAACGGAGGGCAACGTCCCATGATGTATTGCTTGTCTAATTGGAAATATTTCTTGATAAATTATTGCCTCACTACGATGCGTTTCACCATACATTAATATAGTTTCAGGTGCGTTTGTTCTGCTCCTACAGTGTTGTCATGTTGTGTAATCTCATGGCTGTCCATGTGAATTCAACCGAGACAAATTTTAAAAAATCTGATGCCCTCCAGTCACATGACTCTCTACATCTCTGCAAAAATTATTGTTAAAAAGCTTATGCTTCTTTATACTTCATGCTAATCCAGAAAAATTAGCAAAAATGGTCTTACCGCTTGCTTTCTTGTAAGTAGAAGGGAAATAAGGCAGTAGCATAGACTAAAGTATTAGTCAAAAGCTGGTTATTTTGTGACTGATGTTCCTGTGTTTGTATGGACAGTAATTGACAAATTCCCATATGAGAAAAGTATAAGTATTTTAAAGCAGAAATCAATAACAAGGGATATCTCCAAAATAATCAACTCAACGAAAAAAATTTATATAACATAATTGTTTTAACTAGCTCTACATTTTATGTTTTAAGTGTTTGTCTATCTCTTACGGTTTAAAAGTAATAAAAATTTTCGTAAAATTCGTCCAGAATAAAGTAGTCTTCAGAGGCTATTCCCACAAAATTCAAGATATACATTTTATTTGTCAGATAAAAATTTTAATATACGATATTTTAATCAAAATCGCTAGCCATTTTTGAGAAAATCAAAATTTTCGAAAAATAAAGAGTAGTTGGGGTATTTTCTTAAATCTTCGTGTCGCATCCTTGGAATATACTGAACTTAAATATCAACTTTGGTATTTAATGGACTTTTTGTTTTCGAGCTATGCTGTCCAAAGACATACACGGGCCTTTTTCCAGTTTTTTTTTATTCAGGGGACCCAAAACATGTATTTCTGGTGAAATCTCGGTATCCCATTCTTAGGTGCACTACAATACTTTTTCTGTACACTATGTACATAGTATGCGTAGAGAAAGTAGAAATTTATAATAGCAAGAGTGTGAATTGTTTCAATTCAAAAATTGTAAGTAAATATGCACCGAAGAATTATCTTGCAATCTCTTCTAAGGAATATGTGAAGATATGCCAAATAGTCACTAAAATAGAGTAATATTAAGTAATTTACAGCTTTATTCAAAACTACTTTAAAAGTAGCAAAAATTTACTAAGACTTTACACTCTATTCATTGTAGAGTCATCCTGTGTAAGGATGATCATAGCTCACCTTCCAGCCTGTATGACACAAACATAAAGACTTCTTAGTGCGTCTGTAATATATTTGTGGTTATCGCAGTGGTCTTAGTCATTTCTGTCACACTGTGACCCCTTCATGGGGTTCACGAGGCGGCTGCTAAAGCTCGGATTCTCGTCGCAACAATTATAATATATATTGTTTTGTAAACGACGCTGTCAATTCCCTGGTTCACGTCAGCACCACCAGTGTGCCGGAATTTTGTCCTACTGACAGTGGGCTCATTTTTAAGGACTTATATTCCGGGCGTTTTAGGATTTTTTGGCATGATGAATATGCCGCTCAGGCTCGTCCATATACTCGCTAATAAAGACTAATATACTTGGAAACTTCGAAAACATGGTGTCTGGGTTTCATGTATGTACTGGTTATGAACTGGTCTGTATTGGATTACCGCGAGAATTTTGTCCTCGTTCTAATAACCAATATATCTGTCCCATAGAGTCCATGCACTACTTGTTTAGGACTAATATTGGACCTTCAGAATTTGGTGTTCTGGCGTCTAATGGCCGATTTATCGGTCCTGCTTAGTACGTGTAGTAAGACCTGGTATACTGGATGGCTTCCATGATTTTGTGTCCTAGTATCTAATGACAAATATTTGGTGTCCACTAACTCATTGCTAGTCTAGGCCAGTCTATCTGTCTGTCTGTCTATCTAGCTAGTTATTGAAGCACACTGTCTTATTTTTTGATCAACTATAGTTCATTCTTGAATTATGTTCTCTGGAATGCTCCCTTACTTTCAGTATGGATATAATTTTAAGTTGGGTATTTATGTAGTACAATACCCTATTTATGCGCACTGTATACGAGACTTAAGTGCTTCGCTTATAGTTACCCATGAGCCTGATCGTTTGGTTGAATATTCAGGATGCTCCTCAACATGCGTTAGTAGAGGAAACGAGAGGAGTGGTATAAGCATACGTGCTGCAAATCCCACACAAAGCATTTAACATAGGGCGAAAAGGTGGAATTGGCCGAGTCAGCACAACGCCGTCGACGTTGGCACGAACTACTTAGAACGGACAAGTTTAAGTGCGATGATAGAATTACATACTAAGTGTCTAGCAGACTCCCCCTCGTGGAAGGGGTACTTCGCCGTGCAGTTAGCTATTCTTAGCCTTCCTGCAGAAAACTAAGACGGAGGCAAAGCAACCTCATGCTCAGCTGTTTGTTGTTATATGCATCTGGTTTTATAGCCACACAAATATTACAATACCTGGCAGAGAGCATGTAAGTATTAAGAATATTTCCTCCGAGACTAACTCGAGGCTCGACCGGTAGAGCACCTGCCTGCTGGCGAGGGATCCCGCCTGTAGTTAGGGATATTCCACTAGCCCGGAGTATTGCCTATCCTCTCCAGAGTCTGCAGTTATGAATTTGAGTGTGAATGTGTGTGGTCTAATTATTAAAATTAAAAATAAATGGAAACACTATATCCGTGCACCACTTACCACCATTGTTGTTAGGTCACACAGTTAAAGGCGGCTGGCCGCGTCGTGGAACCGGTCTGGGTTTGCTACCACGCTACCGCAAGTGGGATTTGGTGCACAAAGTGGCGCAGAGGCAGGTTTTCTCTGGGTTCTCCGCTTTCCCAGCCACCGCGTTTCACCGGTGCTCCATCTTCATTATGTATCATCAGTATCATCGCCCGCAGTACCATATGCAGTAAAAGCGGGCGTTAAACACAATCAAAAATGTTTAAGGTGGGCATACATAGAACAAAGACTCACAAAAATGTTTTCGAGTGCATATCTTATACTTTACAGAGCGATGGCTATCAAAAATCACAACGGCTAACATTTTCTCCAATTTGTTATTGCATGCCAGGAACCCAACTGTGCCGTATTTTACGTGTACAGATACTGCTTGCGTTAAAGAGTTTCCAAACTGAACGTGGCTATTTCAAGTTAAACTGGTAAGTGTGGAACTGGCTGGGTGACCTTTGTTTTATCCCTCTTGCCAAATCTTCACTGGCTGGTTATTACTTGGGAATAATCAGTTCTGCAATTCTTTTAACGCACTAAGGGATATCTTCAAACTTCAAATATGAGGCAGTTGTGTCACTTGATGTCTGACAGAATATCCCACACTTCGTGTTTTGTGAGCTAGATGCAAATTTTAGGAACTATTGTTGTGCTGAGCAGTAGTATACGTATTTGGATCTCAACGCTCTCTTGAATTTTTTCAGAAAATATGCAAGTTTCTCCCCGATTTAGTAGTGAACTGTATTTATAAGTGTACATATATTTGGAGTTTTGGCTAATTACTGACCTTTACTGACGGTTGCTAAAACACATTCTTGCAAAATGAAATTGAATCCATCTTTAATCTCTTCATTGTTAAACTTCTATTTAAATTCCTAGCTCAATATTATTTTTACCAAAATCAATGTGATCTTAAAGTTTTACAGTATTTCAGTGCACCGTGAGACCCACTTTGAGAAGATCTGCCTTAAAGCAGCCGGTCACTATGACCGCGCTCGCTAAAGTGCCTCGCTCTGGTGCTTCGTGGTGTACGGGATCGTGGGTTGGAGTCCCGCCTTGGGCATGGGTGTTTATGTGTTTGTTAATGCATGTATGTATGCGTATTTGGAAGTAAAACGCAAACGATACATCAAATAGGTCAACAAAGTAAATGTAGGGAAGCTGGAAAAAGGAATACTAAAAGAAGAAAAAAAAAAAAAAACAGGCCTGGGAAGGAGCCTCTCTTAGGGTGGGGAGCTCTTGAATATATGCAGATATACAAAGGATACGTTATACAATATTGTGATAGAGATGTGTACATTAGCATCTCATTTTGTTTATAAAACCATGTCCAAAGTTATCTATTTACATGCTAGAAACTCTAAAATATGAAATGAGACAACTATACATAAACAAACACTCAACTTCACAAGTAGACGTAGAATCCATAGAGTATTTCATCAACTGCATCAGCTGTTACAACACTTTTTCATCGTAACAGGCAGGGGCAGCATTTACAGTATTGCCCTTTTAATAGTTGCACACTTTACAGCATGAATTTGTATTGTTATCGTCAACTGGAAATCACAAAGATGATACTGTATACAAATGCAGAGTGCACCCACATACTTTTCATGTACGAGGAAGCCCAAAGAAGTATAACAGGGTATTGTTGAGTTTATCAACGATTTACCCGAGCAGGTATCACCACCCCCAAACCCTGTTTTTTAAGATTGCAGGGGCTTTTCAGTAAAATAAGCACTTTGTCCTAAAATACATCTCGGCGATCGCAGGCAAAGTTTGAACTCCTTCCAAGAGGTCCAAATCACATAACCATGCAATGTACAAAATGTATCAGATCACATAGCAACTATTTTGAGTACCTTCAGTTGATTAAAATGTATCTGTTTCCTTACAGTGTTTTGAGTTTTCATTTTCACTTCTTAATTATTCTTTACGATCCATAATGCCTACACCCCCTTCCAACCTTCAAAGGCTCTAGCACAAGAACAAAGCTTTCCTGGACATGATTTTATTCACAAAATATGACCACATGATGCTCAGTATACAGCTTATTTACACTTTGTAGAGTGTACGAGGCACTTCACCATACACTGGATGTACCTTGACCCTAAGTTACGCTGATTTGGCAGACCTCGTGTAAAGAACTTAAATGCTTCGGGTATTCCTATATACTTGAAAAATCTTCATCTTATACGCTATCTGTTTACTAGAAAATAATAATAATCAAGCCATCCAAGGATTATTTGTTTGTTTTTGTTTTTTTGCTGGGAGGAGGTCATTCTGCTGCATCTTAATCTTCAAATTTTGAACTATAATGTAAGATTTCGCGAATCAGAAAGCAAATGCTGACAAATTATAAGGACGGATAAAAGTACCAGGTCTTACATCACAGCAACTAAAGCTGCAAGCTCAAGACGAATGAGCAAGGTTCTCTTGTAATTTGCTTCTCAGAATACGTCTTTTGTCTCCTCCAAAATAAACATTTACATCTCACTTTAGTACCTATTTTGTTGGCTGCAAAACACAATAGATCCTACAAAACCAAAGGCTTAAATGCAATGTTTTAAGATGCATTAGCCAAAAGAATTTTAAAAATACAACCTAGAGATGGGTTGTATAATTATTTGTCTGTTGCAGAATAACATGGTTCCAAAATGAAGGAATTAACAAAATCAACACAACCAAATCAACAATTAAAGCAAAATTCTGATGTGTTCTAATCTACGTTTCTGCAAACATTCTTACGAAATATTGTACTTTTATCTGCATCATGCTAATCAAGATAAACATTATCAGAAATTGTCTTATTACTTCCTTCCCTGTAAGTTGAAGGGAGTACACTAGTCTAAAGCGATAGTCATATGGTTTAAAAACTGTTGCTAAACGATTATCATGGAAATCTGCATCTTTGCATGGCCAGGAGTAAAATAAAACAAATATGGACGACTTCCAGTTTGAGAAAAGTATATACTTTAAAATTGAAACCAATAACAATAATATATCGGAAATGGTCAATTCTAAAAGATGTAAGTATACGACATAAAGTTTGTTTTTAAGAAGATCTATATTGTTTTAATTGCTATTCTGAGGCAATTCACAAAAGGACCAAAATATACTTACATTTCGTTTGTCATGAAATACGTTAAACATATATTTTAATAAAAATCCTTTGAGCCGTTTTTGAAGAAATCCAAATTTTCAAACATGTTCCATATAAAGGATAGTTGGGGTTGGGGATTTTGCAGAACATCTGCACGTGTTACCCTTGTATGATCGTTGACCTAAATATCAAGTTTAGTTTTTAACAGACTTTTCGTTTTTGAGTTATGCTGCCAGACACACAAGACAGACACGTACTGAGGGGGTTTCAAAATAGATATATTTCCGGTGAAATTTCGGTATCTAATTTTTGGGTGGAATACAATACCATCTCTGTCTAATATTTATGTTTTACACGCGTGCTACAGAAAATAATAATGCAGGGATTCGGCGTTAAAATGTAACTGAAAAGAGAGCGGTATAAATAGTTCTATAGGTTGTAACTCTCATACACGATTTTAATGGTGATTTAGTTTGAATTAAAAACTCTGGTTTAATAAATCTGCAATCTAATTTCTCTGCGATTAACATAACAGTAAGGAAATGAATTAGTTTAAATTATCGTTCTGTGAAAATAACGACCACTGAGAAGCATAGCTCGTCCTGTGACGAACTGAAACTTTGTAGCATTAAAAATTACACGATTAGAGAACGTTTTATGCCATTTTATGATAGAATTGAACACAAAACTATCTGAGCAAAGAGCAGTTTCCTGTGCTTATATTTCACAATTTCAATCTTCCATGTGAAAGTGCTGCTTAACTACTTAGAGATTGAATGAACCGGTTTTGCTTCTCCATAAAATTAAGTTTCATGGATTATTGTAGTAGTACTCCACTTTAAAAGCCATATTTCTTCATACTTTGGCCACTAAGTTTACTTTTAATTTTGATTATTCTCTCCCATTTAGTTTACACACATATATGTGTAATTTGAAAAGGAATTATGAATAATGTAAAATTTATTTTCTTCATAATATAGTACTAAGAATTCTAAACTTCAAGAAAAAATATTGTTTTTCCCACTTGGCGCGCATTAGTTACCAATTAACTGACGCTTTAAATTGGCCGGCATGCTTTTAATAAACACTCTAAAATTTAAAACTTTTTTCTCACAAATATTTCTCAACGGTTTTCGTTCCTCGTAATACTTCGCAGGTTTCAATGTTTTACTAATTTATTTAGAAATGTTTATACTGCCTCTAAAATGTACATTTAAAAATGGTAATGCATTTTTTTCAAAATAAAGCTCTAATTTTGAAAAATGCATCATTAAATTTTGAAAAATCAAGAGGTTAACAGAGTAAAAAAATGTAAAATGTTAGTATAAAAATGTTTGATATGCCATCTATTTGTAGCGTCATTTACTGCTAAACTGGAACTTATTACGTGAATACTTTTCAAAATGCATCACCTGGCTCATGCCTATTAGAACAATACTATAGAAAATAAAACATTGTTATTGAAATAACCATGCAATATAGAATTTTGATATATGAAACCATATCACTATTATTGTGTATAATAATTGGTATAAATTTCAATAACATATATTGCATATTACAAATTTTACAAATGCACCACTTTAAGAGAAAAGGTAGCAGATGCCTGTAACAAAGAAATTGAGTTCTTTTAAATATATTTGTTGCAATTCATATGATTACATTTTAGTTGTGACTTGATACTGCTGTGGAAATTATTTCCTATGATGAACCCTTTCTGCTTAATACAGTTATTACTGGTATTAATATACAATACAAAATGTAATTCATAAATTTCATTAACTTTGGTAGGGTTAAAGTATATATTATGAGGTTGTCATCCTAAAGTTAGTTAGTATTAAAATAAAAAGGTTCAAAATTGTATTACAGTGAAATATTTACACGACACCCCTAAATATTTTAATATCAAGTTATATAACGGTATATCTGGTACATAAAACATAAAGAAAAATTCAGACCGGGGTTTTAGGAATGGTAATAAAAAATTCAATTTTATCCACATTTTTTCCGTATTTCCCTGAGTGCAGTAAAGCTGAGGCTATGTGCTACCTTCTTCGTAGATAAGAATATAAATAGACAAAGTTTCATGCCAGAGCGTTTCTATCGAGGCCGTCTCGGGTAGACACTACAGAATCGGTGGCATCCATCTGTGATAAACTCGGATAATATGTTCAAATTAAGCCCCATCCTGCTCTGTACACATTCCCGTACCCAGTGCTAAACTTTCAACACTACATTCCGCGTATTAATCACAGGATAGCTAGAAGCACCAGAGTTCCAAATGCCCGGTATTTGGTGCGTGAAGATATTCCTTTATGTATTAAAAGAATTGCAGAACTCAACGGGGCTATTTCAGGTTAAAACCAGTAAGTGTAGAACTGTCTGAGCAAACTTCGCTCTACCCCTCTTTCTTCGTGGAGACGGTGAGGTGGGTCATGCTCATTTAGAGGTTTAAAACGAAGGTACCTCTTGCTATTTCACCACTGGCCGATTTTAACTTAAAATAACCCCCTTGAGTTCTGCAACTCCTTTAGCACACGGAGGAATATCTGCACGGCATTTGGAACACCTGGTATAGCTATATGAATGGAATGCGCCATTAATAATAATTGTACTCTATGTAAAATTGTAATCACTGGATAGTTAATGAAATAATGACTGGTTTAATGGTTACCATGCTAACTTCGTACATGCAAAGTCACGGGTTCAAACCTGGCGGAGGACGATGGATTTTTTTGGGTGTAAAAACCTTAGAATGGCTTCCTTCGGAAGGGAAGTAAAGCCGTTGGTCCCGTGTCATAGATTTACGGCACGTAAAAGAACCTCAAGCCTGATAGAGAGGTCTCTGAGCCAAATTCAGCGGTCTTTAACGCCCAATTTAGAATGGGACGCAGTTAAAAGGCAACCATTAATAACATGCCACTTACATTTTTATTTTACTATTTATATTTAAAGCTTGCGTCTTCTTTCCTTACGATTTTTGCTTTCCCCACCCATACTATGTAACTACATATTAGCAAGGGAATGTATTATATTTCACCCAAATTTCGATGTAGAAATTTCAATGGAAACGTGTTTTGAGGTCCCCGAGTCAAAGCAGTTTAGACAGAGGTTCATGTGTTGCTGCTGTGTGTCTTCACAGCATAGCTCGAAAACGAAAATTCGGTTAATTACCAAACTCTGTATTTAAGTTTAGTATATTCTAAGAATGCGACGCGAGGATTTTTAAACCCCGCTTACTATTCTTTACATAGAAATGTTGTTGAAAATTTTTATTTTATCGAAAAAGCTAACGATTTAACTTAAAATGCTATACATTAATAATAGTACATGCTAAATAAAATGTAAATATTCAGTTTGTTGCGAATAGCTCCTCATATTCTCTGTATTTTGGATGAGCTTTGCATAACTGGTAAACGGTATGAAATAAGCAAAAATCCATTGCAGAAGAAAATGTAAATCTCGTAAAGACAAACAATTTATGCCCTTTCATTTTTGTTCTAAAGCTAACCGTTTCTGAGGTATGCCTTGTTAATGGTTTTCATTTTATATTCCTTATACTTTTCTCAAACAGAAGTTCTCAGAGTTTCTTTTGTTTTATTCTTGGCCATCAAAGACAACCAATTTCAATTATAATCGAATAGCGTTAGCTTTTAAAACATGTGACTATCGCTTTAGCCTAGTGCATTCCCTTAGTTGCCTTCTACTTACAAGGAACTAAGTAATAAGATCATTCGCCTAATGGTTTTCTCTATTAGCATGAAGTAGACATAGAAATAATATTTTATTAGAAGTTTGTTTGCAGAATAGGTAGAGAAGATTATGTGAATGGAACACGCAGGATTTTTTCTTCTATTTTATTTAAAGGGAAGATAACAGAGTGTACTGGACTGAGGTATGAAATAGTGGCGTTCAATACAAGTCTCCAATTGGTAACCTTATGAGAACCTTTTTATGAGAACCACCAAGTTTTTCTTTTGGCAGCCTATCATTTTCGTGGAATTCTTTTGGCAATTATTTGGCTACGTTTCTTATCGTCAGCTGCACCTAGAAATTAATTCCTGCAAACAGGAAACAAATGAATTTGTCCCTTACTATACCTAGGGTACTTGAAATAGCATCCCTTGGTTTAATTGACGCTTCATACGGCGTTGTAGCTACGATACGTTTTAATATAGATACATCCTGCTTTGCTTTAAGAGCACGTTGTAAAAATACATATGGAGAACTTGAATATCCTCCACTGTTAAGGTAGCTACACTGAAAACCTGATAAGCTTTCTTGTGCTGACATGTTGGGTACTGTAGGGTGCATGATGACGTATATCCGCAACATTTTGTTCAGAGTTTTGTATTTAGGTCATGAAAGCTGACTGGGCAACTATTTTAAATTTGAGTTTTTTTTTTTTTAAAAAAAGTTTAATTATTTATAAACTTAACTCTTTATTTTTTATTGTTCTGTTTCCCAGTTTTAAGGTGGTTAAACCTTTTTCCTCTTCTCCGAGAAGATGATGAGGATACTGAAATATTTATTTTATAAAATAACATCTAAGATGTATAAGAGCATGTTATCGTTATCAGAAAATGCAGTCTGTTCGCTGTTTCAGCACGCTTTGTCATATAACTACGTACGGACTGGTTGACCAAGAGGAAAGATCGCTTTTGACATACGCCACCGATGAAACCCGCTAATAGAATAAGCATTTTAATTGAGAAGGAATGTAGTTTGTGGTGGCGCCGTGGCCGAATGATTAGAGTGCTTGACTCTCACCAAGCCAGCTCGAGGTCGATCCCAGGGGGATTTGTGGTGGAAGAAGCGACGTCTGGACGGGTTTTCTCCGGATTTTTCTGTTTCCTTCGTCATTTATTTTACGGCCCTTCCATTTCACCACCAGTTAATTTTATCTTCTTCCACACCCTTATACCGCACATCTGGATGATCATCCATCCTAACTACTCTCTGATTCTGAAAGCATTCTGCTCTTCAACAGGCATCGGCCCCAGGAGCTGGCCTTTAGTCCTAGGAGTTATTGTTCCTCCATATGAGGAGAGTAAATAACGAAAGACGAGCAAGTATCTAACTTGAGCCGAGCTCAATGTACTCTCTTGAGACTTCACTTGCATTTATAAGTGAAGTCTGAAGAGTGTCTATTAAAAATATAAGTGAAACATCTAGAGTGTGTGTTAAAAATATAAGCGAAGTCCCAAGAGTGTGCGTTATAAATATGAGTGACGTGCCAAGAGTACGTGTTAAAAGTTTAAGTGACATCTCAAGACTGTTTTAAAGATATAAGTGAAATCTCAAGAGTGTGTGCGTTAAACTATAAGTGAAGTCTCTATATGTGAATTAAAAATACAAGTGAAGTCTCAAGAGTTTCTATTAAAATATAAGTGAAGTCTCTAGATGTGAATTAAAAATACAAGTGAAGTCTCAAGAGTTTCTATTAAAATGTAAGTGAAGTCTGAGGAGTGTGTGCGTTAAAATATAAGTGAAGTCTCTAGATGTGAATTAAAAATACAAGTGAAGTCTCAAGAGTGTGTATTAAAATGTGAGTGAAGTCTGAAGAGTGTATATTAAGCTCGGCTCAAGTTATAAATTAAAAAAGTCACTGTGTTAATTCCTGTATTTTTTATTATTAAAGAGGAATGTAGTTTGCAGCCAATTTTTATTGTGAGTAATAGGAAGCCCAACAAATGTCTTATAAACATGTATGGCTTATTTTATAGAAAAGGGAAAAATCGTTTTTTGAAACTAGAACCGTTATATAAATAACATTAACAGAATTCAATAGAAGATGAATAAAATTCCTACAAAATGTAGAAAATATGCCGCTGGTTAGAACTGCCAAGCCAGAACAAAAGCCTGTCCGGCGCCGAGGGCTCATTGTATTCGCAGTGGCACAGTTAGCAAAGTGCTCTCAACAACAGATAAGGAGATGAACAATTTCCCATCCATAAAACCAAATAGTATAAGAATAGTCTTTCCAAACACTCACGTCTGAGTCTGAATGACTAAAGTGCTTATTTGTGATTAAAAACTGGCAAAGATAATTCCATTAAAATACAGCCAATAGGAAGAACTATAGATTTGAAACTCAAATGAGGTTTAACACTTAGGTCACATTTTAACGTTCTGGTGACGTGAGGTAAAATAAAGCTTCAGGAATTAGGTAGTGCGTGATCACGGAATACTCACTCCTAGTGTCACTCCCGTTGAATATGACGTCAACTAGAGCGGCTATAGAATCAGCTTCCATATTTATCTTTGTGAACGAATAATAGAAAATGGTTGTTCTATTAATATATTTACGATACTGATTAACAGTGCAGAATATGATAAACATTGGATGGGATAGGAAAAGCACTTTAGTGGACACAGGTGAAGTAGTTTGCAGTTTTCAGACAGGAAACAATTAAGTAAGAATAAAATACTAAATCTCTTTCTGTTCATCTTTATCAAGTATTGCTTCCATAATACTGAGGAGCAGAACGTCAATCGCGGCCGTTACAAGTTTAACCAGCTGGAGAAAGTTAGATTACTTTACGGAAGCAGATATTTGAGATGGCGAAGAAATAGTAAATCCGACATGTGTAACTGGTTCTAGTTTAACCAATCGCTCCCTCAAATTTAATGTATTATACTGCATTTGCCACTCTAAATCTGTCTATACTTCATTGCTTTCAGTGTATAGGTTATGGCAAATACGATATATTGTGTTACGCTTTAGAAAATAATCGCAGTAGACATAAACTTTTAGGAAGGGAGGTTAGATTTTTGTGCATTCCTGAGTGGAATAAAGACCCTTATTTCTAAAATATAGAGGAAGAGAAAGGTAGAGGGCAGCGGTTATTAAATAGAAGTTAAAATGCATTTTTGAAGCAAAAAATATTAAGTGCTCTAAGTTACAGTTTATCGAATGGGAATTTGCCTGTTCTTTTCTTAAGATGATTAATATAATGAAAATAACAAATGGTCCCGTGTGTTTGTTTGTATAAAAGTAATGATATAAATAATAATCGATTAAAACACAGCGTAATACAGACCCTGCGAGTTTTAATTATAGACATAGTAATATAGAAAGCGTGAAAAATACTCGCTAAAATAAAACAGCACTGAAATACACAAATAGGTAAACATAACCAAGTATAGCTTAAAGCAAACAAAACATGCCGAAGAACGGTAAAATACTTTACGATACATTGTGGTGAAATGTTTTCTATTACTTGAGAGCATTAAACAGAGGTAAGTAAATATCATAATAACAAAAGCGGAAACAAGAAATAAAATAACTAACAAAATAAAGCAACAATACCCATAGGGACCAACAGCACTCTGTTTTCATTTCCTGTTCCCAATATCGGTCACTAAGAGTTGAGCTATCCCGCTTTAAATGGAAATGTATCTGTGCCCTCCTTGGATTCACCGCTTTCCAGTGGCGCCCAACACAGCCGCAAGACTCTCTTCGAGACAGCAGTAGTTCGCTATAAATACTTTACCCTAAAGATAGCAAAGCCTTCTATTCGCAAGTTGGTCAAATTCTCTTGACATTTCCATTAAAAGATCCTTGATTATTTACACTTGGTACTTACTTTAACGAACATAAATTATGCATAAGTACTGAACTTAAATATATATCACAGAATTAATACAAGATTCCTGCACATCTTCAGTTACCTTTGGTTTTCAAGTTGTTGCCAATAGCGGTCAGACTCTTATCACAACGGAAAATACTTTGAAGTTTAGTGGGTTATATCTGATGAAGGTCCTGGGTTTTCAAATACACTTACTGACCCTGCAGATTCTCGCCCAGGAAAGTATACATGTCTCGGTGTCTTGTTATTAGAAAATATCAGTTTCTATAAACTCTATGTATAGCTGGAAAAATCAATGTGATACCCTGCAACAGTAAGTGCACGTTCAAAGACAAGGTCCCTACACATAATTCCCTTCGGTAGGTTAATGTCGTTGTCGACATGAATGTGCACATTTTCTAGTACTCACCAAACGCAGTTTTGAAGATTCACTGTTCCGGCAAATTCGAATCGAAACTTAAGAGAGCATTATAATCATCAGAACTCTTTATCGTCATTCACTACATGTTGGAGTTATTCACAAAATTCCGTTTAAAGTTCAAAATCTACTTACTTTTATGCAATCGGGAACTTTTTTAAGTATCAATTCCACTTAGCGGCTTTCAGAATGCGTCGCACACCGGCACTGCTAACACACATCTTGCCAGCAATTTTGTAAAGAATGTTGAGGTTACAATGGAAGCTTTCCAAAGAAGTAGGACTTGAACATGGTTGCACAAGGTCTTCCGGATTCGTTCTTGTGCTCAACACAAGTGTTATCGTTCATCCCAATCTTATCACAAAACAATTGTCTGACATTGAACAAGACATTTTCAAACCTGAACCACCATTTTAAAATTATCTTCTTTTGCTTAAGTGTCAGGCGTGCTTCTGCCATTTGAGTCAGTAATAGATGTAATATATTAATCATAAGTATAGCTCAATTTTGGGTTCCGAAGCGCACGCAGTTGCGGACACAGAGGAATCGGCTGTATAAAGAGAGGGTAGTGGGAGGTGTTTGTAGCGTAAACCTGCACACGTTCAATTATAATCTGTTCCAAATAAAGGTCATTACATGTATTGCCATGATATACATTGTTATAATTCATAAATTATTACAATAAAACAATTATTTCATAATATAATTAATAAACAAAACCGCCTTCAACCTTTACAAATCAGGTATAAAGCTTAATACAAAAATTTCAGAAAAATAATGTCAGAGCTTAGAAAAGACAATGAACATAAATCATCCAAACGCACTCAGAATCAATTTTAGTGAATTACAGAATACATCTTTACTGTATGTCTCTTCCAGTCACTCAGAATATGTTTGTATCATCCACAATTTTGTGCAGTGTCAAACGCCTATACTTTCATATTTTCTACAGTTTTCAAACTGAGCTTGCTTACTGGTTTAGGCCGGGATCGCTAAATTACTTAGCTTTGTTGCTTCGTGGCGTAGGGCATCGCGGATTCGAGTTGTAAATGTGTATATGTATGTGTATCTGTATGTAAAATAAGGAAACAAATAGGAAAACAAAATCAGTGTTGGAATAAATATATAAAATAAGGTAAGAAGTTTAAAAAACTAGCGGGAACTGAACGATGTCAGGCAGAGAGCAATATGTTTCGAAACCGGATGTAGAGACCACATAGTTATAATCTGTGTGTTCTGAACCTCAATCCGGAAATTTCGTGGCTTTGCACCAAGCTCTAATCATAAGAGCCATCGGGCAAGCATGGATATTTATGATTTGGAAAAGAGTGGCGGTTCTTAACCTTCCCTTATACGACAGAGTGTATCGATGCAGAAGTGCGGTATACGTGACAATTGCTTGCCTATTTATGATAACAGGAAGCAGTGTCAGACCACGAAGAGTTTCAACTGGAAGATCGGCACGGCAGATTCCTAATCTGCATAATATAAAGTCTCATTCTTCCTTGTTAATGATTTGCTGTGGTTGGAACTTGTGTGCGGTTGAAATGGAAAAAATACATAAACTTAACAAACGAGGACAAAATCGAAATACAGTAAATATGTACGCTTCAATTAATGAATTTGCTGTTCAATTGAAGTTGTGGAAGGGAGAATTACATGAACAAGCTCTATCATCTTACCCCTTTGCAGTCCCTCCAAAAACAAATGAAAACAAGAAATTTAATAATAAACGCATATATTAATTGTTTTCTAGAAAATCAGCTGGAAAAATACTGGACCTTTTTGAAACATCATGCAGGTCGAACATGCACGGCTAATGCTAGATTTGGAATTATAATTAATATCCGTGAAAAATTATACTTGCCTGGCTACTGACCGACCACTCGTTCCAGGTTCTGCATTCCATGGTTTAATGTCGTTGGATCCCAAACAGGCCTCTGACCCTTAGGTCTCCACTTTTATGTCTTAGGAGCGTGTGCGTCATATATAGGGGGAGTATAAACCGACCACGATAAAAAAATAAAACGAAAATGATACGTCTTTGAAATGTTTGTGCCACGGTAAACATGGAGTTGATGTATTTGAAGAGTTATTAGTTGCAAAATACGCATACTACTCGTATTAAGATTCTTTCTAGGTAAAGTACACGCTATGTTTATAGAATTGAGGAAACTCATTGCGCATTTGAAAATAGGTATATTGAGGTATCTCAGGTTTTAACTAAAGAACTGTAAATGTAAAAGAACAGAATTAAAATACAATGTATACATTTTTATTATTTTACGTTGGTCCAAACACACTATAAATAAACCAATATTATTTATCCGTGAATCAGCTACCGCCACTGTACTTATTTTCGCTTGTTTCCAAGTATGTGGTGTTAGCCGACTGTGCGGGCTGCATGTCAAGTGGTTCAATATTTGTCCATGCCTGTCATAGGGTATCGACGTGTGTTGATAGAATGCCATGCCACATTATTTCACAGATAATTCATTATAACTCTGGAAACAATCCTAGATACCACCTCTTAAGTTCAATGCACTGGTTTTAAGTGTGAGGTAAGTAAGAATGGCATAAAAAGAAGGAAAAACTCCGCGGTAGCGTATAAGACTCGCCCCCGTTGACCCAGAAACTCTTGACCTTGGAGTTGTTCATAATATCTCCAGGTTGGTAGGCAAATATTTAGGTTTTTCCTCTTCTACTACAAATTTCCTGCCTTCATTTATCCTCGCCTATTTCAGAATTGTAGGTCCAGGCTACGGCGATTTGTTCGCTGCGGCGGATCGGTGTAATTTGTGCTGTGAACATATTTCTCCATGGCGTTTGACTGGCCAGCTGGGGACTTCTCCTGGGAAGAGTTTATTTAACTCCGGAACACCCAGGCTAAGATAGCACAGACGGGTCAGTATTAGTGGCATTCTGGAATCTTTAGTGACTTCGACCTTGCTGGCGCTCATCATCGTATAGATATGGTCGCGTTTTGTTCTCGCCTTCATTATCTCCTCCCAGGGATAAGTTAGAAGCACAAGAAACGTGAAAAAATCCATATTGCTTTAGTAATTAATAATACCCATTAATCCTCAAATTAGCTGCATAAATCGTTTTTAAAAACCCTAGAATGCATCCTCCAAGTATTTTTTTTTCAAAATTAATACATTGGACAAATAGAAGCTCATTAAACACATCAACATAAATACTTCTCTCGTTCTCTGATTTGACTCGAGTTTTATTTATGGACGCTCCTTAACTGCTGCGATTCTTAGTGTTTCATTCTAAATTAGGCGTAGAAGACCACTTTTTCATTTTGTTCAGAAGCCTCTTTAATCAGGATTTGGGCTCTTCTACGTTCCGTAAATCTACGACACGGGATCAAAGGCTTTACATCCGTTCCAAAGGAAGCCACACCCGAAGAAATCCATCGCCCTCCTCCGGGTTTAAACCCGTGGCATTGGGTACCAGGGCATGTTACCTTTAAGACCACGGAGGGCGACTCTATCTTTTTACCTTCCTCGTATATAGAACTTACAAGCCAGTGACTGAGGTCAGACGTCTGTGGAAGACGAAAGTCTATTGGTCAGAGATTACCCAAGATGGGTGATCAGCCTGATGCCTGGTATGGACGTGAGAAAGTTGCTGATATGAAATGACGGTGAGAACTATAAAAGGAAAGATAATTATAGCGCAATTGGTGAACTGAATGGCGGGGGAAATCAAAGAAACCGCACCCAGACCCGCCTTGTGCACTATATATTTATTATGTGGTTCCCTGAGATCTAACCCGGATCACCTAGGTTAGAGGTTAGAGGTCTAACCACTCGGCCGCGGCGTCACCAACTACGAACAAAAGGTCCAAGGAGCGTGCAGGAGTATACCGGACATAAGCTGTCTATTCAGAATTCCTAAATATGAAATTTAATATGTTACATTGACATAAGTTTCTATCATTGAATACACAAATCTGCTTCATTTTAATTGAGATAAACCTTTCCGAAAATAGTTACATTGCCTACTTCATTACATATACAAAGAGAATAGCTATAGTCAAATGTTTTGGCAGTGGAGGATATTCACTAGCTTTAAAATGTCACTGTTTCGACGACATCGCAAGGAACAACTGCTAATCGACAAGATTTTAAGCAATTCGAACCATGACTTATTGATAGCTCAGAAATTCCTGACGCTGCAAAATTTATTTGAAATAAATTGTGTTTTAAAGTAATATAAATGTTAGTTTGGTTATTTTATTATTTATTACTCCAGCTATCGTTCAACGTTGGCGCATATACAGGACTCTACCGTGTCTTCAATTTATTCGCTGTTAGAGCCAGTGGGTTTAAATACATTACATCATTTTCAGTTCAGCGAGGCATTTGTCTCAAAGGGGAGGTGGGGGAATTGAAATGCATTGCCGACTTCGTAAACAGGTTGATGTACTGGGTGATGCAGATATTTTATGCGTTCACCAGGATATTTTATGCGTTCTTCAGTTTTTGGTTTTCTTAATTTATTCTGTGTAGATCAGTTTTCACTTACTGCTGTAAAAAGTTTGCACAAGCGTTTAGATAATGGGAAAGTTGTGCCATTAAAGCCCTTTAAGTTACCATAACCGTCCAATTATTTGAGTTGCCTATCAGCATAAATGCTGTAACCGCCGGTTTATGAGATACAAGCCAATGTTCCAAATGAAAATGTTGAGAAAGGTTCGATACAACTCCCACATCACTATGGTGACTTCGAAACTTTTGATATCCACCTCTTCAACTCATAGTTCACTAGTCCTCTGCTACATGCGTTGTATGATAAACATATATCTAGTATTGATGTCATGCGCGGACAAACGATTGGCACAAATGCCGTTAAATCTGAAAAACCTTTAGACATTGCATTCTGAAATAAGGGTACAAAAGCTATTCTCAGAAGTTTTCAGTATGTAAATTTTATTTTCATGTAAAAATGTTTAATATGTATTAGTTTAATGATAAGCCTTGTAGCGTTTCTACGAGGGCTGTAAATAAAGTAGTGGCAGCATTAATAGAACACAATATTTATTGAACTCACAGTAAAATTGCATTACATTCCTTCAATGTAGTCACCCGCAAAGTCCCTGACCTTTTACTAAATGTAGGGAGCTGTTGGGGACTGTTGGCAAGGCGATCTCTGTTAATGACTGCGAAGGAGCGCCCTACTGCGCGGACTACAAATGCCACGTCAGGAAATCGGCGGCCTCGGAGGGGTTCCTTCAACTTCGGAAACAGGTCGAAGTCACAAGGACTCGTGTCCAAATACCTCCCAATGCCACCGCTGCAATAAGAGCTGGACATTGTTTGCGTTGTTATGTCGCTGTTGACGGTTTGTCCCTCAGGCACAGCATGCGTAAGAATAACCCCCTCTTAGCCGTATGCCACAATCAGCATTAGCTTCACCCGACTGGGTTCCTGACAAACTTTCTGTGGACGTGGTGAACTTGGGTGACGCCATTCATTTGACTGACGCTTCAATTCCGTCTCATAGGCTCGTGCCCACGTCTCATCAATGACGACAATACGCTGCAGAAATGCGTCTCCTTCGTTGCGGTATCTGTCCAGGTGGATGCCAGCCAGTGCATATCGGTGTCATTTCTGTACCTCAGTGAGTCCATGTGGAACTCAACGGGACGCAATTTTCCTCATGTGAAGACATTTCGTCAGGATATGCCACACAGTTTGAAGACTGAGACCAACCTCTACGGATAACTCCCGGACAAGTCCATCGATGGTCCATGGCAACGAGACCACTCACGATGTCAATCTGATCTTGCGGAATGGACAGCCGGCTTGTGCGGTGCAAACCTGCAGTCTCAGTCCGACCTGCACGTAACGCCTTGACCCATCGTGCAACCGTCCTGTACGGCAACGCATTCCGCCACAGACTTCACGTAACCCTCGATAACATACTGATGCATTTTTTCCACGGGCAACCTGGATTTTAATCCAAGAACGCTGATCGCCTTTTGGTAAACATGCTTTAGAGCGGTGCACTTGACACTGTTCACTTCAACGCTACACAGCAGCAACACTCTCTCAACTGGCAGCCCGGCCAATGCACACCACACATCGACACTAGTCACCCGATCACTCCCATATCCGCTCTTCTGTGAATGTGGGGACCATGTTGCCACTACTTTCTTTACAGCCCTCGTATAAAATCAAAAGACCCAAACATTTCTCCGTGTTAAGTAAAGTTTGTGGTGTAGGAAAATTTCTTGAAAATATCATGTCATATCTTTGGAGAGTACTTAATTTAAGTTTGGTATTTATCCTGAATTTTGTTTTCGAGTTATACTGTTCAAAGGCGCACACAGTCATACCGATACACAGAAGTACATGCAAGAAACTGTTTTAAAGTAATAATTTATTAAGGGGCCTCCTCAAAAAGATATACGTCCAGTATAATCTCAATATAGAAGTTTTGGGGTAATGCAATACTTTATCTACCTGCTATACTCAGTAGAAAATGTGAAAAAAAACTTTTTTATAAAGGCGGGCATCTAAATCCGATAGCTAGTCTATGTCTATATGATGCGTATACAAAACCAATAACCATGTTTCCAATACTTTGGCAAGGTTTTCCTTTTAGATACACTAATGCTGCATGCTTGAGCTTTGGGGGTCATTTGTATAGTTATTAATGCCTCTAATATGCTACAAAAAGCGCTGATCCCTAACAGATATTTTAAGCAGTGAAATAAAGCAAACGGTAATGCCAACATTTTGTGCCGTTCTCAGGTTGGGGTTATCCTTTTTTATTGCTCCGCAGTGTGCTGTGTTATAAACGAAATTATTTTTCATTATGAGAGGTCGGCAAGTGAAAAGGCTCCCAGCCTTATGCTTTATCTGTTTTTCAATTATTTTCGGTGTTTATTGTTCAAGATGTGATGTGTATTTGAAAAGAAGCGGCGCTTGCATAGTGACCGCAACAGCACCACGCCCAAATATTCCACCTCCCCCCCCCCTGTACAGATCACATTTCAATTCCACTCCGCTCCAAGCGCACAATTAAATCGCATCCTGTGATTAATTGCTTAGCGCCAATATGTAACCATCAATCAAGTTAATTAAGAGCCAAAGAAAGAGACCTATAAATGAAATCCATTAACTTCACCATGCACTGTGCGACTTCCCTTAAGCCTCATTTTGTGTAGTGCAGTTCAGTGTAAAAACGCAAATTTATCACATGAATGAAAGGAATATAGCTCTTTCATAGCTTCAGCATTAAATTATTAATGTATTCATTTACTTGAGCAAAAGCATACCTACTATCATTAATAAACCCATTCATACCTAATTGAGATAAATAGGTACAGAGTAATACATTTAAAACAGCGTGATTCTGAATGCTTACAAATATGTTTATGTATTGCTGAAACTACCTTAATCAATTGGATGTGGTTTAACTGTTTTTTCCACACCAGCTGTGTGTAGGGCAACATTGGAGGGGCAGAGTTAGATACAAAAATTCAATGCCATAGCCGGGATTTGAATCACGGATCTCCCGGTTTCCGTACAGTTGCTCTGACCACTAAGCTAACAAGGTAACATGGCGGCACGGCACTAAATACCGGGGTTTAAGTACTTACGAGCCATTGAGATGTGTCACCTCAAAATAGTTTTGAGATCTTCTTGCGGTTTACCGGAAAAAACGCGAATCAGTTGCAGAACTGAGTTGCCATGGTACCGTAGTGATCAGAGCAACTGGACGGAAACGAGGAAATTGAAATGGGAATGTCGTTTTATTTATGGACGCTCTTTAATTGCTGTGGTTCTCAGCGTCACATACTGGACATTATAGCCCGCTTAGTTTTTCTCAGATCCCTCTTTATCAGGATTGAGGGTTTTTTTTACGTGCTGTAAATCTACGACACGAGACTAATGGCTTTATTTACCTTCCAAAGGAAGCCATGCTAAGGATTTTTACGCCCGAAAAAATCCATCGTCCGGGTTTGAACCCGCCACCAGGAAACGAGGAGATTTGTAGTTCAAATCCTGCCTATGGCATTTAATTTCTCAACCTGATTCTTTTACACCCGATTTTACTACTTCGGCACCACAGGTGATGATACTGATGATACATGGATCACCGCGGGGAAACCAGAGAACGCAGAGAAAACCCGCCCCTGCACCGCTTTGTCCACCACAAATCCCGCGTGCGGTGGCTTGGGATCGAACCGTGAGCGCCCTGTTCAGAGGCGAGTTGTCTAACCGCTCGGCCTCGGCGCGACCCTTTTCATTCTACCTCTGCAGCACTGTCCTACACACGAATGGAGTGAATGAAACAATTAATTCTCATTAAATGATCTAATAGTTGGTTAACTATAAAACTAAGTACTTGTGGAATAGGTAAATCTCCATGAGATATAACATCTCGAAATAATTGAGATCTCGGAGCAACTGGACGGAAGCTAGGAGATACGTGGTTCAGAACCCTGCTGAGGCACTGGATTTTTCACCTAATTCTACCTCTCCAACTTGAATCAATTTATGTAGGCTGATTTTCAGCTTGTCTAAAACATTACAGAATAATTGACTCGATAAAGTTTTGTTACGCACGACAAACGTTGAAAAACAATTAATTTTAATGAATAAGCCTAATAGGGGTGACCTATGAAGTCCAAAGTATTTCCAAGATTACGATATATCTGCAAATGAGTTTGAGATCTCGTTTTGATTTACAGGGAAAACATGCGAATCATTTGCGGAATTTAATGCCGTAACAGCTCAAAGCAGTGGCATGGTAAGTCAAGGATTTTCGGTTCAAATTTCATGTACGGCGTTGTATTTTTCAATTGTGATTTTACCATATAAATTTAGTCTACACTAGAATGTGAGTAACATTATTTTTTCTCGCAAGCGGCAGAGAGAGATTAAGCATGCGGCCAGATGCCTTATTAATTCTATGCAACCTCCAGGTAGAAGGGACAAAATGAAATACCCGAAGAGAGACTACTCGGATCAAGTAGTGGGATCCCTAAATTTCAAATGGAGACACTCCTGAAAGTATCCCCCAGCGCTGCTCTTTTGTTTTTGGATAGTGTTTAACGTCCAGTTTTATTACTTGAAAATGGTGATACATGGAATGAAGATGGAGCACCGGTGGAATGCGATGGCGGGGGAAACCGGAGAACCCGGAGAAAGCCCGCCCCTGCACTGTATTTTCCACCACAAATCTCATATGCGGTCTCTTGGGATCGAACCTGGGCAGTCTGGGTGAGAGGCAAGTGGTCTAACCACTCGACCAAGGCGCGGTTCTAACGCTCCTCCTGATAAACAGGTCTCAACTGCCCTGGTTCAGCACCAGAGGAGAAGGAAGTAGTCACAAAACGCATAAACACCACGCACCACACGCCACCAAACTACCCGGTCAAGAGCCATTAGCCAAGTTGATGTGAAATGAAATTATGGGGATTGAGGGACCGGAAAAAGCTGTGATTAGAAAAGTCACCTCAGTGTTTGCCAAGACACAAGAGAAAGCCACCAAAACAACAAAGAAATTCGGAGAGGAATCGAACCCGGACCTCTCGAATGAAGGCTACAGACTAAACAAAGCGAATAATCACTGCAGAATAATATTTCACAAATACATGAACTACAACGAAGATAATGCTTGTATTTGCATTAGTGATTAAAATTGCTGCAGTTTTGTTATACTACGATCTTATAAATGAATATCTGTTAATGACCAACACCAAATTACTTTCAGAAAATAAGTAGGTGTCTTAAAAAGATAATTTGAGATAGGAGAACTCTTGTCTGTTCAAATTTCGGAGTTGCGGATATATGTTTCTAATGGACCAGTCTTCCACTGGCTGATGATGGTGCCATTCGAGAATACAAAAACAAAAGCGAAGGGCCGTTGGAACGCGTACCTCGCTGCTGTAATGGTTATGATATTAACTTCACACAATAGGTAATATTTCATTTCGAGTTCGAATCTATCCACCGAGCAGATCTTCTTTGTATGGATGTAAAAGAAACAAGAGAAATATTTTAAATCCATGGCAGGAAACCAACCTATTACCTTCAAGTAATCAGTTTTTGACGTTACACATTAAGTCATAGACGAAATTAAATGACTCTAGAGTAGGCTACGTAATTCAAAAAGGAAGTTAATCCATGCAAAGTGTCGCACCGTCAAATGGTCTGTTTGAAACTTGCGAAAAATTGGTGGCAGTAAATCTAGAGAACGCGCAAATGAGTTGCTGAAAATGTATGTTTCTAAACTGGCATATTAGTTTTAAAGACATTCTAAGCCAGGTTTTAATCTGTTTTTGACTTAACATGGGCTTATCTGCATTTGAAACCAATTTGTTTAACACCTTATAGCTGCGTTATGTTTAGCCGTGGACCATGCATTTTATGTATGACATTCTCATATCAGACAGCTCTATAATCTCACATTATTATAGCCTCTTACATTCACTACATAATATAATCTCCTATTTTATCTATTATGGTGTAGCTCATTGACACCCTGTATATTTAATTTTTGTTTTGTTAATGAAGTTTGTAGAGGAATGTATCATGTTTTCCTGGGAAGGTAAACTCCACGGTTTCTTTTGACATTTCTTTGAACTTGTTATACAGTGAATCTGCAGAGTGATTTATCAAATACCTGCCTTTTTAAATGCTATAAATATACATAAACTGAGAACAAAAGCTGCAAAATCTTATTCCTGAAATCGCTTAACTACTGAAACTATTTTACCAGCACAGAACTGAACAGCGAAATGAGTCTCGCCGAAATTAGGTTATTTTTGTGTTAATCGCCATTACAAAAACAAATATTTTAAGAGAATTTTAATCACTTATGGAATGTATTTAAGTGATAGGCAAATCATTAACATCTTCTTGAACTGCACAGGCAAATGTAGGTATGTTCAGAGGTCAGCGTTTTAGACTATGTACTTAATAAAAGAAAATTAAGCGTTTGTGTAGGGAATTAGCAGCGACACATAGTTTTCCTCAAGAGTAGTTAATGTCATAAAGAAATATCCGATACACATCTGAACACTGCAACACAGACAGTACCAACGCAGAAAGGGTGCGTGAAGACCAGGGGAATACTGCGGAAAGATATATTATTCTTCCACGTTTTTGTTATTTACCTCTCGTGTCCCCTGTGAGCCATGCACGCTGACAGTACTGGTCTGCAGGAGAAGTTGCCAACCAATAAGGGCTAGAATGTGAATCGGACACACTCGATCGACATTCGAAACATGTGATTTAAAATTTCGATATCCTGACAACTTGGCTAAGACGTATAGTTCTCTGTAGAATCAGGAAAGGAAGTGACGCATGCGTGTTTTTACTTGTGCGTCATAAAAAATCATTAGGGAAAGTTTAAGTCTGCAGTTTTGGTGTTGTATTTCTGGATGTGTTTTTAGGGAATTCCGTCCTATAGGCATTACACTTTATTGATTTTGGGTGTTTAACCAAAATAAGCTATTTTACTTTTTAAATACAGCACTAAATATTTTAAATGGTGGGTTTAACAGCAATATGATTCATTTTTGTGAAATGGTGAGTATTAGTTTGTTTAAATTACAGTACTACTTTTTATATATTCATTTGCCACGTTGGTAAAAGTTCGATAATAATGCGACAGCTCCATAATAATAAAAAACAAGTACAAAATTGCTGTTTGTTGTAATTTCATACACATCCTGCTCCAACAAAAAAAAAGTGTCATTTATTACACAACTCATGTAAAATCCTTCAATCCACGTTAAGTTACTCTCGATATATTTTTATCTGGAAATGGTTTCAAATGAACAAGAAGTGTGAGCAGTAAATTATGTAAATATTATTTGAATGTTTATTCCTAGTAACTAACCCTCGCACCTAAAGAAAAGATACAGAGAGATAGACTCAAAACCGTAAAATAATTGCTTGTATGGCATGCCTGGAAGGGGGGGGGGGCATTTAACAGCACTCGGTGAGAGACCTGTTTTTATATTTCGAAATACGTTACTATATTCACTTTTTAAACTAATTTATTGTAAACCTGTATTTACACACTTAACACACAATTAATGCGTTATATTAGAATACATATAGCGTTCATAATGGAAGTTGCATGGTTGAGACCGTGATAAATTTGCGACCTTCTAGGCTTCTGGCATCCCTTAAATGCTTTAGGGACATCATGCTATCTTACACCACAAAGCACACTTTTAGCTTCCTGATTCTCCGTAAGCTTCAAATTCAAAAATTTAAATGTATGTAACCTCCTCTTAGCACCCACACTTACTGCCTATGGTATAACTGGCGGTGAACACTTTAATACATTAAAGTAGGTAATATTTCTGATATTTCTGTATATTACAGCTTAATTTGTCTGCGTTATTCTTATCCCTCAATTTTAAAGCGGAAACGGACAATGTCTGGATTTACATTTACATTCATATTAAAAAAAATACACATTTTAAAAGACCACTATCCAAAATGCTTGTGATAAGTGCCACCACTGATGTATACAAGAAAGAAACATTGTGAACACTTCATCGCTGTTTTTAAAAGTAATTCACTAATTTCTACAATATATCTTTACAAGCTTAAAACAAATATTGTAAATGATTTGCTTCCAAAAATATATAATCTGTCACATTCAGAAACAATGTGCATAATTTCTACCTATGCATCGGGCAAATCAATTAAGTGGACTAGTTACTATCAACTAATGAGACAAACAGAACTAAACAGAGGATATGTGCAACTGGGAAGATTGTATAAAATGATTTTCTTTGATCAAATATTGCTGTCAGTTAAAAAGTCTTGTACAAAAGCATAGCTTGATAAAGGGGTAAATCCTACAATAACTCCACGTTTAGTGGCAGTCTATGCGTAACGAAAGCCATAACCATACTTGAGAACGCATACCTCTGACATCAACACTGTACGTGGTGAACCATTTCCGCCGTTTGCACGTGGGCGTAGATTGATAGGCTTTGTCCTAATATTTATTAGTTATCGTACCATATAAATATGAGATTGCGTTTCTTCTATAGCATATCAAAATAACTTATTTTCAATAGGAAGAGTTAATATCCATATTCATTTCCTCTTTAATTTGCAACCATTTTGCCTAAGATGGTAGAGCCTCACTGGAGAACCTCAACAGAGATATTGACGAAAAAACCAGGGGTATTATAGGGAGAGAATTATATATGCGTTCATTTCTTTCGTTTATAAATATCGCCTCGGAGTTTTGAAGCCTAGCTCTACAGTCGAGATAGAGAAGTTGCCTTACAACCAGGGGTACTACAGGAAGTGAAAAATAAATGGATGGCTTCATTCTTTAATTTGTAAGCATATCGCCTGAGAGTTCTGGAGCCTCACAGTGTGTGAATAATTTTGCCGGTCCCCGTGGCCGCGCTCGCTAAAGTGGTGCTTAGCTTCGTGGCGCATGGGATCGTGGGCTCGAGTCCCGCCTTGGGCTTGGGTGTTTCTGTATTTGTAAATGTGTATATATCTGTGTATGTATATGTAAAAGGAAAACGTTAAACATTAATAGGTCAACTAAGGAAATATAGGAAACTGCAAAAAAGAAAAAAAAAAGGAATACATCGCCGGAGTCCTGACAAGCCTCCGGAACTGTATTTTTCGACAAAAAAAAAGATATACATGGAATCTTCATTTTTCTGTAGTTTATAAGCATATCGCTGAGAGTTCTGCAGCCTCACAGTACAGTGGCGACAGAGATGTTGCTGAACTACAAAGGGTGGCACAGGGTGTAAATAATATGAAATCTTCATTTTTCTTTAATTTGTAAACAGATCGCCTGATAGCTCTGCAGCCTTACAGGCCACCCGCGACAGAGAAGTTGTTGAAAGACCAGGGGTGGTACACGATGTGAATTTCATATCTTCATTTCTTTAATTTGTACACATCGCCTGAAAGTTCTCACTGCCCAGCCGCGACAGAGATGTCTTTTTTACTTCTTTTTTCATTTATATAGCTCCCTTAAACATCTAAGATCATATCGGGGGTTTTGCATTACAACCAACTAGCTTTCTGTGGGTCCTTTGCGTTGGGTCTAAATCGTGTTTTATTCTCTTCAATCAGATTGACTCTCATATGCATACTTCCAGACTCTATGGGGGATAGGGAATAATTCTGGTTAAAGAAAAACTCCGCAACCCAGCCGGGAATCAAATCCCGGATCTCCGGGTGAGAAGTCAGCTCTCTTACCACTCGACAACGGAAGCTGTCGACATGGATGTTGCTGACAAACTAGGATACGGAGGCGAAAATAATATTGCTTTAATTTGCAAACATATCGCGCCAGAGTTCTGTAGCGAAACTGCACAGCAGCGACAGAGATGTTGCCTAACAGCCAGGGGTGTGATACGGGCGAGCTATTACAAACACAAACTGATACTCTTTTAATTTACAGCAAAACATATCACCCGAACCAACTGCCCGTATTTGACATGCGTTACACTAGTTGCAGAACTCATCTGGACTATTTTCAGGTAAGTTAAAATCCGCCAGTGGTGGACTGGTGAGTTACATTCGCGTTACACTTCTTGCTTATCAGCGGAGACGGTAAATGTGTCGCACTCATTCCGAGGGGTAAAACGAAGATATCTTTCTCTACTTTCCCAATGGCTAGTTTTAAACCTGAAATAGCCTAGCTGACCTCTGCAGCTCCTTAAATGCACGAAGGAATATCTGCTCACGGGTCAGTTGGGCCACCTAATATGCGAGAGCTACATCGGTGGTTTAAATTATATATGCTTACAGCAGAATCTGCGGATAGTTTTGCTTTCATACTTATTCCATTGTTAGTTATTGTTTCTTTCCTATGTTTTATATCATCGGGAAGTACCAGTTTTGTGTTGAATCATGCGACTGGCAGGTATTGGATTAAATAACTTTGTTATGCGGTAACCTACTTCACGCGTCAACCTAGGGTAACAGTATTTGCAATTTTAATGTTAATTATAATGGTACAAAGTAGGAATAACACGATGTGAGTATGTCTGTTAATTTTGTTGATTATTCCTTGAACGGATTTGGATGAAAGCTGTTAGCTTGAATTTGTGCGCTTATCTCCTGCTGACAGTGTTCCTTACTTCCGCAGTTAGTAAGTAGCTCTTTTTATGTCTCTCCGTAAATACTGAACCCATATTTTTTTATGCAATGTAGATCTCTCTTCTTACATTTTTCCCTTAGTTTCTGTTGTTTTCCACTTGTTTGCCGTTTTGTTTACAGATACACATATACAAGCACACAAACCCCCATGTGCGAGATGGACTCGAATCCCCGATCCCCTACGCCATGAATCACCAAAGGATTAGTCAGCGCGGCGCGGAAACCGACTTACTTGTTAGACACAGACAGGGTGTATGTTAGACAAAACGAAACATAAACTGTAATAAACTCTAACCGCGGAAATATAATATAAGAAGATAAACCGGGAAGGAAGTCGAAAAAAACATATTCGTATTCTTGCGGATCGTTGTTTTATCTAGCGGAGAATCGGTAAGTCGGTCCGCAGCTAATATGCGAAAGGATCCGTATTTTGTAACGTGGTAACAACGGGCTTCCAGTCGCGCGATTCAAAAGAAGCACAATATATAAATAATAGATTTAATATAGCATTTTATACAATGTTAATAACATATGTTTAGATATAAGATAGGAAGAATTGTAACATTTTAAATTATATTTATAGTGTTATACATTTAAACCTTTTTCCGTTTAATATCAGGTGGCTCAGCTGCCCTGTATTTAACTTAAACAGGTGTCTATTTCTGCGTTAAAAGAGTTGCAGAACTCATCGGGAATATTTCGAATTAAAACCGGTAAGTGGGGAAATGGCTTACCGACATTGGCTTTGCTCGTCTTGCTTTTCAGCGGAGACGACGAGCTGGTCGCGCTCATTGAGAGGTGTAAAACGAAGGTGGCGCTTGTCAGATTTTCACTGGGTAGTTTTAACTTGAAATAGCTCCAATGAATTCTGCAACTCTCTTAATGCACGAAAGAATGTCTGCTAACGTCAAATACGGCACAGTCGTGCTTCCTAGTGCATAGTATGATTGTGATTACAGAACATGTATTTTAAATATATTTTTTAAAATTCTACGGTATGTTGCATTTTTTCCCTGTGAAATCTGCACCAGTTTATAGAAAAACAAATCATAAATGCTACATACTTTGGAACAGAGACAAACTTTAGCCCTTATTTTAGGGAAAGGTTTGCACTACAAGTTGTATTATTTGTGGCAGCTTCTGTGTGTTCAAGTCGCATTGCTTCTTTTTATTCACGTGTAGGCAAGTTTGCTTTCTCTATCTTTTTTCCTTGAACAGCTTGTTCGGAATGACATTTTCTAATATAATGACCCGCCTTAGAGGAATTATTGAGATAGCAAAATTAAACTTTGTGGTGCTAACAGCAACTTCACAATGCTGCTGTGGATTTATTTGGGGTTCATAAGGTGGTTGGTTATGTTTAAAAAAATAATTTTTATTCACATGACTTTCTCTACCTTTTCTGCCAACAAACTATTGTTATAAAATATTCTTCTTCTGTCTATATCATACTAAACGAGATAAACTTTAGCACCATATTACTTACTTTCTTATAATTAGAAGATAAATGGGAATAAACAAGGCTAAATTGATAGTCAAATTTTTTAAAAATCGATCGATACGTGAACAATTGAAGTTTGGTTTGCTTTTCATTTCCAGAAAAACAAAATAAATATCAAAGAAAAGGCGACACTGTTTCAGAAAATGCGTAGTTTAAACTTGAATCCAATCACAAATAATATCTCGGAAACGGTCAACTCTGCAACAAAAAATTATATAAAATAAATTGTGTGTTTTAACGAGATCTACATCTTTGTGTACATCTTACGGTTTACCAGTCACACAAAATTCCAGAATTCATGAACAATTCTTCGGAATCTCTTCCTAGAAAATTCAAGATATACATTTTATTTGTGATGTAAATAGCTTTAACATGCAGTATTTTAATCAAACTCGTTAAATCCAGTTTTGAGAAAAACAAAATTTAAAAAAAATGCATGTAAAGTGTACTTCGGGGTGGGGGAATTTTCTTGAAAATCATGTCGCATTCTTGGTACATACCAAACGTAAATAACAGTTTTAGTATATAATGGTCTTTTGCACTATTCTGTCTACAGACCCTCACACGAACCTTTTTCCAAAAATACTTTTTATTTTGGACACAGGTAAGCTCAAAAGATATACATCCTTTTAAATCTCGACATTGAATTTTGGTTACAATATAATACCTTCTCTATACACTGTGTAGATAGTACGTGTAGAGAAAGCAATGACTTTTGATATGTGTAACTCAAACGATTGTGTAATTGAGAATAACTTCCCATCTTCCACAATATAAAATAATTGGATAAAATACATCAATGAAGTTGGAAGGTATGCGTGTATATCATATAAAAGTTAGTAGGATATTTTAATTAGTTTCTGATAAAATGCATGAACAATTTAGTTGATTTCACATTGATCAGGGAGAACTTTTACTCCCCCCTCCTATAGGCTACTGGCTGAAAATATTTTAAAAATTTCTTACCTGTATATTTATCCACTATATTTATACCTCAGAAATGTTTCTGAAAGTGAGACTTAACAAACACAAATACCAAATATAAAGGGACTGCTTACAGATTATTTAATTGAAGCCGAAAACTCGCAAATAGCTAGTTACTTTTCGATCATGAATGTAGGCAATTTTCTATGCAACTACGGCAGATAAACTGATGAATACGAGGGGTTTGATTGCGTACCTAAGTTGGATGTTACAATGGAAGTACACGCGTAAACTTGGGTCATTTGCTTCGTTTACACTATGCACAAGGATTATGTGCGTGGGCAGGAGTATGCGTTTTCCTTTTGTCTTCATATACTCTTTTCTCCCCGCAGATTTAAAGCGAGGCAGTGGCTTATCTCTTGGAGAGGATATTTCAAACAGGTCGCAAACATCTCTGTACTGCAGAAGCTTGAGATATCTCTCATATGAAATAAGATAATGTATTATCAACTTCTAAAATCGTTCTCTAAATCGGAAAAAGTGACATACACGTTTAATGTAGGCGGTATTCACTCTGTGACAGAACAGTACTTTCAAGATCAATAAAATATATATGTATTAGAATAATTATATTCGTTTCGTAATCGGCTTGCTCTCCCCTTATGTAGGACTGACATCCCCTAGGACTTGCAAGCGGATGCCTAGGGGTCAGAAGCATCAAACCCCACAGAATGAAGAACCTAGAGGTTCATGCCCCAGCCAGGCATGAGTATGAGGAAGGGGATGATACAACACTCGCCTGTCGCCTAGATGGCCCAGGTTCGATCCCAAGCGACCGCATGTGAGATTTGTGGAGGACAAAGCGGAGCAGGGGCTGGTTTACTCCTGTTTCCCGCGCCATCGCATTCCACCGGTGCTCCATCTTCATTCCACGTATCACCAGTGTCATCACCTGCGGTGGCACAAGTACTAAAAGCGGTCGTTAAACACTACAAAAAATGGGATGATATGAAAGTGAAATGGATGAAGTAGAGTAATTATATAAATAGGATATTAATGTCATTGTTTATGTTATAATCAGACATACCAATTCTTAAACATTTTGTTTAAAGTTGTTCTAAACTCAAAATATATTACTATTTACTTAGTTTACCCTCCTCATGTAGGATTTCCACACCAGACTTACACGCGAGCGTCTAGAGTCGGAAACCTTGCACGGAGCAGAGTAACATTGAATTAAAGTGAAGAACCTGGAACGGGGGATCAACGCTTACACGTATAAGAGTGAGAAAGATGGTGCGAAATGATGACAAACTGGATGAAAGTAAACGTGAAAGTTGAGTAAATTATGGAATTAATGGCGGGGAAACTGGAGAACCCGAAGAAAGCCCACCCAGATGCCACTATTTCCCACATGTGGTTGGGATCGAACCTGGGCCACCTTATTGAGAAAGAGCGGTTAAGGGCATGTCATATTCATGGACAAAGTAAACAATAGCTGTCAAGGGTAACTGACAGGCAAATCTGGTCTGGTTAGCGCTGCCAGCAAACGCCGATACACACTACGAGGAATGGGATGGTTCGTTACATTCAGTAACTTTGTTTATGTTAGTCTTTCTTTTGATGCTTAGAATTTCTTATGACTAGTCATGATTCAAAGTGTGACATATATAAACTGATAAGACAATTTCACCCTTTGAGCACTTATTTTAGCAGAAGCTATAGACTTCTATTTCTTTTTCGTTACAACCTAATTCAAATTCCACCTCAGTCGTGTAGAGGTAGCGTGTCTGCCTCGCATTCAAAGGTCACGTGTTTGAGTATTGCTTAGGGTGAGTTATCCGGGTAAGGTTCTTTTTTTCATGATTATCCCTTATCCTGAGAAGACGAATGTCGAGTAACACTAAGGTCCATGGACCCCGAGATCTTTTGGGAATTATTTCACCGATTTCATTCTTCTTCCGATAAGGCCAACCAGGTTAAACAATTTTAAATTGAAAAATCGGTTGTGTTCCATTCACATGAATTTCTCCACATCTCTGTACTAAATTATTGCTAAAAAACTTATTCTTCTATCTACTTCATGATAATCGAGATAAACGTTAGGAAACATTGTCCCTATTACTTGGTTCCTTGTAAGCAGAAGATAAACAAAATCTAATGTGTTTCATTCACACGATCTCCTCTAGCTTTTCGGCAAATAAAGCTTTTATTCAAAGCATTAATCTCTTATCTACATCATACAAATCAAGATCAACATGAGCAGAATTAGTCTTATTACTGATTTCCTTGTAAGCAGAAAGAAAATAAGAAATTGCACTGGCTAAAGCGATGGTCTCGTCCTTTAAAAGCCGGTCCTTATGTGAAAGAATTGAAGTTTGGTAAATAAATGAGAAACGAAATAAAAGATGACTTCCCTTTTGAGAAAAGTTTGTGGCTTAAAATTGAAACCAAATAATCCGTAATATTTCAAAGACGGATAAGCCTACAAAAAATGTATATGACATTGTGCATTTTAATGAGATCTTCATTTTCTGTATAGTAAGTTTTTGTATATCTCTTACGGTTTGGCAGTTATATAAAGGTCATCCAGAATGAAGAGGTCTTCAAAGACTATTCCCAGAAAATTCAACATATACATTTCCTTTATCATAAAAATAACTTGTGCATAAGGTATTTTAATCAAAGTCATTAGAGCCATTTTTTAAAAAATTAAAAATGTTCGAAAAATGTTCCATGTAAAGATAGGGTAGCGGGGGGATTTTCTTGAAAACATTCGTGCCGCATCCTTGGAAGGTACTAAACTTAAATACCAAGTTTGGTGTCTTGTAGTCTTTTCGTTTTTGAGCTGTGCTGTCCAAAGTCACACACGCCCCTTGTTCTAAAAACCTTTTCTTTTTTGGATTCAGGGATCCTAAAACAAGTATTTCCTGTGAAATTTCGGTATAAAATTTGTGGGTGCATTGCAATATCTTCCCTCTACACTATGCACATAGTACGTGTAGAGAAAGTAAAATAGGAGCGAAATAAGACAGGTCTTGCTGAAGTAGATCAAAGAATAACAGCAGATTTACATTTTTTTGTTGCTAATGCAATTTTGCTATCGCTGCTTAGTTTGACATTTGAGATGTATATTTTTATAAATTGTAATTTTTGTGGCGCATATTCTGGAGATCTCGGGTTAAAACTCCCTGGCCAAATAATCTGAGCGAGGATTTAATTTGCCGTTTTCCTTTTTTACCTGGGAAATGGTACTTTGTTTACTTCATCATACCATAACAGGTGCTTTGTAGTGGTCATCCATCCTGGATATGTTATGATCCAGTGTTTGCTTGTTCCTCCAGAGGCTTCTGACTCTTGGCGTTGACCTGTAAGTACTTGAGTGTAAGTTCTTTACAAAGAAGTGTAATCCGAGAAAGAAGAAGCCAAAGGTATTTTTCGTACAATTTAATAGGTAGCAACAATACTGAGCTGTTTTGTTTGCCTGAGCAAGCATTCGGTCCAGATATTCACAGCACCTCCCTCTCTGGGGTTATAATTTCCATTGTTGTTGCTTTCCTTCATTGCAGATTCAAATAAAAATTCGATAGGGAGAAGTTAATTTCTTCTTTTAAATATTTAGCCTAATTTTCATCTATGTTAATCTTGTGTTTATTTTAATCCCAAACTGAAGCTTGCTTTTTTCTGTAAAATACTTTGTAAACACTACAATATTCATTTTATTTTCTTGAATATGGGTTAAGTTAGAAGCGTAATAGGTATAGTAGTTTTAACAGCTTCTTCGCTAACACTCGTCACGAATTTCAGCAGCAGTTCGTTTTATATTTCATTACGAAGGAACAAAACGACTGTCATTGGGAATTAAAACCAATAATAAAAGGAATGTAATTTATATAAGATGTAAAATAAGAACTAAAGCTTTCCTGGCGACGTGTTAATTCAAAATCTTCTCACCGGTGGAATGCGATGGCGGGGGAAACCGAAGAAAACCCACCCCTACGCCGCTTTGTCCCCCACAAATCTCACATGCGGTCGCTAGGGATCGATCCCAAACCGTCTAGGTGAGAGGCGAGTGGTCTAACGGCCACGGCGAGGCTTCATTTCATGTATCATCAGTGTCATCGCCACCGGGCGTTAAACTCTATCCAAAAATGCTTAAAAACTAGAAAAGATTTTCTATCGAAAGTTATTTCCTGATTTGCCAAGTAAATAACTGCTATAATTAGCACTTTTCGTTTACTCTGTATCGTGTAAGCGTTTTTTTTTTTTTTTTTTTTTTTTTTTTTTTTTACAACTGGATCGTCGTCTGCACGAACATGTCAACTAAAGCCTTTATACCGCTCTAGGGGTCTAGAATTACGCAGACGTAATGATTTTATACGTTACAAAGTAAATGCCGTTTTGTTGCACCCCAAATGTTTCGCAACTATAAATGCATGCATGTGATAACAGTCGGACCAGTGAGCTAATGAATGGATGGGCACGAGAGTGACTCTGCCGTCACAACGCATTTCATATACACGGGAGGGAGGGCGGGTGGCAGCTATTGCCACTCTAAAACTAGGCGACGAAATTCAGAAAGGCGGAAGATAATAGAATCCCATATTCGACTGCACACCGTACAAAGAATTTATATGTATGAGCCTTTTATATATCCCATGTGGAGTACCGCAATGGCCAGAGCATCCACCTATAACCCAACATTGCCATATGGGCATATGTGAACTTCCATTTGTCATCGCGTGTTAATATGCCTCACAACTTTGGCAAAGCCTACCTATATGAAAGCTTACTACCTCACGAAGAAAACAGTAGCTTGAAAAACCCCTCTCCGAACCCAGAATACATTTCCATACAATATATTGTATTTTATTTAGATCATCTACCCTCAACCATCCCCATAAAGACCTAACCATTGCCTCACATATGGTTTGCTATGCTTTAACTGGCCTATCTGGTACCCCGGTCATTAACCTCAGTATTTCAGAAAGTTTCCCAGTCCCTTTGTGTTTTATAGTGGTGGCCCAATTGCCCCACATCTGACGTGTGCAGATATCCCTTCGTGCGTTAAATGAGTTGCAGAATTCAACGGGGCTTTTTCAAGTTAAAACCCGCCTGTGGAGAACTGATGATAGTGACTCTCGCTTTACGCTTGCAATGAGCGCGAGCTGCCTACCGTTTACACTGATAAGCAAGACCTTATTCCTGAATAATCCAAATGTTTAAAATTGTCAGTCTCTTCCTTCTTGCTTACAGTACGCAAATCAATTTATAGTGGTGAGTGCTTTAGTTTTAAGAACACATTTACCTACTTTTATGTCCTATTTTAAACAAAATCGTTGCAGTGCGTTTAAACCAGATGGCCTGCTAGAGCATATACGAGCATAACGTACTTCATAGAAGTATGTGTCCTAAGAGATAAGGTGTTTGTGTAAATAGTAATATATAGACCGAGTTGGAGTACGTATGTGGGTGTGAGTGCGAATGTTTGGATACATATCAGAGTGTTGTTTTTATTATTTGTTGGCTTGATTGTTTTGTTGACGTACGTAATGTGTATGTGTGTATTTATAGTGTTATGAATATAAAATACGGTTAGGTAATAGTGTTAGTGTTTTCAGAAGTCGTGTACGGTCTCCTGAGCAATACGTCTGTTGGACATAATTGATATAATACTGTTTACTTAATGAATATTACTGCTTCTCTAAAGTATCATAATAAGCACATACTAGTGAGGGGCACTATCGAATGCTTTCGGCAATCGTATGTATTACGATAGGACGGAATGGCTATCAATGATTCGGTTTTTCATTCGGATTTAAAGGTACATTATAATAGAGTAATATTAAAAGATTTTATTCAATATTATTTTTTAATATCAGAACACATGCTTGCTTAACATTATTATCTAGTAATTAGAATGATAATTATTTCCATGACTATCGGACTGTGAAGGCATACCGTTTCTCAATGAAACTAACACATATACAACCCTAAAATGGAAGTTCGTATTTTTCAAATAAAGATATGTAAATAAATATATTTTTCTTTTTAAGAGCATCTATCTGTTTCAGAATTATGTACGACTATAGTTCAGTAATTTGAGGTTAAGTTACGTTGATAGAGTTAATTATTTCATGTCATTTGATTTGAGGTTAAAATGAATGTGCCAAATAATACCTGCTCCCTCGCAGTGTGAGGAGACCTTGATTTATTAATTGGTTCTTACTCTGTATTGTCGGTACTTGGTCCTAAATTGGCTAATAATAATTTAGGTTGAATTTATTATAAGACACGTAGCATTCTAAGTTCCACGTGCGCACGTGGTTCTCATCTTGATGCTCAAGCAGGAGAGAAGGTTAAATATTTTATGACTGTTAACAAGCTGGGAAACATAAGGAAGCAACATTACTATAGCTGTATCTTTCGCCAATTCCCACCACTGGGTGATTGGTGCATCCACAACGAAATGACAACTTCTACGGCAGTATTACCAATATACAGGGTGTTAATGAACTACTACGAAATAATTTGCGAGATTGTATACGTGACTGATATAAGTAATTTGAGATCGGCGATAAACATAACGCAGCTACATAGCGTTAACCGTGTGGGTATCAGGTGCCGATAAGTCGGTGTTAAAGCAAAGCAGGTTGAAAAAATGGCTTAGGATGTCTTTAAACTGGTGTCCGGGTATAGAAATATGGAGATTTAACGAATCGTTACTAGCGTTCACAAGATTTAATGTCGCAAAAATTTTTAAAGTCTCGAACTAATCGCTTGACAGTACGACACTGAGTATTCACCGTAGCCTACCCTGGAGTCGGTATTTCAACTGCTCTAGTGGCTTAATGCGTAACGCGGGAAGCTGCTATCCCAAAGGTGATGAGTTCTATTCCTGTCATAGAGTAAATGTTTTGTATTATTTTTTTTTTATTCCAGACAAAGTGCCGCGATACGTGAACGAGACCCGAACTCGGAAACAATCTTTCACTTGAAAGCCAGTATCATAATAACCACTACGCTAGAGAAGTACGCTGTGGTATGTTCCTTCGTTTTTCGTGTTATGCTCTCGAATGGTTGATAAATTAGCCAGTGGCGTACTGGCACTTCAGAAACTTATAGCCGTTACTTCGAAATTTCAATAAACAGGCCATAAGTCTCCTATCTCAAATTACTTATTTAAATAATCTAGATATTCTGTGAAGATATTTCGATGTAGTTCATTAACACCTGTATATGCACATGATTTGAACAAACTATGCCCTAGTAAACGTACTGTATATTAATATTTTCAGTTTGGTAGTTGGTTTGCATCGTCATTAATGTCATGTTTATGGCTGGCCGCCAAAAGTATTAAATAAAGAAACTGAAATGGTAGATACTTTATATTCTCTTGAATAAGATTGGTGTCATAAATGCATTGGTTCATTGATGAAAGTGATTTGAAAGGCGGTTGTGGACTGTCGAAGGCCAGGCAACCAGTAGTATGGTAACATAAAACCGAATGAAAACCGAATATTGGTGTAGTAATAGAGTAACCGATAGCTAAGCGACTATCGAATAATTCGATAGTGCCCAGCACTAATATAAAATTCTATTTTCCGACTTCTTATTAATCTCTAGACCACGTTTACGAAGATTATATTGTTTTTCTTTTTAACATGACTCTTACGAAAAATTCGAAACCGTTTTCGCCTGTTTTCGCTTTATAGTCCAATTACTCCTTTTCAAACATATACAGCTACTAAAATTGTGATTCAGACTACAAAATATAAGACACTTAGCATGGCGTTTTTGTATTTTATCACCGCATTTATAACGCTAATATTGGCATGTTTTTGTTTCACATCCGGGCAATCTTTAGGGCTTGAAACGTTTAGCTCATTTTCTTAAAGCAAAATTATATAATCAATGGATATGACAATAATAACAAACAGAATGGATGACATAAAAAAACAAGATATATAGGGAAGCTTAGAACACAAAATATCGCTATGTTTTATAAATTAAATACATTTAAATGGGGAAAACAAGGATACGTCGTGGACTATTGGAATAGATCTGAAAAGGAGGCTTTAGCGTGGATGAGGTGGTCAATGTACTTCAGAGGGCTAAGAGGCACAAAAAATAGAATTATTTTAACGATGTGCAGGCAACGGAGGTAGAGAGAATAAGTGAAGAACCAGCAAAATTAAACTAAAAATATGGGAGAAAGTATATGTGGAAATAGTAGCAATTAAAATGTTGACAGAAAAGTAGGAAAATAAAAATATAATAAGGGGAATGTTTTTAAGGAGAACAAAGAAGAAAGGGATAAGCAAGGTAAGGGAGGTAAGAAAGGATAACAGCGAACGGCAGAGGGGGGAGAGTAACTTCGTGGTTAAGGTTCTCAAAGCGCTGCTCAGCGAAACCAGGGTGACAGGCAACCTGAGCTGCCCAAAAATTTGTACATAGGTTATATTAGTCAATAAGGGAAACATTGTAAAATTATTGTGTAAAAAGAATGTAACAATAACATTCAAATCAATAAATATATGTAATGTAAATTAAATTGCAAAAATTATTTGTATATTCTTTCCCTCTTAGGCGTACCCTAAACTGAAATTTCCAAGTTTTGTATTTTTCAAGCAAATATTTTTGAATTTTTTTACATACTGCTGTAATACAATTGTCCATAGGGTTTGAGTTTCATGCAGACATCTTTAATCATTTTGAATTTAAAAAACAATTAAATGTTTAATTATGCGAATTAATAAAAATTTGTGCACGAAGCATAAATTGCTTTTTTGAAAAACCAAAACTAATAGTACATTTTATTCATGCTAGTAAATAAAATTGGAATTTAGAATTTTTGTTACTCTTCAGGTTGCTTCAGAAAATATTTTTGAACCTTTAAACATTATTATTTTACTATAATGTATGTTTATTGTGTTATTGATTGTGCAATATATCAGGTGATTTTCATTTGTAACAAAAATCAAATGCCAATTCTTTTTATTGATATACTCTGACTCTGTGATGAAAATTTGAAGTAGATATGACATAAACTGCATCGTAAGGAACAATTTGAAGTTTTGAAAACGCTGAAAATAGGTGTTAAGGTTTAACATACAATTTAACACTGTTTCTTTGTAAGTCTTAGAATTTCATATTCTCATGCAACAATTTTTAAACCATGAATATCTGTCAACCTTTACGGACTGTTTACACAAATTCCGAATAATATACAAATAAAGAGAAACTGCAAGTCATTCAATCCGAGTTAAGCTGCACTCTGCCGCCAAAAAAGTCAATTTCACGCCCGAAATATGCTGTTGGTGGGGTGTGGGGAGGCCCGCCGGGTGCTCTATCTCGCCTGTGGTTTAGGATGGGGAGGGCCCAGTTTAAATAATCGGTGGTACGGCATGACTAGATGATGACGGGGCAGGTAGAAGCACCCAGTGTGAGACCTGTTTTGTAACTTTTGAAATATATTACTATACTATATTGCTCAAAACCAAATTTCACCACAGTGAAAGTCTTAAAGCACAATACCCACTTAGTCATCCATTTAAATCCTCACATGATATGTTTTGAAGCCCCCACATGGTAATAAAACAGGAAATGGAACTACAAGCATTACATTATTTAGTTGTGCAAAACATGATTTTTCACCTTTTTTGATCAATTTTCATAGATGGGTATCCTTAAGTAATAGCAGACGAGTCTGTTTCCTTCCTTACTGTGTGTTCAGAACAAAATGTCTTGCGAGAACGACTCGCAGACAAGTTTACATGTGATGAAATGAGGTTGCTTGGGGCACAGACGTTAAGACGAAACTGAGGTGATCAAATATTCATCTTAATCAAGAACTCAGACTTTGGATTTGTATAGTAAGAATCTGATCTGTTCCATTCACATGACTTATTCTTATCTATTTCACAGCAAAATATTCTTACAACAGTTTATTATTATTTCTACTTCATACGGATCAACATAAGCATTACCATAAATAGTTTTATTACTCTGTTACTAAGTAGAAGGGAAATAAGGAAGTACACTAGGCTAAAGCGAAAGTCAAATCTTCAAAGCAGGTTGCCATGTAATTAACATTTGGCTCCCTTTGCAATACCTTTTTACGTTTGAGAAACGATTAAGTATTTTAAAATTGAAACTAATAATAAAGAATATCTAGGAAATGATTAGCTTTACAATAAAAATTTATATGACAAAGTATGTTTTAAGGAGATCTAGACTTTTTGTGTAGTAAGCTTTTGCGATTCACCAGTTATGCAAAATCATTCGTAATGAAGATCTTCATAGGTTATTCCCAGAAAGTTCAAGATATACATTTACTATACAAATATATTTTAATCAATATCGTAAAAGCCATTTTTGAGAAGACTATCTTTTAGAAATATTTTCCATTAAAAGGGTAAATTGGGTTGGGGGATTTTTTTGAAAAATCTTCGCCTCGCATGCTTTGAAAATACTAAATTTGAACACCAAAATTGGTATTTAACGAATTTTTCCTTACCTATGCTGCCAATAGATGCGCGCGCACAAGAACGGTTTTCTAAAAATGTTTTGCTTTGGATTTAGGGTTCCTGAAAACATGTATTTGTCGAATTATTGTTTGGAACGCAATACAATGTACGTAAATAGTGTTCAGTGGATTAAGTAACTAACACTATAAAACAATTAATATTTTCAAAGTTTCGTACTTGCAGTTTTGTTTGGAATTGTTGGTTTAAAAATACCTGTATCTTTTATCATTCATTTTTCAAAATTGGGGAATTACTTCGTAAAAGTGTGTGTTCATTTTCTTTAATGTACTTTTTAGCGGTAGTAAAAGGTTTATAAAAAAGGATAATAAAAAAATTGCATCGTCTGGAACGTTTTGAGTATGTAAAAACGTTGAAACAATTTTGCGGTAAAACAAAAGTTTAAACCTGAGCGTGCCTATGAATAAGCATGCGCCTATAGAGTCATATTTTCATTTAATTAGTGTTCAGATGCCGCAAGTGTAACAAACAAATATTTTCCTAAAGTTTTGTACTCATAAAATGTTTTATAAATAAAAATATAGCTTTAACTGTTAAAAATTTCTGACCAAATTTCACAGATGCATTACTTTAAATACAGTAACAACCTGAATGATAGGATGATATGAGTGAATACACAGAAAAGCAAAAATCAAGGCATGGAATGCCTGCTTTATTCTAGTCCAATGAACTTGAAGCTGTTCAGAGCGAATAGAATGTTTTCTTTCACTTCTGTTAATGTTGGAAGCCACATGGGGAGTGTGACAAGAATGAAGAAAGCTTTCAGCACCTGAACACATTTCCTGTTGAAGCTTTTCACATGTCAGAGGCAGTCATTCTCCTACGTGGACAACACACTACAGAAACAATGTTTGTAATATAAAGGGCATTTCCTCTCGCTTCTCCTCCTTCGCTTCGAGGCGGAGTTTGTGTTGCTTGGGCAACCGCCACAGTCGCGCCATATTAGCGATTCACAAAGCCTTCCTCTTATTAGATCTACTGGAAAGTTATATACCTAAGGGTATATTTTCCCGTTTGCCAGGTTGTGAACCTAGCAGGACATGCAACGTTTTGATGACTATGAAGCTCATATGAGCGATGGTCACCAAATTCATCTTGCACACACCAATAAAGAAGTGCGCTAAAATGTAACGCCTTTATCAGCAAAATTTTGCAACCAGGCATCGGAGGTTCTCAAGTAAGAACGAAAGCAAACGATTTGAACTGTTACTGAACTTGGCGCAGTGACTTTGCAGATTGCAAGCCACCCCATTTCTCGTACAGTATGTTGGCATTTCCAGAAACACTCGCCAGGCCGTGTTTAAATATTTATTCATTTGTATTGACAGATGTTGAGCCATGTGTAGTGATATCTGAACGAGACCATTTAAGAGCAATTGGCAATTGGAGGGAAGAACAGGTCAGTCGCATATCAGTTGCCAGCAAGTAAACAATTGCACAACTACCGAGTCAGGTTGTATATCGTAATCCTGTCTCGTATTCCTGGTGAGTGATGTAACGTGACAAGAGGGGTGTTATTCTCATCACATTTGTTACTCGTCTCTACCGCGCAGGATTGCTGTCAAGATATATGCATATGCCTGTACCTTCCCATCAATGATTCATGGCAGCTGTTGCTTACATTCGATGGTGAGTAAAAATAACCGAACACCAGCTGTTTAGAGTTTGATATTCCTGTTTATGAACTTACGCGTATGTTATCTAGAATGACGCAAAAGCACGAAGGATATCAACTACAGAGCAGTTGGGCCACTTAGTGAGCAGCCGAATGACCTGGCTCTGAGGTACACCTGCGGAGGTAAAGGATATTCTCTCTTCGCTCTAAACTGTGTATTATGGTGTACAGTAAGAATAACTCTGGTTACTTTGTGTAACTATCATGGTGTCTATTACAGAAGAAACTTGTGTTTTTGTGGCAAGATTTTTTTTTTTAAGTGAGTTCCATGTGGATTATAATTTATATAGAAATTCTCTATTGCCACCATCAGTAACATACCACACTTTGACTTTTCAAAATTAAGAGATTTTAACCGTGTAGACAAACGGGATATATGCCTAACTGATTAGAGGATTTCAGGAACCATAAGGGACTTATGATCTATATCGTGAAGACACTCGCTTCAGGGCCGCGCCGTGGCCAAGTGTTTAGACCACTCGCCTCTCACCTAGTTCAATCCAAAGAGACCGTATGCGAGATTTATGGTGGACAAAGCTGCGCAGGGGCGGGGTTTCTCCAGTTTCTCCTGCCATCGCATTCCACTGGTGCTCCATCTTCATTCCATCACCATTGTTATCGCCTGCGGTGTCACAAGTAAAAAAAGCGGGCGTTAAACACTAACATGGCACGACAGCTAAAGGGGAACCTTGGCCTACCACCCGGCCGCTGCGTCCCCCATCTCGATCTGTTACAGAATTGGAGGGTGATACGAGGTCAGCGCCTCGTGCCCCCCGGCCGGTTATTGCGGTTCTCATGACCTGGAGCCGCTACTTCTCCATCAAATAGCTCCTCAGTTGGCCCCCCAGGGACCTTACAAGTCTGAGTGCACCCCGGGCCAGCTCTCCCAGCGGGGGAAAAATCCCCACGCCGGTACTGGGGATCGAACCCAGGTCTCCCGCTTGGAAAGCAGCTGCGCTACCACCGCTCTAAGGAGACGACCGTGTCAAAAACGCTCGTTTCAGACCCAAACCGAAGAGCTGTAACTTGCCTTTTTTATTAGATAGGGAATAAAAGCAATCAAATTTATAGACAGATGCGCATACAATGTACTTCTGGTTGCATGTCGCAGAGATAGTTTACGAACGGTGTAAAGGAGAAGCTGCAGTGAAAAATGAAATTCGTGTCAGGAAAGAGGTTTTCTTTCTTTTGCATACTCTAAAAATATAGATTATTATTCAATTAAAAATGTCCCAAAACTGATGGTTTGGAAGCCATTACATAATTCATTTATATATTCGGTTCTATTACTCCTCCGTTTTTAGCAGTATTTACCGACCGTTCTTAACACAAACGTCACTGAAGATGGTGGGCACTGATGATAAATGCTAGGAACCGAGTCCCCGGCCGCTATCTTTTAGAACAGGGAAACCTGAGGACGGTCCTGATACAATTTGATCCGTTCATTTGTCTGTCTTTTTGGAATACATGTGTTAGATGAGCAGTGTAATTACATGTTTAAAATTAATGTTGAATACGGCTTTACTTCATTTCCGAAGTACGTCCTGGCCCTGGGATAGAAGCTCACGTGGCAGCCACTACACCAAAGAGGGCGACTTTATTTTAATACATCTTTTAGATGATGTTATGTTGCAAATGCCACAAAAGCAGACTAGAAAAAATTCAATAGACAGATGTTTAATAGCCGTCTTTACAAAAGCATATTTCTTATCTATTTCATTTTAATCGAGGTAAATTTTTGCAGATATAGCAAAGAAACACATTTCGGTATACATGAAGAGTTAATAGAGATGGTCAAATATTTAACAACTTGACGCTATATGCTGGCCTTAAAATGCCATGTTTTTTCCATGCAATCGTGAGAAAGAACTTAAAATCGATAGTATTGAACATTTCAAAAATTAATGACGGTTTTCTCGGAAACAGTTAATATCACAAAACAATTATTTGAAATAAACTGTGAATTTTAAAGAGATCCTCATTGCTGTGTAATAAGCTTTCGCCTCCCACTGGGTGTATACCAGTTCTACAAGATTATACAGAATGACTTCCAAATGAAGTTGACTTCACAGACTCTTCCCAAAATATTCAGGATATACATGTTATTAGCCATTTACGGTTAATCATAAAGCGCACCGGTGTTTTTATATCAAACTATGAACTTTAGTTTTTCAAAACACATTACTAAAATTCATAAAAATGTTCATCAGATATTCGATTTCCGGTATCGTGAATGATTCGGGCATATGACCTCCTCTCCTGCGCTGGCATGCAAGAACACTGTCCGTTAAAATGATGCCGCCCGTCAAAAAGCAGCACCAAACTGTCATTCGTTATGGATGCACTTCCCTTTGTTGAATTTTGCGAAGATTTTTTGGCCTACAGATAGACAATTGTACTTATTGAAGAGGAAATGCGCCTCGTCACTGAAGATGATTTTGCTCAAGCCGTTGTCCTGTCATCATCTCAGAAACCGCCAACAAAATGTCGCCGCTTTGTTTCATCGGCCACTGTCAGCTGCTGTGTTAAGTGAATTTTGTAAGTGTGGCAATGGAGATCATATTGGAGAATTCTCTGTATTGAAAAAACATCCTATGTGCAATTCTCGGGAACGGCAAGGAAGCTATTTCATTGGTCTAACGGCCACTGTCACAAACCATCGCAATATTTTGCTCAGATCGACCAATACGACGATGCCCAGGACTTTTAATGTTCACGGTTGAACCCGTTTCATTCAACGTTTTCATGAGTCTGGGAACTGCTGATTCGTTCGGTGCTTTGTTTCGTCCTAGGTTGCGCACCTAGCGTCCTCCGTTCATAATTAGCGCATTTTGCGCAAAAGTAAACTGCTCCTTGGCTAGGCACAGACTGAAGAAATGCGATAAATTCAGACTAAAGCAATAATCGGAATGTTGGTGGATGCAGCAACTATCCAAAACAATCTGGAAAATCGACAGCTAAAACTTTAGCAAACAATTTAAAACCTACACGCGTTTTGAATGATTACATATACTTATTTAACTACTGTTTTATTCAAAGCTGTTAGAAGAATTTTTGAGAAAATAAAAAATGCACAAAATATAAGGTTAGCTAAGGCAGGGGACATTTTTTACAAATTTCGTTTCGCATTTAATGAAGACCATAAATATAAGTACCAAGTTCGATGTTGTACCGAATTTAAGTGTCACTGTATGCTGTTCGCACACGCGCATGCACACGAACACGCACACACACATAAAGAAACTTGCGAAGCTTTTTCTTAAATTCCCTTTTGAACTTCTCTACTAAGTACTATGTACATACATAGTAGGTAGAGAAGGGTTTGTATCCCACCCAAAAGTTTTATACCGAGATTTCATCGAAAAAAAATTAAACATAAGAAGGCATTTTTATAAAAGGTCTGTGTGTCTGTGGGCAGCATAACTCAACACCACGTCATTTAAATACCAAACCTAAATATTAAGTTTTAGTAGTTTTAGTAGTTACCAAGGATGGATACGAAGATTTTCAAGAAAATCCCCCAACCTATACTACCTTTGAGATGGAAAACCTTTCAAAATCTTCGATTTTCTTTAAAATAGGCCTAACAAGTTTTATTAAAGTAATATATATTTACAGGAAGAACTCGTATCCTGAATTTCTTGGGAGTAGTCTGTGAAGTTCTCATTCTGAATAATCTACATAAATCGTAATCCCACAACGTACTACAAAATTATAGATCTCGTTAAATCGCACAATTTATGGCATAAACAATTTTAGAGGTAACCACTTCCAAGATATGCGTTGTTGCTGGTTTCAACATTTCCAACACTAAGGCTTTTCTCAAATGGGAAGGCGTTGCTCAGGTTTTTTAACCCGATCATGCAAAGAGAAGCGAAATTCAACCTCGTCACTCAGCGGCAGCTTCTAATATATTTGACTATCGTTTCAGTCTAATGTAATCCCTTATATACTTCCACTTAGAAGTAGCCAATGGTAATAAAACTAATGTTTGTTTCAATAAGCATGAAATAGTTGGAAGCATATGCTCGTGTAAGAATATTTTGTTGCAGAATGGATAGAGCAAGTTATGTAAATGTGGCACATTATATTTGTTGATTCAAAAGCTAACAAATCTGATTTAGGCGAAGTCTCACTATGGAATTTTTGGGTGCAATGCAGCATTTTCTCTGCCTACCATGTAGTACTTCTTACATAAAATTATTCTTCTTTATACACCATGATAATTGAGATATCATTAGTAGAATGGTCTTATTACTTAGTTCCTTACAAGTAGGAGGGAATAAAGGGAAGACATTCGTTTAAACCGACAGTCAAATGTTTTAAAGGCTGTCGTTATAGATTTTCATTTCAATTCGCTTATTTGCTTAGCCAAAAGTAGAAAAAAAAAAACAACCGACACTTCCTGTCTGAGAAACGTATAAGTACTTTACAATTGAAACTAATAACAAGGAATATCTCTGAAACGGTATCTTCCACAACAAAAATGTAGAGTACATATATTGTGTGTCTTCATGAGATCTACATCTCTTGGGCAGTAAATTTTCGTCTATCTCTTACGATTTAGCTGTTAAGCAATATTCAGCAAAATTTATCCAGAATGAAAAGGTCCCTTGAGGCTATTCCCAGAAAATTCATGATATACATTTTATTTGGGATGTAAATATTTTTAATTTACCGCATTTTAATCAAAATCGCTAGAGCCACTTTTTAGAAAATCAAAATTTCCGAATTTTTTTCCATATAAAGGATAGTTTGTGTTGGGGGGATTTTTTGAAAATCATGTCGCATCCTAGAAGATACTAAACCTGAATACTACCTTTGGTATTTAACGGTGTTTACGTTTTTCAGTTATGCTGTCCACAGACACACACGGAACTTTTGCTAAATATGCTTTCTATGGACTCGTTTGACATCAAAACGTACATTTGCGGTGGAATCTCGACATCGAATTTTTGGCTGGAAGTATAATACCTTTTCTATTCACTATGTACATTGTACATATAGGGCTAAAGAAAGTAAAAGATCTGATGTGCTCAATTCACATGACTTTCTCTGTATTATTAATAGGCTTATTCTTCTATCTAGTTCATGCTAATTGATATAAACCTTAGTAGAAACGGCCTTATTACTTAGTTCTTTATAGCTAGACGGAAAATACGGAGATATACTAGGCTAAACTGGCAGTCAAATGCTTTCAAATGTGGTTGCTATGGTATAGAAATGCGATTATTTGAGTGGTCAGGTGTTGCCAAGTTCCCGTGTGTGAAAAGCATTAAATATTTTTAAAGCGAAATCAACAATATGGAATACATAAAAAAACGGTCAACTCCAGGAAAAAAAAAATTCATATAACACAAACTGTGTGTTTTAACGAGCTCTACATTTTTTGTGTAGTAAGGTTTCGTATATCTCCTACAGTTTAATAGTTGCAAAATTCACTAAGAATAAAGAGGTCTTTATCGGCTATTTCCAGAAAATTAAATATATACACTTTATTAGGGATGTAACTACGTTAATTTAATGCATTTTAATAAAAATCGTTAGAACCATTTTTTAAAAAATCAAAATTTTCGAAAATGTTTAATGTAAAGTGTTGTTTGTGGTGGGGGGGTTTTCTTGAAAATGTTCGTGTCCCATCCTTGGAAGATACTAAATATAAATACTAAGTTTCGGTATTTAACGGTATTTTCGTTTTTGAGTTATGCTGTCCACAGACACACGGATTTTTTTCTAAAAAATCGGACTCAGGGGACCCCAAAACATATATTTCGGGTTAAATCTCGACATCGAATTTTTGGGTGGAATACAATACCTTCTTTATCTAAATACGTTGTACTTATAAAATAGCTAAGATGGGTCTAAATGTTGCACTCTAATCAGGTTTGAAACATATAGTGCAATGAAAGATTGACATCAGATAACACAAAACTTTGTCACTCTCGTATTCCCTCTGTGTTTATATCTCTCATAGTTACACTATGTAAATAGCAATCAATCAGCACTCACGCATCATCAACTCTCAGAGCTGCAGTTCAAGTGGGTGTGAAATACGAATATAAAAACCTTTGTGTGCCCTACAATCCTCGTTTAGTGGTTTGTTTTAATGACTGTATTTTATGTAAAGTGGACATATTTGTTACGTTTGCATATCCCACTATACGGGATGTTGAGGGTAAACATACAGATATTCTAATAAATGATACATAATATGTATCAGCTTTGGTGAGTTAGTTGATTTTGTTCTTCATATAACAGCGTTCCCATAAACCAATCACATAATTTACTAACTCATTTGTAAGGCACCGCGAAATGAGCAAAACAAGATCAGTATAGACCATCCGTTTAGTATCCACGTGTCCACGCCCCCAATACGTGACCTATTGTTTAAGGTAGCGTGAGGTCATTGACTTTGTAGAAAGTATCAAACTCAGTTTGGATACAACATTCGTTATCGCAAGGCCTGCCCATTCTGAGTTATGCTTTCCGCCCCGCGCTCTAGGGGAAAACAAACCGTGTATGGCTTTGTATGAGGTACTGAACTACCTGTAAGCACACTTCTCTTAATAAGTAAAATTATTAGTCTACAAATGAAGGAAATATTGTTGCAATGTTATCATTATACTTTCCACAATTACCACTACAGATATCTACATTTGTACCCGTAACAATCCGTATGTGGTTTGTAAGAAATGTGTGATGCGTTACATTCACACGATTTTTCTACTTATTATCGTTTAGCTTCTGCGAAGTATTTTTAAAAATCTTATTTTAATGTTAATGATGGTAAATCTATGCAGAAATAGGCTACTGCACATCTTATTGTGGGTACAAGGTAAATAGAGGAATTCGATATTCAATAGTTAGAATTTTTAAAGCATCATAATAAACAACTGAATAGTGATAGAGCCTTAAACCGAAGAAACTTATGCCACAAATGTCACCAGATCCATTCAGATGACTTTCTCTACTTGTTCCAAAACCAAACAATGCTTGCAAAAGATTACTCTTTTATCTACACAATGCTAATTGACATAAACATTTGTAGAATTGATCTAATTACTTGCTTCCTTGCAACCAGGAGCGAAATAAGAGAGTAGTACACCAGGTTAAAGCGATAATCAAATTATTTAAAAGCTGGTAGTTATGCGAAGCTATTGAAATTCAGTTCTCTTTGCAAGGTCTGGAGTAAAACGTGAAACGAAATATCCCGTTTGCGAAAAGTTTATGTAGTTTAAAATTTAAACTAATAACGGTTAACTCTATAAAATGTATATGATATTGTTTGCTGTCGCCAGATTTTACACTTTTTTTGTAGAAAATTTTAACTTATTTCTTACGGTTTACCAGTTGTACAAAAGTCATCCAGAACGAACTGGTCTTCAGAGAATTCCCAATAACTCAATACATTTCGTTTGTTATAAAAGAGTCTTAAACATACGGTATATTCAATGCAAAGTGTAGTTTGGTGTGAGGCATTTTTCTGAAAATCTTTCTGTCGCATTCTTGGAAGATACTGAACATGAGTACCAAGTTGGGTATTTAATCGAATTTTCGATTTTGAGTTATACTGTCTACAGCCACACTTGTGCGCGGACCTTTTTGTAAAACTGCTTTTTTTTGGGATTCAGGAAGCCCTGGAACATATACCTACTTTCGGTAAAATATTGGTTTGGAATTTTTGGTTGGAATAAAATACCGTCTCTGCCTAATTTGTACATTGTATATACGTGCTAAAGAAAGTGGTAATTGTTGCTGTAAAAATAAAATAATATACTCATTTGGAAAATCTATGCCTTTTCATGTGTATGCGTTAATCTCTTAGCGTTTACCGTTTATTTAACATTATAACGTATTACTTTCCAATGAAGAGACTTTAAAGGCTACTCCAGAAAACCTGATATATATATATATATATATATATATATATATATATATATAATTATACTATGTATACTCACGTGTATAGAATGTGGCCCATAATGAAACGGAACAGTTTATGTTGATGCTGATAAAACTTTGCTGGCTCCTTTTGCAAAGTGACCACCTCCTTTTTTCTCGTACATAATTCTAGTCATAGGATTTTACCTTCCCTAAAGTATGACCCATATGGTATTTTCATGTTATACCAACGTTTTCTTAATATTAGTTTTGTTATTTCTGTTCGATAACAGTAATAGCCATAACCTTTGTCTCCATGTCGCTAGTGGAAGCACTCGTATAATATTTACGTGTCATAGCTGTTGTCCAATTTAATGATTCATGCAAATTATCTTGCACCTCTTATTAGAATGCCCAATTATGTTTGATTTTAGCTCTCCAGCAGTAGCAAAACTCTTTGATAAAGACGGTGCTCGGGTCATATCTATATTTCATAACGACAATAACAGTGCCCATTGGTAAGATCCATGTCCCTCAATGTTGTGCAGGCCAGACAGAGAGAACTGCATACCGGCTGGTAGTAGTTAAACTTTATCTAAGAGTGTAAAACGTAGGGGAAGGGACTACTTTTTATGAACGATTTTTCTTGGGCAGTGTTTAACGCCCGGTTTAATTACTTATGACACCGCAGGCGGTTTTATGCACGAAGTTGTATATACCTTAAACATATGCTTTTTAATACAATTTTACATCTATTTTGAAAAAAACAAAAACTGTCCAAAACATTTTGTAGTAAAGGGTAGTTTGTGGTGCAATTTGTCTTGAAAATGTTCTGTTCCAGTTTTGGAAGTTACATAAGTTAAATACCAAATTTGGGGGTTATCCTAACCTTTGGTATTGAGTTATACTCTTCAAAATTTTAAAACAATTATTATAATTAATTCAGATGAAGTATTATGTTCCTGTCTAAATTGTCAACATTTCGAATACTTACTTTTTGACTGTCCACTAGATGGTATAAAGTGATTTCATTTAGAACATCACCTTCTTCTGCCAAATGTCTTTCACACCACGTATATTTTTAAAAAACTTGCTTTCATAATTTGAATACATTTAGTAGCCATGGCTTTAAAACATTGTCATATAATTATTGTTTATATATTGATTTATTTAGCACTTCGTATATAAAGTTTTAATATTGGTTATGTTATAGACTAAATTAGTCCTAAAAGTTTTTAGAATAAATAAATAAGTTATACTCTTCATGGTCACAGAATCACACACGCCAGGAATTTTTATTCTATATTTCTGGTGAAATACATACACAAGTTTTGAATGGAAGAAATATTTTCCCTTCCTACAATTATACCAGTAATTTCATTTTTATTTTAAAGGAAAACTTGGAACTTTTCTGTAGGAGCATTCTCTATATTTGCTACTTCTTGATGTCACTCAAATTAACCAAGAGGTAATGAACTTATCAGAAACTGCTCTTATTTTATTTGAACCTCAAATTAGTTTTCGGGCAAAAACAGTCTGCTCTTCAGACTAAAATAGGAAAACTCTTTTATTTTGGGAATGTGGATGTGGCAGTCACATAAATGAGTAGAGCGTAACGGCAATCTGTCCTTGTTTAGACGAAGGAAGCTGGGAAGTGAAAGGGACGCTGATAATTGAGCGAAATTAAATTGCCGCGCTAGTAATTCCCTTTGAAAATTGGGAACTCGCTTATTGCATGTCAAGTCCGGACAGGCTTTTGGCCGCGAAATCTGAGCGCTGTTTTCTACATGGTGTGGTCCCCGCAACATCTCTTCTTTTTCTAAAGTTTAAATTCAATGACACAATGTGTTATTGACGTCGGGTCTCTGTACTACCAGATGGCTCGTGGATTACTGCATAACTGAAAAGTGATGACCACTAGCGCAGCAAGCGCGCACTCAGGAGATGCCAGGATATGTCTCCGGCAACCGCCTGCTCTGACACGTCTGTTTTTGTTGTTCTTGTTTTTTTTTGTAGTTTTCTCGTGGTCGCCACTCGAATGCTGTGGTGGTTTCTCATATACCTTCCCCTTCATTCTGTGTCCCTGTCAGCTTTCAGGTGTAGTTTGAGGGACCAGTTTCACAATAATTACAGTTTACATATTAGTCATTTACAAATATCAAGGGGATATTACAAAATACTTGAAAGCTCTGTTTCACAATAACAGAGGAACTTCACAGACTTAGAAAATTAGATATGGTCTATTTGCTCTGCAAAGAAGCTATTCACACAAAAGGTTATTCTTTTATCATCGTGCTGATTAGGATAAACATTACTAGGAATTACCTTATTATTTAGTTCCTTATAAGTAGAAGAGAAATAACAAAATACACTAGACTAAAGCGACAGTAAAATACTTTAAAAGCTGTTGCTCTCTGACTGTTATTGAGGTTCAGTTCTACTTCCATGGCAAGGAGTAAAAAAAAAAATTAGATGACATGAATGAGGGCTTCCAGTTTGAGAAAAGTTCAAGTATTTTAAAATAAAATTCATTAACAGGAATATCTCTGAAATGGTTGGTTCTACAAACAAACAAACAAAAAACTGTATAAAGCATATATTGTGTACTTTTAAGAGATCAACATTTTTGTGTTCGAAGTTTTTGTCTATCTGTTATGGTTTACCAGTTATACAACAGTCATGCATAATGAAGGAGGCTTCAGAGGCTATTCCCAAGGAATTTTGGATATTCATTTTATTTGCCATGTATATATCCTCAATAAACGGCAATTTGAATCAGAGGTCGCGCCGTGGCCAAGTGGTTAGACCATTCGCCTCTTATGGATACGGCCCGGATTAGAATCCCAAGCGACCGCACGTGACATTTGTGGCGGTCAAGGCGGGTTTTCTCTGGGTTCTGCGGTTCCCCCGCCATTGCATTTCACCGGTGCTCCAGCTTCATTCCATGTGTCACTAGTGTCATCGCCTGCGGTGACACAAGTAGTAAAAGCGGGCGTTAACACCGCAAAAAATAAATCAGTCAGAACCTTTAGAGTCATTTTTTAGAAAATTGCAATTTTCGAGAAATGTTTACGGTGGAGATGATTTTCGTGAAAATCTGGCATTCCTGAAAGATTGATACTATGCAGTTTTTGTGTTATGTTATGTACAGACACACTGATCTTTATCTAATTTTTTGTCTCAGGGGACCTCAAAACATGTATTCCGGTGAACCATCTATATCCAATTTTGGATGGAATACAATACCTTATTTACCTACTACAAATGTAGGCTGTACATTTGTCCTAGAGGAAGTAATATAAAATGCTAGCATTGTGCACATTTTGTCATATTCCTGTTTCAAAGCGCTGCCAAACCACGCGTTCCAAAAGAAACTAAAGAGTTAATTTACATCTCTATACATCTACGGCATCCAAAAACTTTTATGTGTGAACTTAATCTGAAATCCACTTCTATTTAATCTTATTTGAAAATTCAAAGATATCAAATATTAATAACAGTAATTACAAAGTCTGAGATTGTGGTATGCTGACTGTACTGAAGACCTGTGATTAGCTTGGTCGTTAGCATAATTGGTATTACTATGCCCTTCACTGTGGAGATTCATCTGTGCGCGAACGCGGAATGCTCTGTGGACCATTACTTGGTAAGCAGTGCAATACACACTTCTGTATTCTGAAGCCTTAGAAACTCCATACACATCTGCATGAAATTCATAGCCAGTTCCCAGCCACTGCAAAGCAATACGCAGCTTTTGTTTTGAGGTCTGTTGTTTACTGAATGTGAAGCCCTATATCTTTTAATAACAATTTCATTACAAAAGGGTCACCTGAAAGCTCTCATGTTTTTCATTAAGGGATGTAAGTAATTATTTCTGAGCATATAATGTTCTACTGCATGAACTTCATCGCTATGTGAATCACTATAACTGCTGCACATATGTTCCTGTGGACTTAATTGAAAACTTTTCTATTCGTCTTTGGCTTACAAATATTAAAATATGGATTCCTCTACAAACCGTAGGTTTATTTTACAAACACAAATTACAAATATGTGAAATTACTGTTTGATTATGAAACAGAACAGTTTGAAAGTCTATAAAACTTCACATGTAAATATTTAAGTTTGTTTGTAAAGTTCGAATTTACAAACCTCCATTGTGAAACAGATTTTTACAAATTACAAAGGAAGATTACAATTGACATGGCTTGTAAACATCTGAAACAGGTTCTTAGTGTATGGCAGTGCGGGAAGATAGCATGCATGTATGCTCAATGGAAAAGTTATTCGCCGTAGACACTAAGGTTTGGGCAGTTATGTTCCTTATGAAACAAATACCGTATCTTATATCAGAGATGGCTTTGATCCGAATCCACGTGGTTGCCTGCCAAACTACTGCTACCGTACCTGATACCAGTTATCACATCATCTTTACCTCTCTAATTTCTACGTATTTTTTTCCTGTAGCTTTCACTTTATTCCCAAATCTACATAAAAACTTCGTCTTGTAAATTTTACATCCTTTGGTGTTAAATCTCCACTAAGTTAGTGCTGCACTTGCAGATCCGTCGAGTAATGCGAGAAGTACTTTTCTTTGTGGCCAACTTCTCCAACATTTACTAATACGTTCTGTACTGTTTTTTTTTTTTTTTTAATTAAGAAAAAAATATCATTTGTGTTCTACACCAGAACTGAGTGAGCCTAACTCTTATTGCTTTGAATTCAATAGAGACGGTGCTAATTTTAAAAAAAATAAATTTGTGATAATTTAGGTATCTGCAGTTTTACTTCAACTGATATGAAATCCTTGCATGCATACCGATTTCGTAAATGTTTATTATGTTATTACCTGTCTGAAGAATGAATGCAGACGGCCATAGTAGAAGCTTGGGTAAATACACATACATAAGCGGTATTACACCATCACTCCCGGTGCATATCATGTAAGACACAACACTGGAAATCAGCAGTTGCCTTTCTTACAGTGGACAGGTAGAAATCCAGTCAAAATACAAACACCGCCGCGCGTAGTCATACGCTCACAAAGTAGAAAATTAATGTTCATTAGTGATAAAGAAAACAGCTAGTTTAATCTGTTGTGGATCGTTTAGTTTATGCCTGTTTACTTACGCTGTGCTGACATGTTGATGCTCAGACTGTAGTGCACTATACTACAGCCTTCTCTGGCTGTTGTAAACCGTGCCATGCTATACCAGTGACCTCCCCTAACGACTGCATTCTTTCGTCAGACAAGAAGTAGTATCAGTTGAATAAACTAGCACAACTGTTTTCCACACCTTCAGTAAAGACCAATGCTAATGAAATTCACATAGAACTATAGATTAAAGATCTTCTGAAATAAATGTTGAAAAAGTTTCACCTGCTCTGTTCTGATTCGTTAGTTTATTTCAATAATGAAGGGGCTTGAAGTAAAATATCCCAGATAACTATATTTTAGTTCGAGAGTACTGTAGTAAATGATGCTGCTGGTATTCTATTGGACACATTGTATATTCAGCAACTACAACTACTTACTTCTCTATGACTTCTGACCAAGCCGACCACAATATCTTCATCCCTAAACGACTGCGCCCTCGGGATATAGTTTTGGCATTCCTCTTAAAACTTTCGGAATTCTCGTCAAGGTTTTGTGTACTTTATGAGATATTGCGAAACTTTAACAAAGGACAAGCAACGTGATGCTGTGGAAAGTTACTACCTAGCAGTGGACTCGACGTAACATCAAAATGAATTCTGTTTATTACCTTGATATTGATCACAGAAGAGGGTTAATGTGCATCTACTGGCATTAAGTTGTTTATGGTGGTTGTCACAAAGCTTTGACATAGATCTGGTACCTATTAGAAAGCACTCAAATAACATTCATTCTATATTACCACGACTAATTTCAACAGGCCGGATTATTTTCATTTCAAGGAAAACTAAACGAATAAAACTTACAAAAAGTTGTTTAATCTTCGGTCTTAACAATTAAAGTGTCACCTTTAGCTCCATATTCTTTTATTACAGATGCTCTTCTCATATTTAAAATATACTGTGTTGAATCTGCCAGTTTGTTTTGCGAACTTCTGCATCACTTTACAAAAAAATACCAGGTGACCCAACTGCCCCGTATTGGACGTCCATTCGTACGTTAAGAGTTGCGGAACTAAACAGGGTTATTTCAAGTTAAATCCAGCGAGTGAGGAACTGGCCTGTGAATCTCATTTTAGCCCTCTGAAAGCGCGACTCTTTCACCGTCTCCGCTGATAAGCAAAGTAAAACGAAGGTCTTTCACGCCAGTTTCCGACTGAGCACTTTAACTTAAAATAGATCCGTCGAGTTCTGCAACCCTTTTTACACACAAAGGAATATCTGCTTACATCAAATATGAAGCAGTTTTGCCATCTGGTATTATAAACTCCGACACATTTTGAGTAGACAAATAAACTTTAACCCATTTTAGGAAAGGTTTTGCTTTACAGATTGGTACTACTGTTAACCCGGGTAGCTTCTGAATGCTGAAGCTAAGAGGTTTCTTTGTTTAGAAATATATTCCATTGTGTTTTCTCCGTTTCTGGTGTGAGCATCTTTTTCTGTGAAAGATGTTTGTAAATCATTTCTTAAACGCTACTCTGAACCAATTGTTTTAGTAACAGCGTTGATTATATTTTTAAAAAGTATTTGTTGATAAATTTAGTACATAATGGTGTAATTAAGAAATTAACACTATATTTCTAAATAAACATTCTTATTTAATGAAAGTAGATCAGTGAGCTTAGAATGGTATGTATTTCAGTCCTTTATCCTCAATGCTTTTTTTAGATAATATGGGCTAATGAATTTAGTAGATTTAAGATCTGCAAGTTAGGGATGTTAATCTCCCCTGAAATGTTCCACCTGCAATTTAACAACGCACACCCTTGACTGTGACTTGTCGGGGGCCCCCCGCAGATGAATTCGGCAAATTTATTTGTAATAAAACCACTAGATTATTCCCAGCTCCTCTTTTAATTGGTTTGCTAGTATTTAAATTAAAATGATCGCCAAATAGATAAAATGAAAAAAAATTCTATGTACAGGCGGGAGCCCCCTCCCAAAAGTACCAATGTTTTCGGTTGCCTATAGTATTTTTCTTTGTTCAATGTTATCAGAATCCCCTTATCAGTTGTGTTCCACACCCAGCCAGCAATGTAATGAATTGAACAAAATGAGCATCGATAGGTGTAGGTGAGGAAAGCATTTTACCTTAGTGGCTGGAAGACATTCGCTAGATGGGTTCGTCTCCCAATGGTTGTGCGTCAAAAGCCTAGCATTCAAATCCTAACCAATGAACATAGGTCGGTTTGCCGGTCAGGAACGAAGAATGAGAAGTGTAAAATAAATATTATGTGGAGAGTTTGCAAAAAATTACCTAGCAAACATTGCTCTCTTATGTGATTTAAAAGGAACAAAGCAAATGGTAAACAAAATGGAATTATTTCCCTTTTTTGCACCCGAGTGTATGCCTACGGAGCCATATAGGTTATTTTCAGGAACAGGGCCAAGCTGGTCCAAGAAATACAACGAACGGGATTACTGGACAAGTTTGGTAATTTAAATATAAGTAAAATTTGAAACTGGGTTACACGAGGTAAAACGAAAGAGTATTACAAAAACGTCCACATTTTGTGAACATGAAAACTGTTGGAAACCTTATTTATGGGCCGCGCCGTGCCCGAGTGTTAGACCACACGCCTGTCACCTAGACGGCCCGTGTTCGATCCCAAGCAACCGCATGTGGGATTTGTGGTGGACAAAGCGGCGCAAGGGTGCGTTTTCTCGGGATTCTCCGATTTCCCCCATCATCGCATCCCACCGATGCTCCATCTTCATTCTATGTATCACAAGTAGTAAAGGCGGCCGTTAAACACTACCAAAAAAAAACTTATACTCTGTTGTAAATCTCTGATAATAGACATATTCAAATAATAATATACCTAAATATACTTAAATTAATTTTACAATAGTTAATTATTAATTACTACTTTTATTAGTAGTAGTGGCGGTGGTGGTGGTGGTGGTGGTGGTGGAAGAAGAATTGAAATAACAAAGTCAATGTCATGATCAGGATCCGAAACACCAATATGCGGTTTCCGGTGCCCCTGCCCTTCCATTAACGCTACGAAATCGATGTAGGCATGTCCTGAAAGTTCCTAATGGACTCGAGTTTTCCGGTAAAATACAAGACGGTCTCAATTTCTATATAGGTAAAATATCCCATCTTCGATTTAATTTCTTTTCTGATTCTTCCTTTCCAGCTTGCGGAAGAACTATAAATAAAAATGAATTAGTTGTTTTGTCAAGGAATCTTAAAACTGTTTTGGACTCTTGCCGGTGTTGTATATCTGCCATTACGAAAAAAAAAAAAAAAAAAAGAAATGTAAGCCAATTGCTTGGCATGAATCAGGAGACAAATTTGTAGGAGTAGCTGATTTACTAAATCCTTACCAACTTACTACACTACTTATAATATCAACATATGTTTTCACTCTGTAGTGTAAATTACCTAAGGAAAGTGCATGTTTCCATTACGCGATCTTGATTTTACATGCAGTAAGGAGCTACGCAGATTTACTACTCGAAATTAAGAAAATATTCTGCTGAAACCTATCAGCGGAACATAGTAGTAATAAGATGAAATAGATAGCTTTTTTGTGGGTTTGTTCTTCTTTATTTGTTCTTATAACATTAAACAAGTGTACATCTGTGAATTGCGAATAGAGTTTTTCGTGTTAAACAATTTCCACAAAAATACTTTTTCTTGAGACAGCAATACAGAAAAATTCTCCGGCACGGTTTGAGGCTAAGCCTTACTCACAGAATTTAATGGGCGCAGCACTAATGGTTTGTTTTCCTTTCTACCTAATAGTGGAATTACAGAGGTATGCCGGGATAAGTGCCCTTCCTTAGTGAAGAGAAAAGCAATTCAAACACTGAACAAGTCAATGTGGTATTTTCGTGAGGAAACAAAAACCCAAAAGAATATTTTAATGAATCCAGAATTTGCTGGTGTTTCGTTCGGCGTATCACCGCATGTACTTCATGCAGGACGAATTCAGACCAGATGTAATGGGAGTATACGTACCGGCTTGTTAGGTATGAGCAGAAAACCGTCCTTACAATGTGTATACGTTTAGTTACCTAAAATTTAATGAAGGATTGCTTATCTATTTGGAAAGCTTAAGAGCGCTTTAGAATAAGATACCCTTTTTTAAGTTTCTCTTGTATTAAAAGCTCTTCTATCTATCAAACAAGCAACTAGGAAATACTTACATTTAGATGCCCAATTTAATTGTGATTAGTCAAAATCTGAAAATCAGGCCGCGCCGTGGCCGAGTGGTTAGACCACTAGCCTCTCACCTAGACGGCCGGGGTTCGATCCCAAGCGACCGCATGTGAGATTTATGGTGGACAAAGCGGCGCTGGGCGGGTTTTCTCCGGGTACTCCGGTTTCCCCCGCCATCGCATTCCACCGATGCTCCATCATCATTCATGTATTATCAGTGCCACCGCCTGCGGTGCCATTAGTAGTTAAAGCGGGCGTTAAACACTACCAAAAAAAAAAAAACAATCTGAAACATAAAATATTATATTTTTGATATTTTTAAGAATTATAAATATGCGATTACCCGGTTTTTATGACTCGCAGTCCAGAGGTTTTATTTAGGGGGACATGCAAACTTCCTGTCTATTTGATCATATTTAATGAAACTTTCAGGATATATTCAAAAAACCTTAATAACACTACAAAGTGTTAGGGCTCTAGAATACACTATAATAACAAAATCTTGTTTTTAAAAGGAGGTCAAAATTTTACTACTATTTTGTGAAGTTAATAACTAAAATGTATGTGTTTAGAATATGCTCTGTATAAATGAAATTCAAATAACCTTATGTATTAGTTTTTAAATGTTCTAATTAGCGTAAATATTTGAAAATTTGAGTTTTTATATTTCTGTCAGCTATCATAAACTTACAATGCTTATAATTATGAAATTATATTTCTAAAGAGTTTAGCTTAAATATTGACATTTGGAATTATTAATACCAGTGTCATAATTATACTTTAAAAGCTTTAAGACACATTTTATAAGATTTTGCTTAAATAGTACTCCTGAAACTGCAGAAAGCATCAAATTTCGGAAGTTAGCATTCACTCAAACCACCCGCCCCCCGTTATGTGCTTACGCAGTTATGTGCTCAATTGAGTCAAAATTAACAGAATAATCAAACTTAAAATAGAAATACTCGTATTTTTAAATCTTGTTTACCTCATTAAATACTTATTAACCTGACTCACGAATGAGTTAAATAGTGACACGGAATAAAAGTGTACAGTCAGAGGTTTTAACGAAAACGTTTTAAGTGAGCATTACAAAAATATTTTACCATACGTTCTAATAGTTATATAAGATTAAGTTATGGGAACAAGTTCTATCAAAGATTGTAAAATATGTTTAACAACAATAGAAGTTATAACAATAAAATAGAATGGTTAAAGGTAAAGCTATTTCTAAACTATAATACATTTTACATTTTGTTTAAAATATACAAATGATATGAAAAAATTGCTACGGAATATTTTATATTGTTCTGTCTGATTACTTGTTCATCACTTCCATTAATTTTATAATTCGCCCTCCATTTCAAAAACACATTTTGTGATTGTTCGTCGAGATACAAAAACTAGGCCTACTACTAGTTTTATGAGGTCGAATTGTTCTTTAAATATTATTATTTACATATTCATATACTGAAGCTTGTGGTTTTTACGCAATTGATTTAAGACATCTATATCTTTTCAGTCATCTTGGCTACAAGGTTTTTATGTGTAGTATTCGGTAATAAAATTCTTTGCGTGTAACCGGTTATTCTTACATTAACGCCATCAGTGGATCTTCTGCATTTTCAGATATTAAAATCTTTGTTTATGAAAGCTGATTTCATTTTTGTGAGTAAATGAGCGATTGCTGGAGATATTTTTGTTCTTAACTTATTCAGTGTAATTATATTCCTGGATAATAAAGTATTGCACCAGTTACCTTGATGTTTTTCACAAAATAAATGGAATTAAGGTACACGATTATTAAAAACTTTTTAAAACCTGGTATAAGTGTTTCTTTAATTTTTTTTCTTTTACAAAACTACATAAAATATCTGCCTCTTGTTCCAATGTACGTAGTCTAGCCATTTTTCTTTTAATACACACATAACATGTGTTAACCTAAGCTGATAGATGTTGACTTTATAACAAGAGCTTCCTCCAGAAAAAGATGCTTAAGGTCGACCAATTTAATATATAGAAGATAGGACCACCCATTATGGGTAGAGTAAAATAGACGTGTAGATGGCTGATATATTTATTTTTCTGTTCTGACTTGCTAATTTTGTAATTTCTGTACAAAACAAACCTCTACCTATGCAATGTGGAAAACCCGCATACGTGTTATCTTCATTGGTTATTCATTATTTAGAAAATATGTAAAATTTATGCTTGAATCCAATTTGAATTGCAAAAATCGTATTATTATGAGTTTCACATAAAGAGAAATAAACACAAAAAGCGTCATAACAATTCCAAGAAAATGGCAAAAATAACTAACGCCATGAGACATTTCCCGTTTGAACACGTTTTAAGGTTTAGCTGTTTTATCATATAAAACAGGTTTGTGATTTATCTTCACACAATGTCTACTAGATAGCTGCAATAAGATATTGCAACAAATCTGTTCATTACCTCGAAATCTGTTTACAATAATGGATTTTATTGCACAATTATCTACCGTTCCTATGACAACAATTGTACGGTCAGAACTCACAGCCGAAACTGATTTTGGACCTCTCCCACCAAAACTACAAACTGTGTAGGCCTCGTGCTCGCTCGCTTATGCAGCTTTCAAAGACGTAGGAAGAAATTTCCAGAAGTAGAGGCCATTATTGTAGATGCAATCACACGCAACAATGCAGTATTGTGACAATGCTTCGGCTATATAAAGAAAGGAGGGGACCTCAGCAATTGATTATGAACGATAGAAAGCAAGCGTTTCACACATATTAAAGTAGCAAGCTGCATAGTTACAATAGTGCTACAAATGATTAGAGCACTCAGGGAAATGTATAAAGAAGTTAAATTTGCTATCGAGACTGATCCGCACAATACATCAGAATGCAACATAGCGCAGAGGGGAGTCAAACAGGGTTGTATATTATCCCCGTAACTCTTTAATTTGTTTATTGATGGCACTGTTAATATGATGTTGGAGTAAGACATAGATGCGCCGACAATTGAAGGCGAAAAAATACCAATTCTTTTGTACGCTGATGACGTTGTTAATCTTTCTAAAACAACAAATGGTTTGCAATCTGGTTTAAACGCATTGCAACGACTTTGTAGACAGTGGGGCATGGAAATGAATATTCTTAAAACTAAAGCACTCGCATTTAAAAATAGTTACGTGTACGGTCAGCAGGAAAAGTGGACAAACGGGGAGAAAGAAATTATAAATGTTAAACATTTCGACTATCTAGGTGTAAGGTTTGACATGGCAGGAAAATGGCACAAGAACACTGAGTTTGTACAACACAAAGGGGTTGGACAACTTTCTGAAATATTGAAGCTATTGACCCGGATACCAGATATGCCAGTAAAATCATTACAAACCATGTATGAGGGAATAGTTAGGCCTTCATTACTATATGGAAGTGAGGTGTGTGGATGGGATGGGGTAGATAATCTAAATAAAATACAATGTCGTTTCTGGAAACGAATTCTGGGTTTGGGGAGGGGTACTTCTAATTACGGTGTTCTTCGTGAGGTAGGATGCTGGGAAGATGCTCTGTATGTTAAATTAAGAGTAGTAAGGTACTGGCTGTGAGCAATTAAAGGTGATCAAACAACTCTAAGAGCAATATGTTATCGGCATCAGATAATAACATCCAAAATGGTGGGCGGCGGAGATACAATGGGGTTACCAAAGATTGGCTTAAATGATATTCGGCAAAGGGGTAACAAAAATAGTTATAACGTCGTGAATAAAGTAAAAAGACGACTATGCGATATAAACAGGCAGGAAATAGAATCTGAATGTAGAAAAAAATCGTCATTGTCGTTACAAAACGAAATAAAAATTAGGCGGGGTAAAGAAACATATATCTTAAAATTGGGTATGAAACAAAGGTTGGGAATAGCGTGATTGAGGTTGGGAGGGTGGAAAACACGTAAGGTAGTTGATGAAGCTGGTAGGCGATTTTGCCCATTATGCGGGTATCAGGAAGACTGGACGCATATTTTGGCAGATTGCATGCAGATGATGGATATTAGGAAAAAATTACTGCCGAAACTATTTTTAGCTTCAAACAGACGAAGGACAGCATTCTGAAATTTGATTCTAAACAGACAAAACTGGCCTAACCTGGGCACATACTTAATGGAAGTTCGTGTACTAAGAGATAAAATATTTGTGTAATTATTGTGTAGATTTATTTGGTGTTTGAGTCATCTATATATATGAATACGTGGTGTAGTTGAGAGTACAAGTATGTGTGTGTGTGTATTTGTGTGTACGTATGTATGTGTATGTGATATCAGTGTTCTTACTTTTATTGTTCTATGGTTCTGTTGTCCTAGCGCGCGAGCATATGTGTGTATGTGTTTGAGTGTGTAAGATGTTGTTAAGATATATAAAATATATGTATCTAACATCCTAAATTGAAGTATTTGTAGACAGCATGTACGGTCACCCAACACATGCGACTCTGTGATGCAAATATTGTATTATTGTAAACTTAATAATGAAATACTACTACAATGGTACCAAAAGCCATAATTTCGTGCATTCGAAATTCATATAACCTAACACTGAAATCAGACATATGTTCTGAAATTTAGGTTTATCTGGTTCTTTCTAAAACAATCTATATATTTAGGTTGACTTGTTTTTTTTGTAGTGTTTAACGCCCGCTTTAACTACTTATGGCACCGCAGGCGGTGACACTGATGATACATGAATGGTGATAGAGCACCGGTGGAATGCGATGGCGGGGGAAACCGGAGTACCCGGAGAAAACCCGCCCCAGCGCCGCTTTGTCCACCACAAATCTCACATGCGGTCGCTTGGGATCGAACCCCGGCCATCTAGGTGAGAGGCAAGTGGGCTAACCAGTCGGCCATGGCGCGGCCTTGGGGTTGACTGTGTGTATTAAAATGCCAAAATGGTTTTACCACGTGAAGTCTTGTCCCGCTTGTAGCGTTACTATAATAATGTATTTGTATAAGTGATATGCTACTGTGTTCACCTGACAATGGCCCTAGCCGTTCATCACAGAATATTCAAAACCATAACAAATATAACGTTTCATTTTGCTTCCAAAATACTTATCCTTCAACTGTTCTGTCCACTGAAAACTTCTATTTGTTTCTTACCTTCCATAAACATTTGCTAATACCTCTTAGTTCCAACTCCTCTTTGAACATTTTTCTCACTGATAACTCTTTTTCCTATTTAACCATTTTCTACAGATCAGCTGTTCCCTCCAATGACCTGTACCTGAACATTCTAATAATAAATGAATCTCATTTTCCCAATCATTACATGTCACCACTTCTTCTTTTCATTTCTCCATTTTGTAGCGTTAATATGATATATTTAAATGCATACTTTACTGGTGACATTTAATTTATTCAATTAAATTAATGTTTATCTGCTTTTATTTGCGGTTTGAAGAAAATGCTACTGTTGCAACAAACAAACAAATAAACAACAAATTAATGGCGCTATCTAATTGTAACTACGGAGTGACTGCTAATTTAAATTAGAATGTAAAGAAGTAGTTGCAGTGGAGTGGTAGTAATGGTATTAAGTGCTTAGCGTTTCATTAACTGTATCAAACCGTCACATGTATCAAAAACAGTACAGGCTTTCTAGAGAAACACGTGAGTTGAAAATTTACTTGCTCCAATGTTATACTCACAAGTATATTAACACACACGCAGACTACAACAAAACAAGAAAGACAATCTGATATCACACACCCACATCTCGCACTCACGCCAACCCCTACGCATTCACACACACATAGATAGATGCTCATGTATGAGTATATTATGATTACACATATACCTCATCTCTTGGCAAACGTATGTGAACAAGCTTTGTCAGTTTTGGGTGTTTAGAATAAAGCCTCAGGATGATGTCCTCCATCTGTTTGAAGCTGAAAATACTTCGGGCAATAAGTTATTACTGTCATGCTCCGTCTGAACGCAAACTGCCAAAGTATGCGTCCGGACTTCTTATTTCCCGCATAATGGGCAAATCCTCCCACCAGCACCGTCAACAGCCCTACGAGATTTCCACACTCCCAGCCTAAGCCTCATCCTCTGTTTCATGTTAATTCTAAAATATGTGTCTTTATCTTGCTCAATTTTATATGATTTTTAAATCTAATGTTCTTTTTTCCTATATTGAGTTTATTTCCTCCTGCTTATATCACGTAGTCGTCTTTTTACTTTTTAACGACATTATATATGTTTTCAGCGCCGGTTTGTCAAATATAGTTTAAGCCGATTTTTATGATCCCTGTTGTAACCCTGCCGCTCACCATATTGGATGCACTGTTATTCATATGATACCGAACAACATTCCTCTCAGAGAGTTTTGGTCACCTTTAACTACATTTATTTTAGCAAATTATATTTTAGCTTCCCAGTATCCTACCTCAGGAAGAACACCGTAGTTTGAAGTACCGATCTCCAATCCCAGAATACTTTTACAGAAATTATATTGTATTATAATTACATACCTTCCCCATCCCCATACCTCACTTCGGTGTAGTAATGGAGACTTATACATTGCCCCATATATGGTTTGTAATGTTTTATTAGCATTTCTGTTTCTCGGATCTATAGCCTCATTATTTCAGAAAAACTGTGTTCCTGTTTCATTTTCTTCCCATATCAAACCTTCCTCTTAAATAATCTAAATTTTTAATATTTTTAATTTATTTCTCCCTGTATATCCACTTTTTCTGCTGACAGTACAGACATCAATTTTTGAAGCTGAGTGCTTTAAATTTAAGCATGTTTACATCTATTCTAGGTTCTACAAAATCGTCGCAGTGCGCTTAAACCACATTGGAAACATTTACTGTTTTCGAAAGAATAACAATATAATCAGCATACAAAATTATGTGAATTGTTTCGTCTTCAGCTGTCAGGGCATTCTTGCTTTAACATTGTTAATCTGATGTAAAGAAGTAAGGAAATGTTCAATTTTAGAAGTTATTGTTTACAGTGTTTCAATTCCCTTAATGCGTTATTGAAATATCGTAACTTCACGAGCCACTTTTGTAAAGATGCCTTAGGTTCCCGAAGACTGTTTTAAGAAAGTAGTGTTTCTGGTATAATAACTGCACGCTTACGGGTAGGAATTTGTTTTCAAGGCTGTTCAAAATGATTCATGCTAAGTGGATCAAAAGTTAACTAAATTATGAGGGCTAAATGTGGCTTCGACACTTTACAATTTACACACTTTCATATTTTCCTTTCCCTCTTATTACAACGTCCATTATACAGAAATGCATTGCCTTTAGCATTTATAAGCTGTTCTTGAATATAAAGTTGCAAAAACTGACTGAGCATATTTGAGTTTATAGAGGGTTTAAGAATTTGCTTGGATGACTGCGTAGCGTCTTGGAGAGTGTCGCATGTACTGTTACGTTTCTTTTCAACTTTACAGCAAACATGGCGACTGTTCATCATTGCAATTCTGGCAGTTGACGAACTGGATGTTTCTACTTCTTAAAGTATATGCTGTTGTTTCCTGGCAATGTCTTATTAAGTGTGGTTGATTATATCTTACAAAAGCTTATTTTTCTTTATGGTATTACGAAGAATACTATACCGCAACAAAATGACGGTAAAATTTCACTTTAAGCTTCCAGATGTTAAAATTCCCAGCAGGAGAGCTATATATAATTTCGTGAATAAAGCCAAGCAGGATTATTTTTAAACAAACTCAATTTTAATAACACGAATGTGTTGACTAAAGAAAAATAGACGTAAGAGAGGTGTGTTTGCTATCAAAGTTATGTTTCACCTGCATTATAGTGTAAGTATGCGTGTTTCTTGTGTGAATTTCAGTAATGTTACTAAGAAATATTTTCTGTTTATAAAGTCGCCCCGTGGAAGGACACTTTCTAATCAATTTAGTATAACTGTAGATTCACTTTGTGAACTGAGTCTTTGTCTCTGTTTACCTCGTATGGAGGACTTATAGGCAAGCGCCAGGGGTCAGGCGTCTGTTGAGGAGCTCAGCTCAGCAACAGAGAGAATCCAGAATGGGTGATCATCCAGATGCCCGGTATCAAACTGAGGAAGTGAAGAAATGAAATGATGGCGAATGGGATGAAAATGATTATGCAGAATTTGGTGGAATCAGTGGCAAAGGAAACCGGAGAACCCGGAGAACAGCAACGCCTTGTCCACCATAACTCCCTTATACGGTCTACTAGGATCGAACCCATGCCGCCTAGGTGAGAGGCGAGTGGCCTAACTACTCGTCCACGACTACAGCTTGTGAACTTAATCTTAGTAGTGAAAATGTGCGTATTTATCACATACCGTCACACACGCCTTCAGTTATTTTTTATATTTCAATTTTAACCACACAATTTTTTCTCCATTTTTGCACTTATGGGGGTTTTAATTTAGGCCAAGGTATAACACTTGAAGTTCAAGTTTTAGGTTTGAGTGTAAAACGTTTCGCAAAATAAAAACAAACAAAAACAACTAGTGACTGTTGCCTTATCGTACTTACGTTAAACTGCTTTAACTTTCAATTCCCCAGTGTAAATATTTTCCACAAAAAATAAAGTGGAATGCTTGATTCATATTGATAGGCAATTAACCCTCTCCCAGAGAGTATTTTAATCTTAAATGTATATAACTCCTTTCATACAATTTATTTTATTTTCACAGAGGTACGTACATACAAATAACTTGCTTATTAATTTAAATGTACGAAGCACTTAAAATGATGCACTGCTTTGTCTTGTTCTGATTAAGAGTTTCATTTTAACCGATATTCTACAGAGGTTAATGACTGTGTTATCCTAAGGAACTCTTAGTAATGCACATAAAGGTTCTTTATAGGGAAAATTTATTCTGGAGGAATTACTACATGCATATTTTAATTGCGAGGAACTGCCGCCAGAGGGAGAAAATAGCTTACTTGCATTTTGTACGAGGTAATTCATTATATGTCCAAAATAAGCTCCATTCCACATTGATCGGTTGGATTCTGCGGTTCGTGAGGAATATTCTTAGCCTTATTGAGTTATTTGAGACAGTTTTGCATGTACTTTATTAAGTTACAAAATGTGATGGAACTAAAATATACAAAAAGAGAAAAAAACGGAATGGTATACGATCGTAGAGAAAATGTCTGAAAAACTTGAGACACTCAAAATCCAGGAAAATAAATTAAATACTGCAGATAAATGTGTGAAAAGCTCTTTTGAAACAATATGGGTTGCAAAGATTTTTTACTCAAAAATTCTTACGAACCTTCCAAAATATTCTTTCATTTGCGAATTTGAACGTCTGGGCAAAAACTATATCTAATTTAACAATTAAAAGTAATATTAAATTATTAACCAACTTTAGTAATATTTGCCATCGCTGCTAAAAAACTTTTAGTATGGCGTTGCAACATATACCCACAAATTCTTTACGAAAGCAACACATGGAGCAGAAAATAGCCCAGCATTTAGGTTCAAAATGTTTCGGGATTATCTTTGGGTCTAGGGAAAAACCGTTTAAATTCATATTTGCAACAAATAGAATTGATATTTGTTGGCATTAAAACTTCAGTATGTATATTATAAAGTGCTAAATGAGAGTATTTACACCTCCAATACTTTCTTCACATTCATTTATTAACGAAACATAATTAATGTTTTATATTTACACAGCATGTACACTTTCTTTTCACATATTATTTTTGGGCCTTTCAAAATACCGTTCAAAATTATTTTATTGCAACAAATCCAGTCGATCTTACTTTCAGTACTAGATGAAGTAAACATAATTTTCTGTGGTGGGGATTCTACCAGCAATGGTAATGTTTCCGTGCCAGGTATAAAATACGGAGCGCTTAAGAGCACATTAAATTTGGGGCGAATCCTTGAATTTAAGGATCTGATTACAAGCAGATATTGGCAGAAATCGGCAGTAATTGTTTACGTTTACTTGACAGCCTGTAGCATGCATGTACGCCCATGACTGGGCATAATGTTGGTGAAGCTTCAGCAAAACTCATGAAGTCACAGATTTGTTAGCATTGCCCTTGCGCGGGTTGGCGGAACGCGTCACACCTAGACTTCGCACACCAACTAACATTCCAAAATTCATTTCACATGTTAACAACGATATTTTATCATTAATCTGCTTACATTTTAACTATGAATTAATTCTTTCTAACATTCCTTTCAGCTCTTTTTTATTTGTGTTTTTCTTGGGTGAACAGAACTTATCAGATTTATTTAAGCTGAGTTTCTCTGCTTGTTCTACAAACAGACTTCTTAGAAAATATTTTTTTCTTTTTACTCCAACGTAATCGAGATAAGCATTAAAACAAAGGTTTTATTACTTAGCCTCTTATAAGTAGAACGAAACTAAGGGAATACATTAGGCTAAACCGATACTCAAATATTTTAAAAACTCTCGCAATGCAATCGTCATTTTAATTCTCTTCTTTGCATGAACAGTAGTAAAATAAAAGAAATGTGAATGACTTCTTGTTTGAGAAAAGTATAGGCATTTTAAAATTGAAACCAATAACAAGCAATATTTCGGAAACGGTTACCATCACATCAGAAATATAAAGGACATAAATTGTGTATTTTAACGACATCGACACTTAGTGTCTATTTCTTGCTGTTTAACACTTATGCAAAGATCATTCAGAATGAAGACCGCTTCAGAGACCAGGAAATTCAAGATATACATTTTATTTCTTGTGTAAATATCTTTAATATACATTATCTTAATCAAAATCATTGGAGCCATCTTTAAGAAAATCAAAAATATCAAGTATTTTTCCATGTAAAGGGTAGTTAAGGGTGGAGGGATTTTGTTGAAAATCTTTGTCTTGCACCCTTGGTAGACACTAAACTTAAATAGCAAGTTTTGTATTTAACAACTTTTTCGTTTACGAGTTATGCTGTCCAAAGGCACACATTCACACTGATCTTTTTCTAAATTTTTGGGGGTATTCAGGGGATTTCAAAACATATTTCTGGTGAAATCCCGTTATCGAATTTTTGGATGGAATGCAATACTTTCTCTGCATATGTACAGCCAAAGACGTTAACAATACGCCTGGCGCTATGGTTTTGCTGCAAATGTGAACGATTGACGGGGTCGGGTCTTTCCGCGATTTTCATTGGTGCTATTCTGGTACAACATACCACGCGAGTAAGAAAATGCAAAACCGATTGGGCAATCCACCCCTTCATTAGAACCTTGGCATTAAAACTTCGGTAGTAGCTCAGAGAAAAGGTTAATCTCATTTTGAAACACCCGGTGAGAGTGGTTTAGTATTGTCCTACCAGAAAGTTTAGGGATCATGAGTTTGTAACCCAGAACTTTATTTGTCGCAAGTTACGTTACATATCTAGCCCCTACCTTCGTTAACGTGGCCTGTCCGATAAGCTTTTAAGAACATAGCAAACAGGTGAAGGACATGGGTGGAGTCAGCGAAAAAATTCGTTTACAATAAGTATTTCCAGAGTATTTTAATGTATTTGACACGTGCTAGAGAAACTAAAATTATTAACTATTGAAGATAATTTATTCAACGTTTAAAAGTAATTTAATGTGTGTTAATATTCATCCATTAAAGCTATTTCCTCCAAGTTGCATAACCTCCCCATTTGAAACATGCTTGTGGGACTTAACTTACACTATAGGCCTCAGATGACCTTGGTTTACAGTTTTTTGTAAGAAGTTTCTTAAATGAATCATAAATTAGCGTTGTTAGTATGACATTTTTGATGGTGATTATATAAGGAATACGATATCTACGCTAAATAACATATACGTACTAATTGTAGTGCAGTTTATTATAGCAGCAATGACTGTTTGCTAAGTCTATTTATCAGTTTTACTGAATGTTTTTAAGAACTTTTAAATTTTAATGCAGAATTTTACTTTTTACCAAAATGTTAGTATAATTATGTAATAACTTAATGGAAAGCTGTATGAGAGTTTTTCAGATCTATAATAACAAACTGAAAGTTGTTTCTCTAATAGAATACTTCTATGTCGTGGTTTAGTACAAATACGTAGAATCACGAAGGGGGTTCTTTAGGAATGCGTCCTGTGATCAGCAGTTAAACGTTTTAAGGCTGGTTTTCAGGCAATCATCTCATAGGTGATGTTAGAAAAATTTAATGACTGATAACGGAGCGGATTTTTTAAATTTTCTCCTTCCATTATTCGTTAAAGCAGGAGAACCCAGTATTGCGTAGGTATAATCGCTGTAGGAATTTAATCTTTAGAATTCTGTTGCCACCTTTCGGTTAACTTTGGTTCCTCCCCTGCGCTTTTACTTATGTTTTTCCTCCCTGATAGAAGACTGTGAATTCTAACAAGGTTCTCTAATTATTCTAAAAAAAAAAAAAAAAAATGAAAGAAGAGACACTGAAATGAAGCTTTTAATATCAATTAAGGCACACTTTGTGGACCCTAGCGAATACAAGTAAAAGAGAAATGCTTTGTGAAGTGTGGATTTATAGTCTGCGCAAATCAAAACGTTGCGACGAAGTAAGGAAGAGGCAGTGGAAGCATTGAAAAAATCGGGAATCGTAGAGGACTTGCAATTGATATACAAAATAAGTAATGGATCTATTTCAGAAAGAGTAAACGAAGGAAGAGCAATCCTGAAAAATATTATCAAGAGGAAAATTTGTTAACTGTGAATTGTTTGATAATGACCTATACATAGGCAGAAAACTATGACTGATATACTGTATAATGTTAGTTTACTATTTCCATCGTCGATTCTTCTTAAGCTATTTTTGGAGATATCGGAGCTCAGATTTAAATATTTGCAAAGTACCGAAATGCTATAAATAAATACAATAGGTCCAATTCTTTAGTTTATGTGCCACCTATCTACAGAAGGCAAGAGGACATATTGTATTCTGTCAAATAATTCGCTGTCAGGATTTCACTGGAAAATCATGTTTTGAGATCACCTAAATACATTTTTTAATGGTTCGTGTGTGTGTGTGTGCGTGCGAGATTATGAACAACATATCTCTAAGCAAAAAACAAAGTCGTATAAGCACCAATCTTGGTTATTTTGAATTTGGCAAGGTTTTGTTTAAAATCTTCGTGCATCATCTTTAGAAGACTCCAAGCTTAAAATATACCTTTACATGCAAATTGTTGACATATTTTATATTCAGCAAATGCATGGAACGATTCTGATTAAATGGCAAGGTATTTAAGTTATTCACAGTTGCAATAATATGGACATCTTGAATAGATTTGAAATAACTTCTGAAGTGTTACCTTTATGAAAGGAACGCATATAAGTATGTATAACCGGTAAACCATAACAGATGAATAAAAAAAACTGCACTGAAGATGTTGATGTCTTTTTATCGCTTGTTATTTTTGAGATATCCATTATTACTGGTTACAGTTTTTCAATTTTGGTCTTTGTAAATTAATGTCGATTTTTAGCTATTTCTGACGAATTTACAAAGAAACAGCATGAGATTTCAAAATCCAGCATATAGCGACAAGCTTTTGAACATAAGGCTACCGCTATCCCCTTTATACCTACAGCAAAAATGTATAATGGAATATTTATGCAAACGTTTATCACAATTAACTTGGAGTAGATTGAGGTATATTGTTTTGCAACAATAGCTTTTAGAGGATTTATAAAATATAATAAAGTATAGAACATCATATGGCTATAACATTCCAGACGTTTTACATTTTCAATGTATAACATAAATATTTACGTGTGCACTAGCGGCTTTAATAGGATTTTAAAGGGGGATATTACGCTCAAGCACTGTTTTCATATTGATGCAGGTAATGATTGTTTTATATACAGCAATGTGTTGTTATTAAACTGGGTTTGTCAGCTACAAAGTGGATTACAATGTTTTCCTCTGTCACCTGAATGGAAATGGAATATTCAACAGTGGGTTGGTTTTAAAATATCACGGTTATCACCAGATTTAGTGCAATCTATATCTCAACAATGTTACATTGGTCATTTCTAGAAGCTTGTTCTGGGTTTGTAAAGGGTTACTTAAAATTATGAAGTTTTTTGTGAAGTAGGATACTGGAAAGATGCATAATTTTTTAAAATAAATATAGTTAGATACTGACTTTAATAAATAAATATAACCATAAAACTCTGAGAGCAAAATATTGTCATAAAATGAGTAACATCCAACATAGCGCGAGGGGGGGCTGCTACAACGAGGATTATCAAAAGCCGGAATAGGGGTAATTAAAACAGATACAATGCGGCGAAAAAGCTAAAAACTTGTGTGATAAACAGCTAGGACATACACTCTGAATGCTAACAAAGATCATAATTGAAAATAAAATGTAAAATTAAACAGGGTGTGGTAAGGAAACTTATACTTTGGAATCAGGTGTGACAGAAGGAACAGGAACACCACGGCATAGCACTGGTTGGAGGTACGGAAAGCTCCCACGATTGTTGACGATGTTGGTAGAAGAACTTGCCACATTATGTGGGAAACAGGAAGACTGGGCACATATAGTGGCAGCATGAGTGCAGAAGATGGAATTTTTATAGTGTTAAATGTTCGCCTTTATTAGATATAGCACCGCAGGCAATGAACTGGTGATACCTAGAATCCAAGATGGAGGACCGGTGGAATACGATGTGGGGGAACCGGAGTAACCCGCTCCTGCGCTGTTTCGTCCACCACAAATCCCACACTTGGTCACCTGGAATCGAACCCGGGCCACCTTGTTGAGAAGCGATTGGTCTAATCACTCGGTCATGTAAAAGGAGGATGCCGGGATAAAGATATTACCAGATATTTTTGCCTTTCAACAAACGGAGGACAGCATACTAGAACTTGATTCCAAATAGCCGAAACTGCCCAAGTTCATAGAAGTACATGTTCTAAGAGAAAAAGTATTTGAGCAATATTTACGTAAACATATATAGCAACTTAGCATATTGTATATTTGTGAGAGACATCTATAAAATTTTTGTTAAATGTATATGTTTACAGGTTGTGGACATAAAGTAGTGTAGTATTGCCAAATAATGTATTTTCCTGGGAGCATGTACGATCTCAATAAATGCAATTACTGATAGGAATCTATTGAAGGAAAACATTAAAACATTTTTCCGGACTTTTTTTTTACTTTGGTTAATAACCTATTATAAAGTTTACAGTTTGTATACTTAAGCCAAAACATGTATTTAAATTGTCTGTATGCAGGTACTTTTGTATTGTAACTCTAGATTGTGCTTTAAGAAATACTAACCATCAATTAAACGCAAAAAACTATTCCTTTTATAATCAATCATATGTGCTGTTCACAAAATTACTTTACATTTGTGTTCAATAAAGCGGTATTTCAATATGCTACCTGAAAATGTCTCCACATATCATTCAAACGTGTTAAGAAGTACGCCTTTGAGGTGTCAAAAGTTGTTCAGTAAAATTGTTGATCATTATTAGGTTTCACACGTTTTACTAATAAAATAACAAATAATAAATGTTGGAAACGCCATTACATGCAAACTACCATGTTGCCGTTATTTCTGTTTATTAAAGTTTGAGTTTTCTCTTTTGAGTGGAGTTGGTTCCTAAGAGTTTTGAAAGTGGAGATTAATATCTGGAGCCACTTTACGAAAGGGTTGTTCTAAAGAGGTACAAAGCTTATTTTCAGGCTTTTTCAAACGTATTACAAAAGTGGATATACAGAAAGCTTCTTATATAAGTTTTTTCACTTACACAATTTTTGTAAGATGAACATTTCAAAAGGTTACAGAATTTTCATTATTATTGTTTATATGCATATTAAATTTTTTTCCAAAACATTACACAGCTAACTTATGAAACGTGCAACGCTTTTATACTGCTACACAATTTAATACGCTTTAATTGTTATTAATTCCCGGAACAAGTGGGATAAGTAACGGTTTTCAAAACATCATATGCCGTGTAACTTGCCGAGAGTGAGGAAAAGTAGGTGTGACGACGATGAAGGGGGGTGAGAATGGAAGAGAGGAAGTTGCGATTTGGAAGGAGAAAGTGGAAGAGATACTGAAGAACCTCCAGTTTTAATACTAACGTCAAGGGGTTATGCTTGTATTTTTTAAGCCTGCATTTCCTACCTCTGTACAACGTATTTGAAAATAAAACTGAATTTAACACAATTAAACTCCTGTTTACTTTTGGATGTCAGAACGTACTTTTCTTTAATTGTAGAACACGTAATTGTTACTCAAGATGGTGTAAATGAGAATACTATTATTAGCAGCTGAGTGTATCTGTGTTTACCTTTACATTCAAAACCAGTTACGCCACAAAACTGGAAGCATTCACTTGACGAAAACCACGGCATTTTGTCAGGGAAAATATATGGGTAGAACTCCTAGCTTTCTTCACTGATGTTTGCGTAGATTAGGCATGCGATCTTGTTACACTCGGTGCCATTCTCTTCCTTTCTCCCACCAACTGCGAATGTTGAGACTGGTTGGACTTTACGGCGACAAACTGCTGTTAAAATAGAAGCTTAGGCAAACCGAAGAATAAAGCTGAGGAGGTGGGTTAAATCTCTCTCCTATAGTGACAACCCTGACAAAGACTATAAGGTGGCCAAAAATAGAGCTTGGTATTGAGTACTTTGCCTATCTTCCGGTCGTTCTACTTTACAAATAAATAATTAGGTACTGTCAAACATTTAAAATGTGTTTTAACGCTTTTCTTAGAGCCAGAGACAAAATATTTGTAAACCATTTTATAATTAACTATAACGTTAGCTCATTTTTAAATAAAGTAATGCATCTAACCAAGTTTCTTTTTGTTTCAGGTATAGTACTGAGCGTGAATTCTATTGAACACAGGGGTTCCTGAGATATGAAGAATGCTGAGATAAATTCCTCACATCTGAAACATGACCAAAGACTGGTAAATATGGTATCTAAAGTTAATGATTCTTTAAAAAAAACTGTCTGCTTTGAAATTTTGGTATGAAAGCAGGATATCTTGGTGCAGGGACATTATAGATTACTACATAAAACGATACTTAAATTTTGAAGAAAGTATAAGCCAGATTTAAGTGAACGCTGAAGGAAACACATCAGAGCAACTTCCAAGTTTCCTGTGCAAGTAGTATAGTTGTTGAATATGTCTTTTATAATGCTACATGTGCCTAATCTGTGAGTGAGTTCCACGAAATTCAATGGAACATTTCACGGCCAATGGTTGCTAATTCTCATCCTGTTTATACTTCCAACCCATTTAAACTGGGTCTTAAGTTTCGTTTCAACAGATGTGACTGATAGTAATTCATGAAACAGCAAAACAGCAATGAGCACTCCGCTACTATGTACGTTTCCATGCTCACTGTTGGTGATTGAATTATCTCATCAAAGTATATGCATCGCACTCTGACGTACTCTAGCGCGTGTATAGTAAACTTGAGGGTATGGCGGAATATTTTAAACGCATTACACCTTGCTAGTACGGTTCAATAGCAGTGGTGCCACAGATTTCTCTTTCTAATTTATAATCACCTCGTATGTTAGCTCTTTGCTTGCTTGTGGTAATAAACAGAGGAAAGTGCTGCTTTTGCTAGCGCCGTGAAAATCACAAGCCATTAGTTTAAAACGTATGCTTGCAATCAGGCAGTTTAGACAGTACTAGTTTCAGGGTTCTTGTTTATAGGCGCTTGTCATCAGATAGCCCACCATTTTTCTTATATCCATACATTACTGAGAGGAATTGCTGTAAGCGGATGTACTTATAAAGGACTTTTAATCATGTTCTCCATAATTAAGAACACTGAATAAATATTGACACATGTCAACTGATGTTCTTGGTTTTTAAAAGAACCACAACCAGAAAGGTTTTTTTTTTCTTTTCTAAATGGACGTTAAATTTTGAGCTATTTTGTTCCTAAAACAGGCACCATAAACTGACAACCCTCTCGCGCGTGAAACGCCCTGGGGCCCTGAAGGTTGGTTACGGACAAGTGAAGCAACTGGTACAGGTTGGAGCCCCAACTTCTCTGTAAACTTGCATTTCGATACGGATATTATTGGACTGCAAGTTAAAATTGAAGCACTTTCATTGTTACTTACACAATAACGAGAGAAACATTTTTTGTACTGTTATACAGACACCTAATATAATATGGAATAAAGTTCTTAGTATTATTTATAGAAATTTTAGTTAACTAAATAGAAAACACAGTGCACATATTACTGAAATACAACTCGCTGAATATGAAGATTTCTTTGCGATTTTTGTAATTTTCTGTATTAAACCAGCTTTTCAATATGTAGGACTGTTGTGCTCATCCTTTCAAGTGCTTATCACTTAATTTCTTTGACGCGATTCTGTAAGCTTCATCAAGGAAAGCAAACCTAGGTTGTCGCAAACATGCACTAAATTTTGTAGCGACATTGTAGAGTTTAGCAAATCCTTCTCATGGTACGAAAGCATAGAAATGCTTTATTTTTCCTGGTTTGATATTTATCCTTTAATTCAATATCGTTCCTTATAAGTAGGAAGAAAATAAGGGAATACACTAGGCTAAATCAATAGTCAAATGTTTTAAAAGCTGTCGTTATGCGATTGTCATTACAAATCGCTTCTTTTCTTGGCCAGGAGTAGAACAAAAGAAAAACGGACACTCCCGTCTGAGAAAAGTATAAGTACTTCACAACTGAAGCTAATAACAATGAATACCTCGAAAACGGTAAGCTCCACGAGAAAAATGTATATGACATAACTTGTGTATTTTAACAAGACCCAAATTTTTTGTATAGTAAGTTTTTGTCTATATCTTACAGTTTACTAGTTATGCCAAATTAAACAAAATTCATCCAGAATAAACAGGTCTTCAGAAGCTAGTCCCAGAAAATTCAAGATATACATTTTATTTGCTAGGTAAATATCTTTAACATATATTTTAATCAAAATCGATGGAGCCATTTTTAAGAAAATCAAAATTTTCGAAAAAAAATTCAATGTAAAGGGTAGTTTGGTGTGGGGGGATTTTTCTCAAAATCTTCGTGTCGCATCCCTGGGAGATACTAAACTTAAATATCAAGTTTGGTATTTCAGCTACTTTTCGTTTTTGAGTTATTGTGTTCATAGACACACGGACACACGGACACACACATGGACCTTTTTTCTGAAAATGCTTTTTTTGGATACAGGGGGTCCTAAAACATGTATTTCCGGTGAAATCTCGGTATCGAATTTTTGGGTGGAATACAATACTTCTCTATCCCTATGTACATGGTACATATGGGGCTAGAGAAAGTAAAAAGTGCTTATGTTCCACCACCACTGATAACACTGGAGTGTGTAACTGTGCTGCCCACAGTGACGGCTGTAAACAGCCATGCACATACTCAAGTGACCTTGACTCGATTTGGGTGAAGCTATCCTAAAGCTTTCTAGTTAACTTGGCAATCCCAGCCCCTGACGAAAATGAACGCAAAAGCTAGCAGTCAGTAAATTACCAAGCCCTTTGAACGGAGAAACGGCACGGTATGCTGCACAGCAAAATAAGTATCATTCAAAATTCAGTATTACTGCACATGACATACATTGACCAGTGTTTTTCTTGGCTACTACTTAACCACAGTAGCTGACAGATTGATGCACTAACTCCCTTATAGAATCTGCGCAGTAAGGATAGGAATTAATACACTTGCACACCACACATATTCTAAATTTGTAATAATTCTTACTTTAGTGTTGAATTGAATTTACCGTGATTGCGAAACCTTCTCATTTCATTTTCATTCTTATCTCCAATTCCTTAAGATAAATAGAAAAATATGTTATTATTTTTCCTAAATGTATGAATTATATCCAGCAGCTCAAATGTTACAACATACAAAACTATGGAGAGTAAAATGTAAGGTGCACCTTATTCTAACGTAGCTGAGATAATTTCTGGTTTCGTACAGTTACTTACTTTGTGACACGTTTACTATATTGAAGCATAGATTAGAAGAAAGGCTCAACGCAGTTACTGCCGGAGTTTAATTCGTAATATAGGATGGTGCAAGTGTGGAGGTGATTCGATACCTCGACCTGTAAGATCTTTGTAGTTATGCTCCATTCGAGGAATCCCCTGGAGCAAGGATGGGATGAAAGGTGGCCGATCAAATGGGTCACGAATGAACACAGGGCAGTGCCCCTATCATGTGCAGACTGAAACTCCTCGACGGCTACTAGTATGGACTGCAAGTCCGCCCCACTGAAGGGCAAAGGTGACCAGAGAGCATCGTTTCTCCCTGCCATGCAGCGCCAATACCCCCGCCCGTACTTACAACGCTGAAACATGACCAACCAGATGAAGGGTGGGATTAAATGAGAAGTGCGGTGAAATAGAGGAACAAGTATTTCGGAGGGTCCGACGAACCTATCCAACATTTGTCTAAGGACCCGGAAAAAGAACCCGGAAAAACCCAAGTGACGGCCACGGCGATGGGACCCGTAATCTCTTGACTGCGGGCATGGGAGACGAAACCGACTATTTCCTTCGGTTGCCTAATATAACTTGAAGGGAAATGAAACAAAATTATTTTGAGCAGTCAGAACTACATTCAAACACGCAGTGTCCCTACCGAACAATATGGTTTAATGCCCGCTTTTACTACATACGGCACCGCAGGCGATGGCACTGAAGATACGTGGAATGAAGATGGAGCACCGCCGGGATGCGATGGCGGGAGAAACCGGAGAAAACCCGCCGCTGCGCCGTTTTGTCCACCGCAAACCCCACATTCGGTCGCCTGGTAGGGAACCCCAGCCGCATTGGTGAAAGTCAAGGGGTCGAACTAATCGGCTACGTTGCGGCCCTTTCCACATTAACGTGTGGATTCTGCATTCGAGGCGTCTCGCGTTCGATTCGCGTTAGGCCAGTCACTCTAACCCTAATTTTTAGCGCCTTCTCTGATTGGTATGCAAATGCCTAGAATTTTCTGTCAGTTTATTACAACGTTTCAGGGTCGAAGGATCAGATGAGTGGGCGTCGGGCGAGGTTTATGGCGGTGGGTATGTGGGTGCGTGTCGTCCTCAGAGATCCCTCCTCGTGGGAAGAAGGTGTTCGGTCGGTGTCGGGATGTAATATGTAGAAACATTAGGGTCCTCGCCTGCATTCTAGCCAGCAACATCCAAACTAGTCACTTTCTGCATCCTTCGATTCACCACTTTCCTCCAGGGGATTTCAAAAAGCAATATTCTACATACACTTGAGTGTCGGTATCCTCTTCCACTTCCTAATTAGCAGAAAGCGTACTTCTGAATACATCGATAAGTATGAAAAGTATTAAAGATAACTGATTACTTCAATGTCGAATACTTTTTATTTCCTGTCTGGTAAAGTACACCATGTTGTGTTCCTAAACCTACGTATAGCTAAACACTGAATTCATAAACTTAACACAAATGATTGAATATATAGGATGCTATGGGAGCCCATTTTATTTTGTGAACTATTATGTTATTTGAGTCTTTGTTTGACAAATGTATGTTAAAGCTCTTGCACAGCTATTGATTAAAGAAAACGTTATCTTTGACGTAGGAATCCAAAAGTAACTCTCGCAAATAACCTGTTTATGTTCAGCACACACCAGTTTCTGGCATTTCATTTTGCCTCCTCATTTACTTTACACTACCAAGTCAAAATCTCTACCTAATAAAGATCACATATATAGCTGATCAATACTGTTTTAATAGAAATATTTGGACTATTATTGGTGAAAGCTAAATTATAATTCATCACTTGTAATTTCAAAAATTCATAAGTGAGACACAAATTTGTGGCAATCTTCTAGAAAATGTTCGTGTTTTATCCTTGAGGCATACTGCACATAAAAACCAAGTTTTTTATTTAGTTTCTATTTGGTATTTCGTTTATGACCTATACCAGGATATACACACAAAGGCATGAAATTTGTTCTGTTATTTTATTCTTTTTATTTAGGCTGCTGGTGTTAAATTTTAAAAATTAACCTGTGTCTTTTTTACTAAGTGCATGAAGACACATAACATAAAACAAAATAATTTAAAATAATCTTAGCTTGTAACAAGATTTCAGGATAAACGAAATGGTGTGTTATTTATGGACGCTCTTTAACTGATGTGGTTCTCAGCGTCCCATTCTATACTGGGCGTGAAACACCGCTTAATTTTGCTCGGAGGTCTCTCTTATGGCTTGAGGTTCTTTTACGTGCCGTAAATCTACGACACGGGACCAACAGCTTTACTTCCCTTCCGAAGGAAGCCATGCTAAGGATTTTTACACCCGAAAAGATCCATCGTCCTCTGCCGGATTTGAACCCGCGTCATTGAGTATATGAAGCTAGCCTGGTAACCATTACACCACGGAGGGCGATTCCAGGATAGTAATGCATGCAGGGCTACCACAGAACGCCGTAATTATAGTTATCTTAAATAATAATTATAGTGAAGTCAGGATAAACAAACGAGATTGCCTAAAATAATCTACTTACAACAATTTGTATTCTGAAAATATATGGAGGTATTGGCAAACGTATCAATTCATCACTGTTACCAACTAAAAATTAATGCCACTAGAGTGATGTGGCACCCTTGTAAGCAATCAAGGTATAACATATTCAATATTTTTGTTGTTGATTGTAAATCAAATATTTGAACAGGTAACAGTTAATAAATAAGCGTATATGCAAATTGTTTGAATAAACCGAAGATGGAGAATGTAAAATCACTCCCATTTCATGAAAAGGCAGATGAGAAACGTTCTTCCAGAGTTTTCCTGCTGTACTTCAGTTTACGAGCTTATATCCGGTACAGCTTGATTAATTATTTCGAGCGAGTAATTCCAAAGTACAGTAGTTTCTTGAGGTGCAGATCTTTGAAGAATAGAATTGGTTGAGTACATTTTCCATACCAATTTGCTTTTAGTTTGAGAGGTTTCATAACAGCAATACACAGTCTCTGAAGTTGTATGAACACAGGCAAAACTCGCAGGGACGTTTGCTTTTTAATGAAGAATTTGATTTGACCCATATAGGCCACCAATAACGCCTAAGGTTATATCGGCAGATATGCATTTGAAAGAAATGCTCATAGGAAATGATATTCACTCCTTTAAGGTTGTATATATTTGGGTTTGTTAATGTTGGGCTTTCTATCTAAACAAAACACACACATCTACATCCTTATTCATACTGCCAGGCATAGGGAAGAATGGGGATTTATTCTGGCCAAACAAGAATTCTCAACCTCCAGTTGGTTATTGAGCCCGAAACTTTTGGATGTGAATTGTAGCACGCTATCAGACCACAGAAGGAGTCTGAAATGTTTTGTGTTTGGACAAGTGTGGTAAATTATTTTATACCTTATTTATTCATTTTGCGTTTAATTTGATCGTAATTCTGGGAGTTTCATAAAATTTCAGCTTGAAACTATTATTGCCCCTAAATTCGTGATTAAAATTGTAAATAATCATACTTTATTTTGTTTCTAAACCTTTAATTCTTTACTGATAGCTAAAATGTGCGTTCACAGTATTGTAATAATGCCTTTATTAACTCAAAAATGTGTTACAACTCCTTTAATTCATTTCTGCAAACAGTTCACTCGGCGTTTCGACGCGTAAACAATTGACGGCCTTCTTCTCCCACCACTGCTCGCACGCCACTGCACGCCAACACTCGGGTTGAAATCTGATTCACGACTCATCATTCATTCACTTGGCTTGCAGTTTTTCTTTACTCTTATAGTTATAAATGACGTCAAAGGACATTCTGGAAAATATGGAAGTCAAAGCTACTGAAGGAATCTGGCGTGTGCCAGAAATGTCTCGTTCCAAAGCCTCCAGTCACCGGCGTGTTGCACTTCCTGTGTTTACACATTCCAGGGTCTCCAACTCTGCCGGCTCATCAAAGCTTCTACAAATCTTAAACTCTTGTACGCGGCAATGTCACGGAATTTAAACCCTTGCTTTGTAATCCAGTTCTTTTCTTAATCGTTTTTGATACCTAAAATCCATTTATAAGATTTCCGTATATAAATTGGAATTAATTACTGCGTTGTAGCGTTCAGGGAGAGACTAAAATAGTGTGAGCTAAGTTTTCTGTGACGTCAGCAGATAGGCCGCGTCGAGGCTGAGTGTTTAGACACTCGCCTCTTCCTCGCTTCCAAACAACCACATGTGGGATTTGTGGTGGACAAAGCGCCGCAAAGGCAATTTTTCTCTCAGATTTCCCTCGCCATCGCTTTTCACGGTGCTTCATATTCATTCCATGTACCAACAGTGTCATCACCTGCGGTACCTATGTAGTAAAGTCAAGTTTTAACACTATTTTAAAGTCAGTCTCTTCTTACTCCTGGTTCTTAGATGGGAATTCAGACGTGTGGGGATGTTGAGCAAAGGGAAGACAAGTACTATCAGGTACTTTGTACCTACATGACTGTGAGACACAAAGTCTGGCCTTCCTTTGAACCCCTTTTCTTCGAACCTTTGCTACGTCACACTGATGTAATACGTCAAATAGAACACATTCATCTGAGGCCATTAAAGAATAAATTTACTAATGCACAGTTTCCTGTGCTCTCTGATAAAATTGAGATCAGTAGAGAATAACCAAAGTAAACAGTAGAAGGATTATATCATATGTCCCATTATTTATAACCCAAACAGTTAATATTTTGACTATGTATTTACTTTTACTAGGTAGCACTATTCATTTGGATAACGAGAGGACAGAAACTGGGGAACTTGGACACATGAATTACACAAAAGATTAACTTAACTACCTTTTTTGAATAATACATTACATTAATGCAACTTACACGTCTGTTCTTCTGAGTTCTGGACACATTCTTGCCACGTGTTTAGCTTCGGGGATCGTCAAATTAGACTTTCTGTTCCTATAAGTCAAGCGACATCCCCGCAACCGGACTCAGCTAGTTCTATGGGTTATCCTTTCCATTTTCCCTTAACTAAGTTAAATAATGGCTATTATTTATGGAACTAAGTGTACTGAACTAATAAAAATGATGTCATAATATAATGATGCAATTTCGGTGCCATAAGTCTAAGTTGAATATCAAACCACTTCCTGTGCATTTGAGTTGCAAACCAAGCAATGCAAAAAGTGGATACAAAATTAAATTACTTGTGCCTAAACGTGTTGTCAGAACCCCGACTGTCCCCCGGGGTGCCTAAAAACCAAGGCTTTGAAGCATGAAAAGCAGAATATAACACTATAGGATTATATTACATAATTCAGAGAACTATATCGTGAAGTGTTCACAATGAAGATTCAGCTGCAACTAGTCATTCATTTCTCTACTTCATGGAGAGAGTCAATGTTCCGAATAAGACTGTAATTATGTTGCCTATGTCATGGAAATCAAAATGAAAATATATTTTCACAAAGTTCTTGGTTACGTGGACACACCAAATGCACAGTTCTTGTTCTCCATTACACATTTTGTGATGTAGCTAATCGCTATCCCAAATCATTAGCAGTAATTCAGTCAAGTAAATAAAAGCGGTAAAGAGGCGACTATGAATACTACTCTGAATACTAATTCTGGTTGAATGTTGCGTTTTGTTTTTGTTTATGAAAATTCCGCTATATGCTTAATTTCCATAAAAAGTAATACTGTGCCTCCAAAACTCTCCTTCATGCCTATTTTATTGTCAGAATATACAACGTTAAATATTATTTCCATGTGATATTTCCTTTCCAGTGTATTGCATCCGTTCCACAGTTTATTTAAATCTACTTGACAATAATATTTGCTCCGTTGGCAAACATCCTACGCAAACATTGTAAATCGATATCCATATTCGCATTTTGTCCTATAATTACAGTATTCATAACAATACTATGTCAACATTTGTAGCTTACCTAAGGAAAATTAAGTGTAACATTTTATTTCTTAAAATAAAAAGATTCTCAAAATATTTTAATCCTTGTCTATAAATTACACAATAACTCATGTAAAAATAAAATGAACTTGATTTTTATATGTGAAAACATTAAAACAATAGTTTTAAGGATCCTACTACGGTTCAAAATGAATCTATAAATAAAGTTTAGTGCTAAATCCTTCGACAACCATTTTATTGTGATGCTGATTTTACAAAATATAGTTGTACTTTATTAATAGATGACTTTATAATTTCAGACAATATAAGATGCCAGTTATTTTGGGGTTATATTTCACATTGTTTGTACCTAGAACCCATATCGTATGTAATTACTAATTACTAAGCTAATCCCACACTGACAAAGCCTTTTTCTTCAGGTTTGTCTTAGCCCTCATGACTAGCACCTACTAGGTATTCTTTAGGTTGCCTTAACCCTCATAACTAGCACCTACCAGAGTTCTTCAGGTTTGCCTTAACCCTCATAACTAGCACCTACCAGGTATTCTTTAGGTTGCCTTAACCCTCAGAACTAGCACATACCAGGTATTCTTTAGGTTGCCTTAACCCTCATAACTAGCACCTACCAGAGTTCTTCAGTTTTGTCTTAGCCATCATGACTAGCACCTACCAGGTATTCTTCAGGTTTGTCTTAGCCCTCATGACTAGCACCTACCAGGTATTCTTCAGGTTTGTCTTAGCCCTCATGATTAGCACCTACCAGGTATTCTTCAGGTTTGTCTTAGCCCTCATGACTAGCACCTACCAGGTATTCTTCAGGTTTGTCTTAGCCCTCATGACTAGCACCTACCAGGTATTCTTCAGGTTTGCCTTAACCCTCATAACTAGCACCTACCAGAGTTCTTCAGGTTTGCCTTAACCCTCATCGCCAGCACCTACCAGAGTTCTTCAGGTTTGTCTTAGCCCTCATGACTAGCACCTACCAGAGTTCTTCAGGTTTGCCTTAACCCTCATAACTAGCACCTAGTAGGGATTTTTCAGGTTTACCTTAGCCCTCAAAACTAGCAAATACAAGGGATTCTTCAAGTTCACCTCAGTCCTTGTAACTACCAAATACCAGGGATTTTTCAGGTTCACTTCAGTCCTCATAGCCATGAAATGCAGCTCTTTTAATTAACAAATAACATGGATTTTTCAGGTTTACCGCAATCCTCATATCTAGCAAATACCAGGGATTCCTCAGGTTTACCCTCGTTCTCGTAAATAGAAAATACTAACGGACAGCCTAAACTTAAATCCTGGAAGGTATCGTTTGTAGGATTTCTTCCCTACATATCATTTATATCAGTATATCAGTATTTACCAGCTGTAGTGCCATATTTACTGAGAAGGAGCGTTACGCTCCACTAAATGAGTTTAAACTAAATTTTAGTAGTTCACAAATTTTTCATCAGACAGCAAAATTCCCTTCGTCTCCATCTTTTAGATTTTCTATTGGAGATGGCAAAATTTCACGTTGTATTTACTTGTGAAATACCATTTTGTTTAGCATATACTTGGTACATTTCTCTTGCAATAACTTTATTTCATAGTTCCAAAAACTATTAATAAAATGGCTTATATTTTCGTCATAATTATGGCAGGTACCCCCATAAAATTTATACTTTTAGTATGTTATAGTTACTGGGCCACAAAACAGAGGCTAACTAGACTTTCTACTCTTAAATGTATTTCGAATATTGGGAAAGTCTTAGCAAAGAAAAACTTAAATGGACAAAAGGAAATATGCATGAATTTTCTTGCTAAGGAAGTTATTTACATCAGGTGTAATTGTGACGTTATACACTCTGCCTTATAGACTCCCAGTTTAATAATGTTCAACAGACTGGAAATGGCTCTTCAAAATTTGCATTATATCTGTATTGCAAAAGTATCAACTGTATGATCCTTTATTCAGATAGAGCGAGGCGTGGAAAGTTTGTGAAAAACTTCATCTCACGTCATTAAAACGTACTAGAATTGAAGATGAAGTTTTAATTAGCTGTTCTCAGTCCTTCACGTGAACATTTCACACCTCTATTAAGCCATGGCACTTCTGATAAGTAATATCTGCATGACTTAACAAATATGTGAACAACAGTGACGTAGGAAAATTAACTGGGTTCGTCATGTTTATCACCGCTTTTTTTGGTTCAGCTCCAGTTGTGTAAAATACATACTCAGGGTTATATCCTTCTATATACTAATGGCCCAGCTGACCCATAATTGACGTGCGCTGATACCCCTTCTTGCACTAAGAGTTGCAGAACTCGACGGGGCTACTTCATCATAAAACGAGTTACGCGGGGAACTGGCTGAGCCCCGTTGAGTTCTGCAACTCTTTTAACGCACGAAAGGATATCCGCACACACCAGATACGGATTTTTGGACCGTCGGGTTCATTGTGACGAATAAAACGACCGCTTAGCTCGTAAAAATGTTATTTATTATGAGAAATGCGTTACAAGTCTCGTTTTAAAGCTCAGACTTACAAAACTCTCACAACTTGCCGGACACTGTCTCTTAACCGACTCACATTTATTTCCTGCTTTATTTCTATGTTCACCTGTTGCTAGTCAGACATTATTACAATGTTCTAGAATTTACCAGATTTTAAATGGGGAGGTTTCTTCAGGCGTTGTAAGTCAAAGCTCCTCTAATACTTGGCTGACTGTACCATAAAGATTTTCTTGTTCAAATGTCTCATGCTTAAATTCTTCATCGATAACAAGGGAACTGTAGCATTCAAATATGGCCACAATATCTATAAGTGCATAGAAGTGTTCTGAAGGTTAAATTTTGATTGCAGAGGAAGATATTATATGCAGCCGCAGTAAATAGAATAATGAAATGTGATTCTGTACATTCTAATTACACAAAAGTCACGTTTAAATGCATTAACGAAACACCCGAATCAAAAATACATATCATAGTACGGTTGTTGTCACGTCGTTAAGTGAGATTAATATATATTTAATTACACGGTCTCTAGAACACCTCCTGTCGGAATGCGTCAAGCCGCTTGAATCATCATAGGAACATTTAGCGGCGTGATATATAAGATTCAGATGGTGGTTACCAATCTTACCAAATTTAACATGCTTTTAAACAAAATATTTGATCATAAACCTAAGCCAACAGACTTTTATACCTTAACCATAAACTTCAGTTGTTTTTTTTTTCTTTACGAAATCATTGTTTAAAATGAATTACAAGTTGTCATAATTTCGCTGATTATCGGAAATCCTTTACAACAAATGCAGTGTATTGCCTGTCGAGAGTGTGTTGACTTTGATTTAATGTCTCTGAATAGGATTGAAGTTTTCTCAAGAGTTTCACTTATGTTTTCAATCACAAGCTTGTTGGTTATTAACGGGCGCTCAAAATAAGTACAGCCATCTACATCCGCTTCCTGTATTTTTACGGTCAACGCTTCCTAGGAGACGCTGGTACGGTTACTGGTATAGGGGTTAGGCGGCTGAGAAGATTTGAACATATGGCTGACCATTGCTTTTATATTTGTAGAAATTTGACTGAGATGGAGCCGTGGCCGAGTGGTTAGACCGCTCACCTCCTACCGAGGCGGCCCGGGTTCAATCCCAAGCTCCCACTTGTGGGATTTGTGGTGGACAGTCCTAGGGGTGTACGTCCTAAAATATGGGGACGGTAAGCCGACTACGAAAAAAATATGTTTGACTGTCTTATGATATTCTTAAGAGAGTTTCAAGAGAAATTGCTTGTGTAAATTTAAGAATAAACACATATTCAAGAACGTTGAGCTGTTTTGATGGTAGTTACGACACTATTCCTCTCCAGATATTTCAGCTGGACTGTCTAGGAGCAATCAGTCACAAAGGGCATTAATCGGCCGATTGTTAGCTAACTACAGACAGAGTTCAGCCGTACTGACCCAATTACTTCACCATAGAGACTGGGGGTTCTCCTAAGGCTGCAGAGTTTCAGAAACTCACGGCGTCACTGGCACAAAAGGCTCTTTAACGGGAGATAGTGACGTGGACCACTGGAGTTTGCAACTGTTCACCAAATGTTAAATTTACATTACACTGCAGATAAACATTAGATGGCTTTAGGTAAGCGTTTACATGCATTAAGTTAATTTTCTTGGTGCATAGAATAGTACAAGGTACTAAATAAAAGTATTTACGCTTCATGTGCAGTTATTAACGAAAGTAATTATAATGAATTGCATTTACACAACCTGCATAATTTCTTTTCACATATATTCTATTGTTGTTAATCAGTTCATAATAAATGCTGGTGTTAACGATTTTACTCCACTTTTTAGAGGTACTGAATAGCACAGAAAAAATGTTGAAAGTATTTAATGGAGAATGGAGTTTGATTAACATTTATTACTCTAAAATAAAAACTAACAAACAAACAAAATAACAAAATAACTGGTTCCCAATTATTAAATGGTCTCTAGTTTTTGAAAGGATATTTATTAATATTGTGGTGAACGCAAACTAACGACAGCTAGAAACAGCTAATCTACGAGTAATTTATTTTAATAATCATATGTTTTAATGAGTTCTACATTTCTCCTATAAAAAGGTTATCTATTTCTTATAGTTTACCATTCATCAAAATTAAATTTAAATTAGGAGGACGTCGCTTTCAATTTACACAAAATTAAAATATAAGTCTTAGTACAAATCATTAAAGGCATTTTTGGGAAAGTAACGAACATTTTTCTGATTAAAGATTTGTCTGATGCAGGGAAACCATTTGCGAGGTATCTCAAAACATGTCAAAATCAATAACTAAATACTGTATGTATATATATATATATATGTAGATACACTCAAATTGTGCTATTTATTCATAGGATTTCAAACATTTATTTAGAGGGAAATATTTGCAACAAAGATGGGTTCTAATGATTTGTTTTCCCTAATACTAAAAGCATATTCTAAAAATGTCTTTATCTATGCTAAGCATAGGTACTTTTATGTTTGTTGGATCTTAAAGTTAAAAAAATATTGCAGTTAACTGCTTTAGCAAACACGGAGGTAATACGTTGCACTCAATTCAAAACGACACCAAACGAAAATAGCAGTCGATTAGTTTACACCTTGACATGTCCGAAACTTGATGTCGCAAATTTAAAACTCTTCTATTTAAAGTTTTATTTGTGTGTAAGAATCGCACTAATTTGGGATTAGACAGTGAAGGAACAACGGTTGTTATACGCCACACCCACATGCTACGTATTCTATTGCTAAATTGACCTGTGCCGCGCCGGCGTGTCTATCAAACCACACCTACACCACGCGATTGGGACCTTCGCTACCAACCGGCATCTCTTTTGGAGTGGGCCAGGCAGTGCCATCTGGTTATGTACGACTGCCTAATCCATGGTGATTTTATGGCATTTTTTGTATGTGCCGAATTTAGAGCTGAAAATTATATTCACATATCATATACGGTATGAACAACAAGGTCCACATCTTCGTTTTGAGGCACCCTGTATATATGATAACTATGGTTACAAAAATAGAATATCACGGATCTATTTTTGTAGATACCATTAAGACTATATATTTCCGGTATTATTAGAATGCTTATGTTACATGCCTGCGTTAGTTTTAAAATAGTATACGTTAAATATATGATTATTAAGTGACGCTATTGTGTATCGTAATAGACTACATCCATAAAAGAACATAATCAACATTCTCAGAAGAACATTCCGATTAAATCTGATGTATTCCTCTTGCTTATCAGCTCTAGTAGAGTTTACAACTTTGGTTGTTAACGAGTGGAAGTCGCTTTTTTGGTTTAATTAGCAATTCGTCATTGCTTGCATTCAGTAATTTTCAACATTGCCTTTCAAGAGCTAACTATAATGATGATAGTAGCTACCTGGCATGTAGTTCCAGATTTGAAGTTAGCTAAAGTTAACGGAAACTAAGCAGTAAGCGATAAACCCAATACCATTTGTTAAAAAAGCATCCACGGTAGAGCATACGGAAACAAAGCAGGATATATTCTGACTGCATGGGACAAGTATTTAATATTAGTGCAGCTTCTTACTGACATTTATTTACTCTGGTAGGAGTTAAAAGTTATATAACCTTCTTTTCAACACTACCAGATGAAGGCATTTGATAACATAAATAATAAAGCATAATACCGAAACATATTAGGAGTAAAAAGAATTGAAAAATATATTAAAATAAAATTGTGCTGCAAAGTAGAATACAACATTTTAGTACTTTAAGGTAATTTTTGCATTATATTAAACGTTCATGAACTGGTAAAAGCAACAGAGAAGAAAAAAATGAAAAGGAAATAACTAGATAATTTATTAATAAACTCATTAACCCGTTTCCACTTTAATAGCCCATTGTCAGCATGCTGCACTCATAGCATGTCTATACGAATCCCTTTGAGCAATAGCAGCCAATTGGCCAATCGTTTCTCCGCTCGATAAAGAAGTTGAACATCACGAACCTTTTCACATGCCATTCATTATAAAATGTTTGTAAATTGATGCCGCTTGGCATTTATTCAAGCCTGGCATATATTGAACATTCAACAAAAAAAATCATGAAATGCACTCTGGGTATTGCCTGCTAATTTATGGACAGTATGGGGATATGTTTTCTAAACATTATCTCTAAATACTTCTCACACATAAAATTCCACGGATTAAGTCTGGAAAGCGAGTATCCCCGTCAATTATTCCGTAGTTGTAATGCGGATAGCTTTATGCTTGGACTTCTTTCTCCCTGTTTTGTCTAATGTTTCTAGGGTTAGAAATGGTTGTAATCTATATTTCTTATCGTCTACCACTTGCCTAGTATGTATTACTTTAACCGCATCTGAATGTTTGATATGCTAAAAACGGTGACTACAGGTGTGTTTGTAATTTCAAGCTAAGCGTCCACATGCGACTCCACGATAGAGTGGGGATAGTACGAATAAAAGTGATGAGCGAACCGGTTGTTCCTGTTCTGGTGCCTCTATAGGTCATACGTGTATAACCACGGTTGTACAGACGAAGGATGAATCAGATTGCGCTGCTAAAACTAGGTGCTGCTTTTGAATACTTGTTTTTTCGTCACGTAGTTTTCTGATCATCTATGTAAATACCTACGTCACCACATTTTTGGCCACATACAAGTATCTACGTATGCTTTAAATAATATCTTTGGAATCTTCTTTAGATATATAGTTCACATAAATATCCAAAATTACCTAAAGCTATTCAATTAATATTGTTGTTGAAGTATAAGCCTTGGGTTAGTATACTTAAGGAGGATTTCCTTATCATCCCAGTCAAGATAAATGTATTTTTAGGGGACTGTATTTAATGCGTCTATAATTTTTGTATGATGTATGATAACTGCTTTTAGATCTGAATTCTTATAAGTACTCAATTTAACTGCCTCGGCAGCCGAGTGGTCAGCATTTTGGCTTCAAAATTCGAGGTGGCACCACAGTTACATTTGCGTCTCGTATTCGGAAGATGGTGGGTTCAATTCCCGTGACCAGCCATTCCAATCCGTTGTTTTGTTTTGGGTGGGGGGTGATTCCCCGGATCGCCAGGTGAATGCTGGGAAAACTCATTACATCACTCAATTTACTCCCCATTTCATGTAGTCATCAGTTCGTTGTCAAATGTTTCGAGGATAAGGACCACGTGACAGTGTTCGGGGCTTACAGCTGGATTGTGACTTGCGCACTGTAGAGGTTTATTCTGGCATCATCGCGGCACCACTCGAGCATCGTAGGTAGGACTTGGTCGACGTCGGAGGCGTTCATTCTGGAACCGTTAGGGACTCCGACCATGCTTGGACCCATCGCCATCCGAATATGTTCGCTCTTTGGGTCTCTTCCCACATTCCGCCCCCCTGGGGCCATGTAAGCCGCAAAAGGTCCCAAAGGCCGGCTACTGTTCTCTGCCACAGTGACTGGGGGTCCCGTCCACGTATAATCCTAATACTAATTCTGACTACACTACTCGGAGGCCAGGGTTTCAATTCCCAGCTACGTCTGGGAATTTTTCTCTAACCAGAATAAGTATTTCCTATTCCCTACACAGTCTGAAGGTATGAACGTGAGAGTTAATGTCTGTGTACTTAACAATATAATACTCAAAAATTGCATTAAAAAAACTTCATTACAGTGAGCATAACACAACCACTTCATTCTCAAGTCAAGGACCCCGTATGTCCCGTATTTCCGCAGAAGATAAAAGGGGCCATACAAATCAAACAGTAAAAATATACTCAACACCTTTGCTGGATTGCTGAAATTAAGGAGACATTCTGTTTTTCTGAAAAGCAATAGGTATATCGTTAAAATTAATGTTACACATACCTGGTGCACACGTTTGTCCAAATAATATACATGCAAACTTAGTATGTTGAAGACGTTACATAGCATCCTATGCCGAAGTTTACACCAGCCCTTGTGTTAATAATAAACCCGAATTTCATTAAATAACCGTGTTTTTATCGAATAGCATACCTCTCAGTTCCAACTAACAAATACTTGACTACAGAAAGAATAAGATTATTTATTATAATACCAGTGTGCATTCGTTGATCTTAAATCGCAGGGGTCCACAGAACGTACGTGCTTTCGCAATACAGAAAATGGTAAGCAATATAAAATAAAACAAAAACAAAAAAATAAAATAAAAGAATAAACACGAAAATAAAACGACAAAGATATTTGTATACAGCAATTTAATCTTACAGCACAGAATAGTCGTATGCTGCTGTATTAATGTACCCTATTATAGTAGACAAATACACTTAAGAGAAATATATACACTTAATACTAACACCTGAACCAAAAATGACGTAAAGTATATACATCATCTGTGAAATAGTCGTTTTACTTCTTAACTTACTGTGCTGCAGTTCTGTCTTCATTATAGCAGCAAATGTCACATGCTTTATTAAGCTTTTTCCCGACGTGTAATTCTGACTTGCTGGAGAAGTACGAAACGTTGCCCTTTAATTAAACATCTCCTGAATACTTTGTTTAATTTGAAAGTATGCTTACCTTCAACAGCATTAGTCATTTCATTTATATCCTTATTTCGTTTGCATGAAACTCAAATTGTGCCATTACAGTGATTAAACAAGCTAAGGAGATCTACTATCTACCTCTCTGAATGCTATAATGGTAAGATTTCAAGGTACATGTGAATTGAAAACGGCAAATTTGAAAGAAATGTTTACTATTTGATTCCATTTTTAAAAAGGCAGAGTCTAAAACCATAATATAAATTTTCTCAGCCTTAGTAGTGAGCACACAGAGATTATTTTAACTAAATTCTATATTCCTCTGAAATTTCGGCCAGAAAGGCTCAACAGTAGATTCCTGCAATATTTCTGAAATATTTTTGTAGAAACATTTAAAAGCAAATGACTATTTTAAGTAGGATTCGGTGGCATTAAATCTTGCAGAGCATACTCAAAAGTTTACACGTAAGAATATTCTGGTGAATTGAAAACCTCGCCAGTTATTCTGATAACCATAATATTATCACAAGTTTATTTCTGTGAAGAAATAAGGGACAATTGCTCTATTTTCACGATTGCCATAGTAAAAACTTGAATACATGTCCTTATCCATCAATACACTATACAAAAAGCTACAAGATATAAAGGACTGCTTTAAAGTGTCATTTTAGTTAATAATAATACAACATTTGCGTCGCACAGTCGGGTGACCACGTGGATTATCGATTACATAACAGATTCCTCTAAATAGACTATAATACCGTCAAATTCTTTAAGTTTAAAGATCATATCTATTAATACTCTAGTATAAAAATTTACAATAAAAATAATAGGGTATCTAATCCTAGTTTATATCTTTAATTTCATAACAATCATACTATTAATATCCATATAACACCTCAAAATAATATAAATTACATCCTCTCTAAAACACATGAATTCAAAGTTCTACCTACATACCTAATTTACATATCTTAGAGCACTGGAAATATATACACACGAGCACGCGCGAGCTAAAACAGACCAGTAAAACAAATAATACTGTGATATCGCCCATACACACATTCGCACTCACAACTGTACTCGCATATAGACAATTTAAACACCAAATATGTCTTTACAACATTTGAAAAATTACCTTATCTCTTAGTACACGTACTTCCATTAAGAATGTGCCCAGACTTGGTAAGCTTTGTCTGTTTAGAATCAAGTCTCAGCATGCTGTCCTCCGTATGTTTGAAGCTAAAATGCTTATGACATGTTCTTCTGTAAATATTTAATTGTTTTAAAATTGCAAGGAGCACCTAGTGTCTCCTAAGAAAATCCATAGTAGTGAAAAGGAATGAATTAGATCCTTATAATATTAGATTTCAAGTAAGTAGTCAAAGAAACTTGCCAAAAAACATATAAAATAACTACATATCGCACTAGACGGCGGTTAAAGCTCCAGCTGTATCCTTCAAAAGGTTTCGTTTTCATCGGTGATTAAAACAACAAATTGTGTTAATTTAAAAACATGGAGAAAAACGAGTTTCGTACGGTGATTATACATTCCTATTTAAAAGGCTTAGTGAGATCAAAGCCGAGTTGAATGAAGTTCATGGTACATCTACTCCTGTGTTTGCGACTGTTTTCAATTGGGAAAACGAGTTTAAATCTGACCGCACATTCACAAATAGTTGAAATCTATTGGAATATCCAATGGAAATTCCTTCCTCAGAAATAACTGACAACATCCACGATTCAATTTTGAGTAATCAACAAATCAAAGTTTGTGAAATAGCTAAAGCCTTAGCATATCACTAGGTGGTGTTTTCAATTTTGCATGAAAATATGGATTGAAAACATTTGACAAGTTGGATGCCGTGCTTGCTCTCAATAGTACATAATATGATGTAGAGACAAGGAACAGTCGAAATAATGGATGTTTAAAGACGATCTGGCTCCGAAGAAGCTGCAGACGATGAAATCGGCTGACAATGTGACGGCCATGGTTTTTGTGATGCTCGTAGAGAAGATTAGATTATATTAGTTCATAAACGTGGTTACTTTCAGAAAGGACGAGGTATAATGCAGCGTTATTGTACAGGTTCACGTCTTCATTTGTTAACGCATACTCTTCTTCATGAAGACAATGCAGGGCTGCATACCTGTACTGTTCGATTTCCCAAAACATCCACCATATACACCACATTTGGCACCCAGTGAGCCTTTTTTATTTAAAAACTGGAAAACAAAAATGCCTGGACGAAAAATCTCAGGTTTAACGAGGTCATCTCCAAAATCACACGCCTATTTTGAGCACCTTCCTATGTTCTACTTATTGAACGGCTTAAAAATGGAGAAACGCTGGAAAAATTGTATCAAGCTAAAATACGATCATGTCGAAAAATAAAATAGCAAATTTATGGAAAATTGTTTCTGTACCTTTTACAAAGAAGCTGCTGAAAATTGCTCGTATGCTTCAACTGCTATAATAAAACCCAGTTGGATATCTGAAGTGGTATGCACCAATCAGCGTTAGCAATTCCTTTCTATAGCTGAATTAGCTTCTAAAATCGGATATTGCAAAGGCCTCCATATTACTAAAAGCAAACAAGACTCTTCTGATGTGTTGCATTTACATGAGTTTTTCTATTCACTCTTCCATAAAATAATATAACAGTAGCTTATTCGTCTACTTCTTGATAATTAAGATAAACGTTCATTTCACGTGCACAAATTTCATTATAGTACAATAAGTTAAATCGAAACACTAGATTTAATGCTAGATTTAAAACAATGTGAGACGTTTCATTTACATCAGTTTCTCTACCTATTATGCAACAAATTATTCTTATATTATATTAATATTCTTTCTAGTTTATGCTAATCGAGATAAACATTTGCAGAAACTGTATTACTTAGTTCCTTATACGTAGAAGGGGAACACGGGAATATACTGGGATAAAGAGGTATCCAAACCATTTAAAAGCTTGTTGCCATGTGATTAAATTGAAATGTTCTTCTCTTCGCTCGACCAGAATGAAAAAGTAATTACTTCCCATTAGAGAAAAGTCCAAGTGTTCGAAATTCTAACATTAATAACAAGGAATATCTCGAAAATGCTTGTCTCAGCTAATAAATGTATGAGGCATAGGTTGTGTGCTTTAACGAGATCTGCATTTATTGTGTCTCTCTGATACGGAGTTCTAATTATGCGAAGGTCATTTACAATGAAGAGGTCTTCAGAGGCTTATCCCAGAAAAACAAAAAATAAATAAACAAAGATATACATTTATTTTATCTATTCCGTAAATACCTAAAATATAGCACCTGAAAAACTTTGTGTCGCATTCTTGGAAGATATTGAACTTAAACATCAAATTTGGTGCTCAACGTCTTTTCGCTTTTGAGTTATACTGCCCAAAACATACCGGTCCTTTTTCTAAACATTTTTATTAAGTGGTCCTTAAAACATGTATTTCCGGTGAAATCTCGGTATCTAATTTTTCATAGAATACAATACCTCCTCTATCAAATATTTACGTGCATAATACTTAGTATAGAAGGTAATGAAGTAATATATATCATGGTTTCGAAATTCCACCTTCTGATCATTGCAGCGAGAAAATATAAATAGCGACTTATCATTTCAAATCAGTATAAGCTTTTAAAATTTCAGAGCAAAAACAAACATCACCAAGGCGTTTAACGCGAAAAAAATAAGTAGAATTGTGTGACTTAACAAAATGTACATGTTTTGTGTAGTAAAACTGTGTTTCTCTTGCGGTTCACCGATTTCGAAAATATCATTCCCAATAAAGAGGATTTAATATGCTATTCATAGGAAATTAAAGATAAAATTGTATTTTTTTGCATTTGTCTCCAACCATAATAGTCGTTTTTTGATAAAATAAATGATAATGAAAGTTTTTCCCTGTAAACGATGGTATGCAATGGGGACATTTTCTTAGAAAATTACTGTGGCAACTTTGGAACACTGTAAGCTTAAATATAAGTTTTTGATGTTCAGGTTTTGTGCTCATTTACACGCATAAAATGTAAATGGCGTGTTATTTATGGACGCTCTTTAACTACTGTGGTTTTCAGCGTCCCATTCTAAATTGGGCGTGAAAGAGCGCTTAATTTTGCTCAGAGGTCTCACTATCAGGCTTGAGGTTCTTTTATGTGCCGTAAGTCTACGACACGGGACCAACGGCTTTACTTCCATTCCGAAGGAAGCCATGCTAAGGATTTTTACACCCGAAAAAATCCATCGTCCTCCGCCGGGATTGAACCCGCGACCTTGGGTATATGAAGTTAGCATGGTAACCATTACAACATGGAAGGCGACTTACACGCATAGGGACATTCTTCTATAAATGCTTTTCTGAATTTAATGGTATCAAAACTTAATGTATCGTAAAATCTCGGCATCGAATTTTGGGTGAAATTCTATACATCCTCTACTTAATGTAATGTAAGAAGTGGAGAAAGTAAAAATTATGTGATATAATTTTTATTGCTGACCATCCCCGGAGCGATACGCGTTCTGCAACATTCATAATAAAGTCATTTAACGAACTCTGTTGTAAACTGGATATTCTGGAATTACCTTGGGCATACAAATTATCCATTTTATGCCAATAAGCGATATAGCTTTAAGAAACATGGAAATTCATCATTGCAGCACCAAGCAAAAGAGAAATATCCATCGTTCTAATGCAAGTCTCTCTTGCTTTCAGTGAGGAGTACACTATGAAACAATTAAAATATTTAAGCCTCTTCCCACTAATCTCGAGGAAAAATTTATCAACTACAACATTTTTAAACCTTCTCTTAAATTTGTAATAAGTCAGTTTATTCTGTAGAAGGATTCTTAAACCAATATTCAGGCTAATTCTTTTCTTTGACACCAGCATAACATGAAGTGACTTAGGCTATTAAAGCCAAGTGAAGTGATTTTGTTTTAATGTACATACTCAGTATTTTAGAGCGTATACCTTAATATCAAATTTTGACACTCCCTACATATAATTAAGGATATAAACATTGAATGTCTTTAACTTTCCAATGTACACACATTTTAATCTAAAAAAATGTATATTTTAATATCAAATTTTGATATCCCTTACACAAAACCAAGAATATAAAAACTAAAAGTCACAGAAAGCTTTTATGTTTAGTAACTGTCACACTAAACTGGCTAGAACATTAATATTTATTGCATGTATGTATTGAAGTACTGTAATTTGAAATATGTGCTTTCTATATGTAGTTTTGAACGTAATAACCAACAATTTAGAAAGACATTGACAAAATGTTTATGTACATGTTTAATATTTTCAGAATGTGGATTCTAACATTAAATCTGGACACCTTTGTATATACAGATGGATGGACCGTATAGTGATATAGGTTGTAAAGCCCAAGTGATGCTGGAAGTTTAAGATATTTATTATTAGTGATGTGAAAACTTTAAATACACTAAGTATTCAACTTTTAATTTTGTATACTTTGACATGTTCTACGTTTTGCTTGGCCATCATGAACCTACAGAATGCAATCCCATCTAATCTAACCTAGACTTATTAACCACATTGTTAGATAACCCACATTCTCTTCTCCGTATCGTCATACTAGAACACACTCACTGTTGGGAATCAACAGAGTCCTTATGAGTTTGAAGATCTGCACACTAGCCGACGTTAGACCACGTGCCAGACCAACGAATGATTTTTGCCCATAATGTCATCTATAAATCAAAAACACAGTCGCATGCGCCGATTTGTCCTACATTTGGGGGGACAGGGCTGTGCAATAAAGCTATACATTTATTTAATGCAAAGCTTTTCATAATTATCCTTAGCCATAACTATGACAACAATACTTACAAATACATTTAAAATAAATTCAGACGCACATGGTCATTTAACAAATAGACAAATAAATTTCATAGTTGGCGAAAAACGACATATATTCAGTAGATACATAACACTTCTTCACTGTGGAGGTACGGCCATCATTTTCTCTCATATCTCCCAGTATTTCTCGACAAGTGTGGTACTTGTCACAGAGGAACAGCTGTTGATATGGCTGGAGTCGATGATGCCAGGTTGCATAGTGTATAGTTTGGGTTCTGGAGCATACAAGCATGTCACCTATCTCATTGCCAGCAACGCCACAATGGGATGGGAAAGCATTTTAAAACTATTTCCTTGTTTTGTGCGGTTAGGTTTCTAATAATTTTGGTGCAGTTCAGTACAAATAGGTGTGCTGGTGAAGTTTGTAATAGCAGATATTGCAGTTTGAGTCATATAATTTGGCAACTTTTGAAAGTACAGGTGGCTGATATGATAATTGCTTCAAGGCACTCTATATTGCTTTTCTCTACCCATCAAAAAGTATATGATAGTTTCCTAGAGTGGTGTATGTGGATAAAGGTCTATAGTGTATGCCAGTTCCTTCTCTTCCGCCTCTTTCTCGTTGTGATCCATTTGTATATACCTGAAGCCATTCCTCTTCGGGATAGCCTGTATAGGTGGTCTCTGTGGCTACAGCTCTTATTATTTCTTGCAAGCTGTCCTTTTTGTGCCTTTCTCAAATAGGTCTAAGACGTGATTTATGTGTATTTGTTCAAGTGGGTTTTCAGACTAGGCCTGACGGAGATTTCTAGGATCTGCTGATGTTGAAGCACTTCTTGTAGGAAACCGTCTTATGTGTTTAATAGTTGGGAAAGTTGTATGTTGGTGAAGTAATGAACCCCTGGTATGCAAACTAGTTTTTCATGAAGTTTTAGTGCTGATTCAAAAATATTTAGTGCAATAGAAAGTAATCACAGTGTAGTTCAGTTTCCTGAAAATTAAACAACGGTTGATCAATTTGAAGTGTGAAGAAAAATAATGCTATGTATATCTAAACGTTTTGCTTCCGTCGAAGGTATTTTGCGTCTCAGTTCATTACTATCGAAGAGGATAGCTGAACCCGGTTGACCGGAGTCGTTAAGACATGGACCCATGTAGGGATGTTGGGGGCTAAAATCTAGCCTGAATTACCCTCCCTAACGGTGAATTCTTTTTTCTTTTTCTTTTTTTGAGGCTTTCCTCAGTCCACACAACTGGAAAATGTCTGGGAGGGGAGGTACCCTAAACTGAGATCCCTAATGCTTCATTCTGGAGTTATGATTCCATTTAGTGTCAGTGTACGCTGTCTGTTGTGCCGTATGTGCTAAACATCAGCCTTAAGCACTACTAACAAAAAAAGCGAAGAGTGGGGGAGCATGTGAAGTCCAGTGTCTCTGAATGAAGATATGATGATATTCATAAGTCTTCTTTTTGAAGGCAATGGATAACAACAGCATTTATGCGACTTAACTTGTTATGGATTGGCCACACAAGTGACAAAAGTAATCGCAAAAATGGATAGAAAGCGATTTCTTTAACTGGATTTCTCAAACTGTAGTACAACATGAATTACATTTTGCATCGCATCTTACTTGGAAAGCTGAACACAGATGTTTAAGCAACAAAAGGTTTTACTTTCTCTACCACGTATGTAAATTGTACATGGTACATAGAGAAGGTATTGTATTCCACCCAAATAAGGTCTATGTGTGTGGACAAGACAATTCAAAAATAAAAGTTGCTTTAATAGCAAACTTGATATTTAAGTTCATTATTTTCCAACAACGATACGAAGATTTTCAGGTAAATGTCCGCACCCCAAACTAACTTTTACATGGAATATTTTTAAAAATTTTCGATTTTTTAAAAAATGGCGCTTACGATTTTGATTAAAATGCCTATATTAATATATTTTAGTGTCAAATAAATTAATTTATGTGCTAAATTAGGAATAGCCCCTACAGTCCTATCCATTATAAATGACCTTTGTATAACTGATAAACCGTAAGGCACAGACAAAAAAGTTAGTGCACAAAAAACGTAGACCTGTTAAAATACGCAATTTGTTACATATAGATTTGGGGGGGGGGGGTTATAGCTAACTATTTCCAAGATACCTGTTATTAGCTTCAATTTCAAAATACTTGAACTTTCTCAAACGGGAAGTCCTGATTCGCTTCATATTTATTTTGTTTTATTCCTTGCCATAGAAAGGTAACCAAATTTCAATGTCAATCACATAGCGAGAGCTTTTAAAATATTTGACTATTGTTTGAGCCTAGTGTGCTCCCTTATTTCCCTTCTACTTATAAAGAACAAAGTAATAAGACCATTTCTGCAAATGTTTATCTTGATTAGTATAATGTAGATAAACGAATAGCTTGTATGCAGCGCAAGCAGTGAAAGACATGTGAAAGGAAACATAAGGTTTTTCTACAATAGGGATAATATTTGTATGCTCTGATTCTGATAGGATGTTAACCGAAACCTTTTCTTTTGCTTAACAGTTTATCTCTGCAAGTGGTTTCCACTGTACTCAACGTTACGGCTTCAAATCCGGCGGAGCGCAATGGATATTTTTTTCGGTTGTAAAATCCTTAGTATGGCTTTCTGCGCAAGGGAAGCAAAGCTGTTGGTCTCGTGTTGGAGATTTAAGGCAGTTAAAAAAAAATCTCAAGCATGATAAAGAGGCCTCTGAGCAAAATTAAGCGGTCTTTCACGCTCAATATAGAATGTGACGCTGAGAACTACAGAGTTAAACAGCGTTAATAAATAGAAACTCCATTTAATTTTCTGCAGTTGAAATTAAAGTAATCGATGAATACTCCATGTTGTGTAATTAATAGCTTTTTATGTTTGTCTAATGAGTATTTCTGAAACTTCGCAGACAAGAGTTCTTCAGTGCCTCTGGCTGTGTAAGTTAGGAGGTCAGAAACTGTCTTGCCCCTCCAAGTAGGCGTCTATGGTGCGATCGCTCTTGGGACATACAGTCAATACAGTCACAGAGGAGGAATTATTAAACAATAGAGAAATGATGATTAAAATAAGCCTTGTTAATACCTGCGTTTGTTCTCAGCCACGTTGTGAGGAGTGTTACAAACGCCAAGACGATGGGCATCATCTGTTCTGCAGTAATTAAAGTTGTGATTTCCTAATGTGTGTTCAGTACTTCTGTGGAACAGATGACAGAAATGGAGGCTTGGAGGTCATTAGTTTCTAATGGCACTCGGTTTCTTCTGCGGCAATCTGAGTAGCTCTGAAGTTGGAATCTTCTATCCCGAGAAAAGTAGGATGGAAACTGGAAAACTAAGTAAGGCCCTCTCTCCCTCCAGTTTAATAAGAAGTCCGATTACAATTCAAGAAGAACTCGCATCACATGTGCATGTGACTTTTATGAATACCACATGCATTTTGTAGCAAATCCGACAAAGCTGAATTCATTTGGAAAACCATTCGCTCTCTTGGCTAATTCTATTATTACATGGCCACGCTTTCAATTACCTGAGTTCTGCTAATCTTGCTACTCTTATGTTACGCGAACTGGGAATCCCTGATCTTACTAATACAAAAATTAGAATCTTAATGTCCTATTCTCTCAGTATCTATCAGTAGGAAATTTAGTCTCATATTTATGAAACGTCAATAATAAAATGGACACATTGATATTATATCTTGCCAATATACAATCCTGAAATATTATTTTCAACATACATTTATTCAAAATTCGAACAATAAAATCGCACCTATAATTTATTAAAACATATATTTCCGACGAAATCTTGGTATCGAACTTTTGAGTGGAATACAATACCTTCTGAATACAATACAATTCTGTTGCTTGAATGAAGACTGGGTACATATATTTGGCAAGAACCAGCGAACAACTTAACTAAAAGAAAAGTGTTTTTCAAGTCGCACTAGAAAGTGATTGGCATCTTGGGATATACTGGCAGACTAGAGGAACTGGCAAAACATGGGCAATTTCCTGGCTAAAGTGCTCGAAGTCAGAGCAAATTTGTGCTGTTAGTCAGTCAGCTTATCTCTGATTTCTCTTTCTTTCCTTTTCTCTTTTGTTTCTTTTTGTCACCTTCAACTTGTATTTGACAACACCACCTAGATGTGTAATAACTTTAACAATATGACATCAGTAAAGATATCTATCTGTCTGCATTCAAATTTCACTGCTTTGTTTTCATTTGCAGTTACTCTAACTTGTAATTCACCTCTTTATGTCAATTTTATTGTCACTGGCATCCTTCAGTTCTGCCAGTAAATCGTCTTCGGATAATTCAACAAGTTCATCTTTCTTAAGAAAGTGACTAGCAATGAAACGACTCCTACTCTATTTATGTACTATGTTAGCTTTGAGTAAATTACCTTTTTTAGACACAAGCTTCCACTGTATACATAACGTGCCATGTGCCTCATAATTACTTTAAAATCTAGAGCATTGTAACAGTGGACAGAAAGAACAAAATATTATTCCTGAGTTCAATTTGATGTTTAGGTGATATTGTTTATCAAGTTGGGCAAAATCTACGTAAGATCACAATTGCTTATGAACATTAACATGTATATAAAAATATTATCAGGGAAGAATTTTTAAGACGAAAATTATCTTTGCATACTTAATATTTATTTTGTTAACATTATATGATAATTATTATGTTTATTTGTATAATTGTTATTATTATTATTATTATTATTATTATTATTATTATTACTACTACTACTGCTGCTGCTGCTGTTGCTGTTTCTTCCATTTTAAGCTTCAGCGTTAAGTAACTGAATAACTGTGTAATAAAACTAGTGATTATAATCAAATTAACGTTATGTATAATTGCTTCTAACAATAAAAATGCTAATTTCCTTCGCTATTGGGTATGAATTTTACGTGTTTGTATATCTGTACACTATAATTGTATATTTACGAGGAATTCTCCTAAACAGAGATCACCTCACTTATGCATGGATTTAATATCTAGCTATCTTGTTTATATTATACAGACTGTTAATGAACTACACCGAAATAATTTGCGAGATTGTGCACGTGACTGATATAAGTAATTTAGGATCGGCGATGGATGGTCTCCGGATAAACATAACGCAGTTACATAGCGTTAAACGTCTGGATATCAGTTGTTGATATTTCGATGTTAAAGTAAAGCAGGTTGAAAAAATGGCTTAGAATGTCTTTAAAACTGCTGCCTGAGTATAGAAATATCGATCTTTAGCAGCTCGTTACTAGCATTCTCAAGATTTAATGACGCAAGTACCGTGATACGTGGCGTACTGGCACTTCAGGAACTTATATCCGTTACTTCGAAATTTCAATAAACAGGCGATAAGTTTCATATCTCAAATTACATATTTAATCTACATATTCTGTGAAAATATTTCGTTATAGTTCATTAACACCTATAGATTAATTTTAAAAACATGAAAGATGAAAAGGAAGAGATTTATTTACTGTAAAAACCTATGATGGTATGTCGTATGTTCCACAGTGATTTGATATAATTAAATATTTATTTGCGTTCTCAAATTAAATAAGCATCCTTTGAAGTAATTGATAATTTATTGGGCAATCTGCTATAGAGCCTATGTTCCTTATACATAGGATATTGAACAATTTTCATAATATGATATTAAATGCCACAGCTGTACAACATTTTAGCAACTGTGAAAAACAGATATGACAGAAGAAGAAGAGTCAAAAGCAATAAGTTCACTTTTTTGGTCTCCCTTATTTATAATTAATTGCTTGATGATATTTTCGACTAATCCAGCAAATTAAGGATTGAAGAATATTACTAAAATTTCATGATAATATTGTAAACACCACGAAAGGAATCATTAACTGTCATCAAGAGAGAGGGAAGCTCAGTAAAACTGTTACTGAAATGCAAAGTGCAGTTAGGTGTAAAGGTAAAAGTTGAGAACGTTGTTTTGCAAGTTTAACCTGTGGTGCAGTGGAAGAACGTTCTGCAACGGATATTAAGCCCAAACTGTGTTTCTTTTAAATTCCGGAAACCGGATGATTGGTTTTCGGAAACATGGCTTCGGAAACAGAGCACTCGTAAACAGTGTTCGTAAATAATACAGTTCGGAATTTCCACATTTAGGAAATGAGAACGTTAGGAAAACGATATTCGGAAATACGTACGGGAATCGTTTGCAACGTCATCAGCAAGTCATGATTTACTAACACAGTTTCCTATCGTAAATGTTCTTAATTATGTATATTTTTCAAAGAAATAGAAACCCCAAAATCACGCCCAGAAAAGAATCCGTTGGTAACGTACCGGTTTATTAACAAATTTAAATAATTGCATTATCTATACTGATACTTAAAATAATTTTTATCTCAGCCATTAGGTCTTTAATTATTTTATAGAAAACTGATAATCTCGATACAAAGAAAGCGCATAAACGACGCTATCCATTTGTGATTATCGCCTACTCCTAAAGCAACTAAATTTCTTCTCTGAAAAGAAGGATAAAGTCAAATTTTACGGAAATGCTAAAGAAATACTCGGAGGTAGCATCAACCTGCGACATTTAGAGGCTCACAACTAGTGAAGGGTATATGATGACAGTGTGGCGGGTGGAAGCCAGGATTATTTATTACTTTATAACTTATTCACATTTTAGAGTTACAAATAAAAAAATATTAAGAAAGACATGTAACTGGTGAGTTGTGTCCCCGGTCAAGTACAGAAAAAAATACCAGAAAAAAAAAACAAAACAAAGAATACCGATGCTTTTGCTTTCCTGTGGTGGTCTTTACTTAATTAGACGGAAAGTTCCCTTAATTCGTACCTGATAATATCGTTTTGGTTCGAACATCGTGTTCAGCAAAATGCGTTGTAACCTGAGTGGTTCAAACCAACTCGCTAGGTGCATCCGTCTCCTATTGGTTTGATATCAAAGATCTGTCAGTCAAACCCTAACCAATGAACAAAGGTTAGCTTCTGGCCCAGGAGCAAAGGAAAGAGGCAGCATAAGAATAACTGTGGAATGATTGGATGAAGCTGATTTGTAAACATTGTCGTCTTTGTTATGTAATGTCATTTGAAAGGAACAAAGGAGTGAACAAAAGGCCGGAAATTAATGGTCTTATTGAGGAAAAATGGAGAAACGCGTGTTCAGAACGATGAGAGACATACCACGGTTTGGGTTACTGGAAAGGTTTGACATTACAAAATATATATGTATTGTATGGAACTTAGCTGTACACAAATGAATACGTCGCATAAACAGAAAAGGCACTATACAGAAGTCATAAAACGTAGCACTTTTGCTTAGCACGAAAAGATAGAATCAGAAGAAAATTCGCATCCTATGGTCTAGACTGGAACAACCATTATTCAGCTTGCCGTGCTGCTGCTTTTCTATCTGAGCTACGATGTCAGTGTTAGCAGATCGTGACATTCGCCATGTGATCCAAAGTTTAACGATGAAAACAAGTTATAAATTTCTCTATAGTTGATATACCCAATGTCGACTTGCATGTCTTTTCATTATAATCCTACCTTTCCAGCCAACGGAAGAACAACTGATAAAGCTGAATTGATTGTTTTCTCAACTAATGCAAAGCTGCTATGGATCCTAGCCTTGGCGACATCCGCCATCACGAAGGAAGTCTATGTGAAAGGCACCAATCAACTTCGTTTACATTTTCTTCTTCTACAGGCGAGGAATTTGTTTTGAAATTTGGCAGCAACTTGCAGTTAGAATATGTATTTCTATATCATTTATTTCAGATAGCATTTTACAGTTGCAACTTCACTAACAGTTACTCATATTAACCAATTAATTATCAGTGATTAACCTAATATCTGGTAAACTATGAAGCCTGGAATTTAAGTACATTTTAATTTGCCATTGGGATGTGTTACCTTAAAGTGAATTTGAGATCTCCTCGTTGTTTGCAAGGAAAATGCGAGTTAGCTGGGACATTTAGATAGAAGGCATTTTTATTGGTATCAGATTATTTATTAAGGTTATTACACAGACATTTATTGAATAGATCGTTGACCGTGCATGCATGCTTCAGATGTAAGTTAAAGGTCTCAAAAGGACATAAAAGAGAAAGGTAAAGAAAATTAAGTAGCAAAATAAGATAAATTGACTTAAACTGAACAAATTTTGTCTGATTTCGTGCACTTTGTCCAGGAAATTGTCCATGTTTTATCAGTTCCTCTGGTCAGCCAGTAGCGACATGCCAATCTCCTTCTAGAAGCGCTTAAACATTTTTCTTTGAGCTTAATTGTTCGCTGCTTCTCCCACTTTGCATATTCTAACAAAATATATACCCAGTTTTCATCCATGCCATAGATGGCAGACTCACATTCCAGAAGTATCTACTGGGATGTTTAATGTCAGGCAGGCATGTTGCTATGGTAACTGTGTTGGTTAGACAACCGTGTGGAAACCGGAAGTTCAGTGGTTCAAATTCCGGAGGTGCCATTCAATTTTTAGTCTGATTCTATCTCGCTCGTTTCCTATTTTATTGTGATAATTTTGTTTTCTCACAGAAATCACGTGTAGGACAGGAGTTGAATAGGTAGTCAGACATGGTATGCCATGGTAGCTCAGTGGTAGAGCAACAGGATAGAGATCGGGGCATCCGTGGTTCAAATCCCGTCTATGACATTGAATTTTTCAGTCTGACTCTACCTATCCAACTCCTGTCCTACACACGGTTTCTGTGAGAAAACAATTAAAATTATCACAATTGTCCATGAATTGTCTATCAATCCTGGAACTTAAAGTACTTACAACATTGTAAGTCTCCATTGGGTTTGTCACGTCAAAATAATTTGAGATCGCTTTGTGGGTTATCGGGGAACATGGGAGTCAGTTGAGAAATGCAATGCCGGCATATTGCCATGGTAGCTTAGTGGTAGAGCAACGGCCAGAGACCGGGAGATCTGTGATTCAAATCCCGGCTATGGCATTGAATTGCTCAGTCCTGACTCTACCTATTCTATTTGTATTGTTTATCATTTAAATTGTGTATTTATATCCACTTTTTGTTTCGTAATCGTTGTTTATAGCAGACTTTGGTTGGGGATACGTTATTTGTTAATAAATGCTGTATATTCAGGATTAGCATTCCAGAAAGGGAAAACCACAAAAACTGTCCCCAGAAGAGGTGTAGGGTTTTTAATAAGTACAGCTAATACTGCTGAGAGCTGTTTTGCACACACAAGAAAGTTGCAATGGAAAACAACAGGGGAGCGCTCGGCAAGCAGAGCAGCTCCAGTGCCAGGCTTCCACAGAGAAATTTCCAGGGATTAAAGTATGCTGTCTGTCATAATTAACCTGAGCGTGGAAAGGGAGATCCTGAGTTAAGTGATACACAGGACAGAGATGGAGAACCGCTTCAACTACAACCGTGATAAACAGCAACGCTGCGTCGGATATTAGATGTGATACAGTTTTGCAACATATTGTATAAGCATTCTGAAAACGTGCCATCAAGCAGTGCTGGCGCCCACATACAAAACTTTTAAAGTAGGGAACTTCTAATCCAGCTGAGTGCCATTTTGTACAGTGACTTCAGAAAACATTCCTCTCCACTTTAATAGCTTTAGCAACCAATTTAACGGAGAAAACACCATTCCCTAACACGCAAAGGAGTGAGCTATATTGTTCAGGTTTTGTTTAGAAAATATCATTCATTACTTTCACAAAGCTCTAAAATTTACACGGAATTTTAAAATGCTTACAGCCGATGTTTACAGAATTAATTTTATGCATCTTATTTAGAGAATTTTTTATATAATACCTGAAAATCTTGTGGAAATAGGTTTTAATATGATACAGGAAAAGTGTGTTACAGTTACGACTTGCCAAGGATTTTACTGAATGTCTCAGTTTTTACTATTTCTATAATTATATTTAACCGAAAGTTTAAATCAGAGTCATGTAAATTGTAGCTTATTTAGAACCTCCCTGGTAATTTACAAATACTATATCATCTTACTGTCCAAAACGAGGTCATACCTGCCCTAGTTCCCGAGTTATTTGCGGAGAAGGATACATCTTCAGATTTGAGGGATTATGACGAAAAAAAATGTAAAAGGGAAAGACGTTTCCTTTGCCTTATTTTACAGAAAAAGCCCATATTCATAAGTATCTCAGGTTTGTTGTTTATTGTGAACTTTTTTCCCTTTGTAATAGGAAACCCTGTACCTTTAGTAAACAAAGAAGAGCCAAGAGAGCCAATAGATTCAGCACATTGAAAGAAAATAAATTCTTAAGTAAGGGTAGAAAAAGCAGAGAGGAAAAAATACGTAAGAAAGAGAAAGTTGTGAGTAGCCCCTGTTTCCACTCCAGCTCTTTGTCTTAATGCAATCTGGGATGAGTGAGAGAGATGGAGATAAGACGTGGGGAGGCGTTGCAGTATTCATGGACCACATTTCATTTAGCAAGACAGACGCTACAGTTGAAGTCAGGACCTTCATCTTTGTGATCACTGACCACAATTAGGTCTTTCGTTGCTACTGCAGCAGTGACCATGTGGTGTTGACTCGGGTGTTCTCACCTCCTTCGCTCTATGCCGAATGTTCTAGGTACTCCTGCTACCTTAGGAACTGCGCAAGAAATTTTGCCCTGGCTAGAGGGCATACAGTAGTTTAACAATCCCAACCTTCTACTACATACTGGGCAGTTAGATCCAGAGTTAACATTTGCTGGTGGGCCTATAGGACCTGAAATTTTGTTAGACGCATGCAATAATGGAGACATATTTGGAGTTAGTGCAGCGTAAATATTCCTGATATATTTTCATTCTAACTTCATATATGGCATAATAGTTTGTGGGACTTCTTTAGTAGACAAAATAATTTATTTCTCGATACCTTTTGTAACTATTTTCGATGGTGTTAAATCATTTTCTTCAGTTTTACGTTTAAGCTTTAACGCTTCCTCCCTATCCCATATTTTGTGCATTTTCGACATTTTTTTACATATTTTCGGCAATCTTGGACAGTTTAATCTTACCTTAGTATACATGTTTCGATCTTTAAAATGTTCTGAACTTTTTATTAAATTGCGTACAACTTGAAAGGATTTCTTTGCGGTGACGGAGATCAAAACGAAGATCAGCTTCTGTAGGAGTGCACATCACTGAACCAACGGCCATTAAAGGCTCAATATAATGGGAATTAATACTTATAAAATAGGTAATAAAAACATTGACGTCGTTAATGAGCTTTGTTAAAAGCATACTTTTGAACAGTTGAAAGCACAAGGATATCGCATCGTTAATGCTTCTCCTCCTTCTCCTCACCCTCCTTCTACTGCTCCTGCAGCCGCCACTACCACCACCACCACCACCAATTAATATGTCATGATGTCAGGTTTTTCGTGACCCACTTGCTGGGATGGGCAGATGCAGGTAGGAATAATTTTATAAATGGACACCTCTACCTGAATGCCCTACAAGCGGTCTGAGATCACCCAAAAGTTGCCTCATTTACTTTTTCCGCAAACCCGCGTGCTGCATGACCTATTGGTTACGTCCTGTATTCACAGAACTCCAATAAGGTTCACATCAATTCAGCACACCAGCTGTTCCTCATACCAGCAAAGTAGGAAGAGAACATGCCTTAGCTATCCACATTCTGATGTCAATGGGCAAGGAGTAAGGTGTAAGGTATGTATTTTTGCTACAATCAAGTGCAATGGTGGATTCGTTGTCCCACTCATATGTCAGTATTAATTTCTCCACTAGTATTTAAATTATATTTTTTATATTTAGCATATGTTTCATACTATTACAACTACCTACTGTGGTTAGACAAATCATATAATCTGTGGTGGTGGTGGTGGTGGTGTGCATAATGTTACACCAGTTGCGTCCTACAGTCGCGTGTATCAGGAAGCCGTACATGTTGTCTAAAAATATTTAAATTGAAAACATAACTTACCCCTACTTTATATTCACAACACTGTAAATAAACACACATTCTTCATCAACAAAAAGAACAACACCCTGATGTCACACATCCACGCAATCGCACTCACACCTACACACCGGATTCACAAACATAGATGCTCACACTAAGTACAAAAACAGCTTCTCTCATAGCGCACGTAACTTTTATTAAGCATTTGGCCAGGCGTGGCCAATTATGGCTACTTAGAATACAGTCTCAGCATACTGCCATCCGTCTGTTTGAAGCAAAATATTTTATCCTCACATCCTCCATCTGCACGCATTCTGCCAAAATATAATTTAAGAGCTTAGCTTATCAGTATTACATTAATGATGTTCTAAATATATCATTGACTCGAAATATTCCAATCTAACCACAAATTTGTCCCTTTTTACTTTCTCTGCACGTACTATGCACATAGTGTATAGAGAAGGTGAAAAAATAGATAGCAACGTTTCATTGGAAATACATGTTTTGAGACCCCTGAAACCATAAAAGCATTTTTACAAAAAGGTCTGTGGTCCGTATGTGTATGTGTACAGCATAATTCTAAAACGAAAAGTCCGTTAAATACGAAACCTGATATTAAAGCTTAGTATCTCCCAAGGATACGAAACCAAGATGTTCAAGAGAATCTCCCTACCACAACCTACACTTTACAGGAAAAAATGTTCAAACATTCGGATTTTCTCAAAAATGGCTACTGATTTTGCCTTAAATATCTTATATTAAAAATACTTTTACCACAAATACCATGCTTATGTTGAATTGTCTGGATATAGCCACTGAAGACCGCTTTATTCTAGATGAATTTTACTAAACTTTGCCTAACTGGTACAGCGTAAGAGAGAGAGACAAAAACTTAAAACATAAAAAATGTGGGTTTGTTAAGACACATGATTTATGTCCTACAGATTTTCCTTAGTATAGCCGACCGTTTGCAAGATATTCCTTGTTATTTCTGTCAACTCCTGGCTATAAAAAGAAACAAATTTCAATCACATGGTTTTAAAACATTTTGACAATCGTTTTAGTCTGGTGTATTCCCCTCTACTTAAAGGAAGCACATAATAAGACCATTTCTGCTAAAGTTATCTCCATGAAGTAGATTGAATAAATATCTTAACAATAACTTGTTATAGAGATGTAGAGAAAGTCATGTGAAAGATAGACATAAGATTTTTTTTTCAGTCAGCACACGTTGTTGAATTTGATAATTTACGCTTAGGTAAACTTATTCACAGTATTTTATATAGCCAGCTAGGATTTGTACGAGAGCCATTTTTTTCAACCTCCGATAGGCTATAAATAAAAGACAAGTTCATAGGAAACAGTTATTTTATTTATAGCCTATCGGAGGTTGAAAAAAAACGGCCCTCGTAAATTCTGGAACTTAGGATGGAATTACCTTAGATGCTTTCCTGTAGAAGTTTTTCACACAAGAGTCATTAAATATTAAGCTGCTATACTACGTACTCGAGTACACCGCCATCAGACAATATCATTTTATTGTTAACAAGTGGCACAACTCGAATTATAGATCCCCGCGCCATTTCGCTTGAGCTACAGAATGAACTTAACCGCAATTTCTGCAACAGTCCAGGTCACTGTGAAGTGGGTTAGCTAACTCCAAACTCATACTAGGGTGTTACGGAATTCAACCGAGAAACTTTCAAGTGCTACAGAAGAGTATTAGAGAAGCACTTCGATATTGGACACTTATGCTCTTTGAGTACAAGGTTGTTTGCAATAGATAATCCGAGACTTTATGCCAGAGATATAACTTCCCTGAGTTGCTGCTATTTTTAGGTGATCGTGGCCATATTATGTTCAAACATGCCACATGACTGCCTCGGTAGAAAAACTTGGAAAGAAAAGCGGAAAACAAGATTTGATTCAATAAAGTAAATATGCTTATTTTTAACAAAAAAAAAATAAATTGACCATCTTCAGCACTAACAGATGGGCAGGCTATCACACTAACTGGACTATTACTACAGCTATTATTTGTCTCTGATGCGTATGCTTTTCCATGTGAAAGTGTGCACTGTTCCTTCGTGACGGAGCATTTTCCAGAAAAATTGACGCTAATTCTGCATTTGTAGACATTCCTTCGCTTTTGGACGAAAGCTGAGCTATTTTACTATGGTAATCAATACAAAATTCATATTTAGTCTTTATTTATTTGCATTTATCAGTACCAAAATTCAAATGAAAAACCATTACACAATTTCAAAATTCCTCATCACAGGCCATAGATGTCATATGAATGTGTTTCTATACCATCACTCTGTTACTCCTGGAAGGTTGTTCCTTGAATTCTGTAACGCAGAATCGTATAGTCAGGACCCCCCCCCCTACAAAAATAACGCACATAGAAGCGCTGTTGTTTTGCTTTTTGTTGATCCCGCTGGCAATTTTTAATGTATAAACACACTTCAGGAAGAGAGAGGGAGAGAGACAGAAATATTTAAGGTTATGTATTGCTTTTTTGTAGTGTAAAACGCCCGCTGTTACTAATTATGGCACCGCAGGCGATAACTCTGATGCTACATGGAATGAAGATGGAGCACCGGTGGAATGCGACAGCGAGAGAAACCGGAGAACCCGGAGAAAACCCGCCCCTGCGCCGCTTTGACCACCAAAATCCCACATGTGGTGTCTTGGGATCAAACACGGGTCTCTAGGTGAGAGGCGAGTGGCCTAACCACTCGGCCATCACGCGGCCTTAATGAGCCTATACGCGCTGATGTGAATGGAGCTGCGGTTTTGGCTCCGTGATGTAATGGTTACCATGCTAACTTCATAGACCCAAGGTCGCGGGTTCAAATCCGGCGGAGGACAATGGATTTTTTCGGGCGTAAAAACCCTTTGCCTGGCTTCTTTCGGAAGGGAAGTAAAGCCGTTGGTTTCATGTCATAGATTTACGACACGTAAAAGAACCTCAAGCCTGATAAAAGAGGTCTCTGAACAAAATGAAACGCTCTTTCATGTTTGCCGAGAATCATAGCAGTTAAAGAACGTTCCGTTCTCCACTCTACGTCTTCGTTAATACTGTTGACGCAACGTGATACAGTGGTTGCTTGTTTTCTAACTACATTTTGTAAGTACTGCTGTTTTTTGAGCTCCCTGTAAACACTGTCTCTAAAGAGCGTGTCCGACAATGAAGCATTGTTTGTTATGACCGGCGACCAAACGGCGAAACTAGGACGCAAGTGGTATGTTTTCGCTATGGAAACCCGATGCGAATAGTGCTATGATGGATCTCGGTGAACATATCGGGCAATCCATCATGTGAACCCATCTTTAGGATGCAAATCATATCACGTCTCTGCTTGAGTTATGGAGCGTAACTTGGCAATACGTTAAACTGGCAAAAAAAAAAGTGCTTCGTCAAGCACAAAATTAAAACGTTACAAAAACCGTACGTGCATATGCAAGTTTTAATATTTTCACTACGCCAAAGGATGCTTGCTCTCTTGATTAAACCACATGTATGGTCCACGAATTTGTTTTTCTTAGGCTCTCCGGGACTAAAGTTAATGTTTAACTTTCTATCCGCCTTCATAAAACTGTTTTATTTAACAGCTAATGAAAACGTTTATCCTTTTACATTATCTTATTCTCCAAAATAGCTAATACGATTTTGTGATAATTTTAGGAATTTTAACGGGTTTCAATAAACCAGAAAACGTCATAATTTTCAAAAGTGTTTCTTCTTCATTTTTATTTTCTCTACTTAGCACATACGTAGAGAATGTATTGCATTTCACGAAAATACATATGTTAGGGTACCCTGTATCAAAAAAAAATCAGAAAAAGATCCGTGTGTGTTTTTTGAACATGATAACTCAAAAACGAAAAGTCGGTAAAGTACCAAACTTGGTGTTTAAGATTCCTATCTTCCAAGGATGCCACACAAAGATTTTGACGAAAATCCACCCACCGGAAACAACCCGTTTCATGTAAAAAATGTCGAATATTTTGATTTTCTCAAAAATGGCTGTACCATTTTAATTAAAATGTTAAATATTAAAGCTATTTACTTGAGTACTAACTTGTACATCTTTAATTTTCTGGGAACAACTTCTGAAGATCTCTTCTTTCTGATTTTTGACATTAATGACCTTTGCATATCTGGTAAACCGTAAGAGAGAGAAAGAGAATGAGAGAGAGAGAGAGGAGATACAAAAACATGCTACACAAAACGTGTAGATTTCGTTAAAACACAGTTAATTACCATTACAGAGATATCTCTTATTATGGGTGTCAGTTTTAAAACACTTACAATTTTCTCATACCGGAGTTCGTCAACTCTTGGCCATGAAAAAAAAAAAAACGAATTTCAATCATATTCCAATCAGCTTTTAAAATATTTGACTATCGCTTTAGTCTAGTGTATTTCCCTCCTACTTACAAGGAAGCAAAAACAAGACAATTTCTGTTAATTTTTTATCTCAATAATCGTGAAGTAGATAGATGAGTACATACACTTTTTAACAATAATTTGTTACAGAGATGTACGAAAAGACCATGTGAATAGAACACATCAAATTTTTGTTCTTAGAGTTTGGGGATTAAAATAATATACAATAGACTCCTTATATTGCCTGGCAACGGATGAAGTAATGCGTGTACTGTCTATTACATTGGCGGCTTTCCACTCTAAAAGTCCTACGTTGCTTCCTCAAGAGCAGGCCTGGCAAACGTTACTCCCAAACTGTGAAGTTATTCTTCTACTTCCTTAGCGACCACCAAGCACAGCGGCCGGTTCAGGTATGGAGTTGCCGTAGCAGCTTGAGTAGATACAGACTCGCCGTTGCTAGAAAAAAAAAACTGTTCCACCTGGCGCGTGTGTATGTAAATGTGTCAGTCTCCACTGCGGGCAAGGATGAGGGGGCGAACTCTGTGGCGCTTTGGGAGCAATGTTCGCCAGGCTTGCTTATGAGTGAGAGGCACTTGAATTATAATAAGTAATAATCTTGCTTTGTTATGATGAAAGTGGTGTCCACCTACTTTGACGTATTGCTGACTTTCCTCGCCGAGAAAGGTTGTAATTAAGGAATAATAGTCACCATGTGGGGATTCAATGTTTAAAATATACAGTTCTTATTACTAAAGGACATCCAATTATTGTGCAGAGCTTCCAAGATACCTCTTCACAGAGAGTTTGAGTAATGCACGGATTTCATAAATGTTCTCTTTTAGAATATTTAATTTTCGCTTCCTCTGTCAGCACTTGCTAATTCCGTTGTACTAAACTTATAAGTCAGACTTTAACAGTTACTCTACTTGGTATTGGAACACTAGAAAGTTCCTACTGAAATTTTCTATACATCTGCCTACGTGATTCTGCCATGACATATATATCGTACGCAGAATGTTTTCTGCGTGCATTATCGTTACTCCTTGTACTTTTGCTAGTAGATGGAGAAGATATTGTACTCCATCGAAAAGTTTGATACCAAAATTTCGCCGGAAATATATGTTTCAAGACCTCTTGAATAAAAAATGAATAAATAAAAAACATCATTGTATGTGTGTGTGTATATACAGGTGTTTCAAAAATACGGGGCATAATTTCAGGTATGTATTTCCCACATGAAGACAATCAAAATGGTTCATTATAACATGTGTCCGGAAATGCTTCATTTCCGAGCTATGGCCTTTACAACATTGAAAGTCCCACCTGTAGATAATCAAAATAGTTCATGTCCGGAAATGCTTCATTTCCGAGTTATGGCCTTCACAACATTGGAATTCACTGGAACGTTTTTCTTTCCGCAGGTCTTTGCCGTTAAAGGAGACATTAGGAGGGCGCTCTGATGGTTCATTCTGAGGAAGGTTACATTCAGTGTTCTTTAGGCGTTAAGACTGTGCGACATGTATACAAATCAAGAGCTGGCAGAGATACGAGTATCAATTGTATCCTTATCATTTGCAACGTGTACAGGCCCTGTCACCAGCAGATTACCCTGCACGAGTTAGGTTCTGTCAGTGGTTCTTGCTGCAGTGTGATGTAAATCCGAACTTTTCTGCCGTCGTATTATTTACAGATGAAGCACAGTTCACAAGAGATGGCATAACAAATTTCCACAATCAGCATGTATGGTCGCATGAAAACCCACGTGCAACTGTTCTATCTCATCACCAGGTGCGGTTCTCCCTCAACATGTGGGCCGGTATCATTGGTGATCGATTAGTTGGACCCCATGTACTTGTAAACAGACTTACGGGGCAGGCGTACACAAACTTCCTGGAAAACACCATACCTGACGTTTTCGAAGACACTCCACTGATCAATCATCAACACATTCACTTCTTGCATGATGGCGCTCCTGCACACTTCAGTCTTACGGCTCGCCGGTACTTGGATCGAAGGCTTCCTGATCGAGGGATAGGTAGAGGTGGCCCAATTGCTTGGCTTCCACGCTCACCTGATCTGAACCCTCTCGATTTCTACTTGTGGGGGCATTTAAAATCATTGGTTTATTCGTCTCCGGTGCCGGATTTGGAATCCCTTCGGAATCGAACTGTGGCAAGTTGTGAGGACATACGCAATACTCCTGGAGTTTGGGATCGTGTTCGCAGATCAATGAGATATCGATGTGAGGTCTGTATTCAAGCAGGAGGTGGACATTTTGAACATCTTCTGTAATGACAACAGCCTGCGGAAAGAAAAACGTTCCAGTGAATTTCATGTTGTGAAGGCCATAACTCGGAAATGAAGCATTTCCGGACACATGTTATAATGAACTGATTTGATTGTCTACATGTGGGAAATACATACCTGAAATTATGCCCCGTATTTTTGAAACATCCTGTATATGAGTGGTCAGCATAATTCAAAAAACCAAAAATCCGTTAAAGAAAACTTTCTATTAACGTTTAGTTAACGCCTAAGGTTTTGATGAAGATTTTAAAAAATTTCCCTACCTCAAACTACCCTTCATATGAAAAATGTTTTCGAAAAATATAATTTTTTCAGAAAGGCTAATGATTTTGAGTAAGATATCGTATAATAAAGATATTTACATGACAAATAAAATCTATATATCTTGAATTTCTTAGGAATAACCTCTGAAGTCATCTTCATTCTGAAAGACTTTCGCATAACTGATAAACCGTAAGAGAACTTGTCAAAACACACAATGTATGAACTTTACATTTGTGTTGCGCAGTGAACAGTTTCCAAGATATTCCTTATTTTCGGATTTAACTTTTAAAATACTTATACTTTTTTTCAAAAAGTGTTTCCTTCTGGTCATGCAAAGAAGAGAATTTCAATGACAACCGAATAGCAACGGCTTTTGAAACATTTGAATATCGTTTTAACATAGTGTATTCCTTTAGTTCCTTTCTACTTATAAGGAACCAAGTAATACGACCACTCTGGTAGTAATTATCTCGATTAGCATGGAATAGATAGAAAAATAATGTGTTTGTAAGAAGTTTGTTTTTCAACAGGTGGAGGACGTCCTATGAATTGAGCACACACTCTTTTTACATATGTAGGCCTTCAGAAAATGTAAATGGGGTGTTATTTATGGTCGCTCTTTGACTACTATGGTTCTCAGCGTCCCGTTCTAAGGACCCCTTAATTTAGCTCAGAGGTCTCTCTATCAGGCTTGATGTTCTTTTACGTGCCATAAATCTACGACACGGGACCAACGGCTTTACTTCCCTTCCGAAGGAAGCCATGTTAAGGATTTTTACGCCCCAAAAAATCCATCGTCCTCCGCCGGGTTTGAACCGGTGACCTTGGGTATATGTATTTTTTTTTGTAGTGTTTAACGCCCGCTTTAACTACTAATGGCACCGCAGGCGGTGACACTGATGATACATGAATGATGATGGAGCACCGGTGGAATGCGATGGCGGGGGAAACCGGAGTACCCGGAGAAAACCCGCCCCAGCGCCGTTTTGTCCACCACAAATCTCACATGCGGTCGCTTGGGATCGAACCCCGGCCGTCTAGGTGAGAGTCGAGTGGTCTAACCACTCGGCCACGGCGCGGCCCCTTGGGTATATGTAGGCCTTCAGGCATAACCTACTTGGGCATCTGAAGGACAGAATGATTTTGGTAGTACCAGAGACAGAAACACACAACACCAAGTGTCCATGCCCATAGCGGGAGCCGAACTCGCGACCGTTTCGCGGCAGAGCGCCAATGCCAAACGCTCTAACATCCACGGCTACCGGAGCCAGCTTTCCTTGCTTTGATGAGGAGTGGAGCTGCAAGGGGGTGGTAAAATACAGCGAAGATATGGTTATTCTTAAGTGTCTGAGCACTGTATATATTATATGCAATACTAATTTTATTATAGTTCTTTCTCATGCTTTTGTATTTTTCGTTAATTTTCTATAGTATTTTCTTCAATAAGCATATCTACATATTTATTTGTTCACAAAAGTATTGTTGTTGGTATGCAGGGTCAGGAAAAGTCTGTACACGCTAGGCCCATGTGAATGTTGTATATTTTCAAGTGTATACTGAAAACATTCACCAATAAATATTGCTAAATATTGTCTTCTAATGTACTCTAATCTACTCGGGTATCATATATAAATCTTCTTTGATCAAGAGTAAATTTTTGATAGGCATTTTAGTCAACAAGAAAAATAATCTGATGCAATACATGTAACACTCGTTTATTGAATAAAACTTCACCTTTGAGATGCACAATGAACGTAGTCTAGTATGTTCAGCTCAAATTTAAAAGCAGCAACTACCACAATATAACACAACTAATAGATGTAGTCTTGAGCGGGTCATTCACCGTTAGTGCGCTGCGGAAAAATACCGAAGTCACTACAGTGAAAGCGAAATACGATAAGAAGATTTATGGCCCGGTTATAAGTAAAACGCATAGTGTATCTGTTAATACATTTAGCTGTATTTTATTAAAAAGAATGCTGCATTTGTCAAAATTACGTGAACTAAAAAAATAAATAGAAAACTTTGAGACGATGAAACTTTCTTTCTATCTTAGATGTTTGGCTGAAATTTTCAGTTTTAGAGGAATTTTCATGCGTCATTTACATAGCTTTTGGAATACCTGAATTAAAATGGAACGTGTTTGTTTAGATCCTTTGAGAATCAACTAATTGCCGTCAAAATTGCAAAGATATTTTAATGTGCTATTGTGCTACTTCATTTTTTTTGTGATATTTTATAAGTGCTTAAAGGGAAAATAAATATAGATAAATCAAAATATATTAATCAAACATTTCAGAATATTACACCTAACTTGATCATGCATAAGGATCAATCCTTTGGATAAAGCTCATTCAGTTAAAAGCTCACACTATTCCTAGAGCATTATAATTTTCAGTATAAAATAGTAAGCAGATGCTTATTGTAATCTACAACAACTAAATTGGATTTTATTTATGAACGATCTTCAACTTTTGTGGTTCTTAGCGTCCCATTCTATATTGGGCATGTAAGACGCTTAATTTTACTCAGAGGCCTCTTTATGAGGCTTGAGGTTCTTTTATGTGTAGTAAATCTACGACACGGGACCAATGGCTTTACTTCCCTTCCGAAGAAAGCCATGCTAAGTATTTAAGCCCGAGAAAGTCCATCGCGACCCATCGGGTTTGAACCCACGACTCTTGGAACCAGAGGCTGGCGTGTTAGCCCTGGACTACGTAGTCAAATAAGAGGAAACATTTTGTGTGGAATAATGAGTCTTTCAAAACACCCAAACACAGTTTTCAAGTTATGTGAAATGTTTCTGGTTCTGCAAGGAAAGATGCATGTAGGGGAATTAAAAAAGCTATTGAATAATCTATGAAATGTAGTTCAGCGCACATAGAATTTACTATTGCTGTTTATGGTGCATACCTAAGTGAGGATTCTTTTTCACAAATAGGAATGATAACAGCAACCGGTCTATATACAGGTAGGTTTAGATATTGTAACAAATGTCTTTATTAGCTTAAAAATCTGGTAACAAATACAGTCCTTAATTCGCTGCTACAAATAATTTACTCGACGTTTCGACGTGTAGACATATAGCGGTTTGCACGCAACTGCGCGCTAACACTCCAGCCGTGACTCAGGCCTCACTACAGGTCACTCAACATATGATGCACACTTGCAATTCCGCGTTCATTATTATAGCTATAAATGAAGTCACAGGATATTCTCTGTCGCCCTCCGTGGTGTAGTGGTTACCATGCTGACTTCATATACCCAAGGTCGCGGGTTCAAACCCGGCGGAGGGTGTAAAAATCCTTAGCATGGCTTCCTTCGGAAGGGAAGTAAAGCCGTTGGTTCCGTGTCGTAGATTTACGGCACGTAAAAGAACCTCAAGCCTGATAGAGAGGCCTCTGAGCAAAATTAAGCGGTCTTTCACGCCCAATATAGAATGGGACGCTGAGAACCACAGCAGTTAAAGAGCGTCCATAAATAACACGCCATTTACATTTACAGGATATTCTGGAAAATGATGGAAGCCGAAGCTCTGGAAGAATCAGCCTGTACTAGACGTGTTGCGTTCCAAAGCCTCCGGTTACAGGCGCGCCGCATACAAGGTCTCCAACTCCACCGACTCGTATACTAAAGATAAAATTAGTATGGTCGCAGGCGACAGTTTCAGAGTATTATCATAAAGAGTGTTGTCTGCAGGTTCAAGAACCAAAAGTCTATGCATTGCCGATTACTAAGGAATAAATGGAGGGGTGAGTAGGATAGTTTGAGGCACTCAGTGTTCAGTAAAATGCAATTCTATATTGGATGTTCAGAAGGTGGAGACACAAAGTCTTACATTCTGTTTCTGGATGAAAGCGTTATTGAAAATGCAAAACACTATAAAGTTAGAATGCATTGAATATATGTAGAACGGAATGGGGATTTTCGAGAAATTTAATATTAAACTTGCTGGGAGAGTTCTATCATTTCAATTATTTGATAAAACAAAGCGAGTTACTGAGTGTGATATTCAGAAGTTTCAAATGAATGATGGTCTGGCAATCAGATGACAGATTATGGACGTTCAAAGCATCAAGAAAGCTGTTTTGGTTGTTTATTTTCATCTACTTTCATCAAACGCACAACTGCAGCATGGTAAGTCTGATACAACCTGCTACAAATATTTGAAATGAAAGAGAGATTAAAAAGAATATATTCGGAAAACACATTTTCCATCTTCTCACTTCCTGCATGGTTGACATGACACCAATAAAGCTGGTCCAGAACTTCTAACTAAGGCTCTTCATGGTGGAACAGAAAAACCTAATGAATCCCAACACAATGCAGTTTGAATAGTCTTCCAAAAATGAATTTATTGGAATGGGCACACTACATTTTCGAATTTATCAGAGCACCAGTATCATTCAACGGGTAAGATATCGTTAAATGCCAAGAAATGAAAATGCTGTAAATTATATTTTTTTCTATTAATTGAAAAATAATTAATGTCCATATATATTTCAACAATTATATGATAAAATATGCTTTATTTCATAAAGTGAGTATAAGGGACGCTTCAGTAAGACGTTGTTTAAATATCTGCTACATTTTTAAAGCGATTATAATCAATATTTTGAGCAAAAAATGTAATCGGCATAGATTTATTGTGAACAGTTTATCTTTTCTTTATCACAGTTGATTTTTTAAACACAGTTTCTTTCATAACTCCTAAAGTATTAAACTTAGACCCATGATTCGTGAATCTAAATTGTGCTAATTGTATCTTTAAAATTATGCAAAATCTTCCCTCGCTCTCTTGATCTATTATTTTATAAAATAAGGCTATTCTAACTCATATTTTGACTTTAATTGGAGGATTAAAAATAATATTTCTTAGTGCATTTGAGTAGAGGACGGTATCATATACATGAACTGCATCATTGTAATAAAGGAAACATTTCACAAATAGCTAAAAGGCAATTTATTGGCAAGAGCTGAATATTTGATTAAGAAGTCACAAATTTAAATAAACTTTTGTTATACACGATAAATTAATAATAAAAGCAGCGAAGAATATATTAATGTGATCTTGCAACAAAGAAATTGTGACAAACCAAACAATAAATAAAGTGCTGTAGTAAAATTACCTGGGGTCTTGAAATTGCCAAGTTTGCAACGTGCCCATCGCAGGGTTAATTGTGCACTAAGTTGGCCATTCCTGGAAACCAAGAGACTTGCTCCACCTAAAACCAAAGAAGATCTAGAAAGATATGCTGATATTGGAAACGTAATATTACAAGTTATTCGGCCGCGCCATGGCCGACTGGTTAGACCACTCGCCTCTCACCTGGACGGCCCAGGTTTGATCCCAAGCGATTGCATGTGGGAGTTTGTGGCGGACAAAGCGGCGCAGGGGCGGGTTTTCTCCGGGTTCTCAGGTTTCCCCCGCCATCACATTCCACCGGTGCTCCATCTTCACTACATGCATCATCAGTGCCATTGCCTGGGGTGCCATTTGTAGCAAAAACGTGCGTTAAACACTATCAAAAACAAAAGCACAGGTTGTTCAAAGAACACATTTTGGGATATATTGAAAGAATTCTTTTCAATGGGGTTGCATAATGATCATTTTAGATTGACTTGAGGGAAAGGAAAGGAAAGGAAATGGCGTTTTATTTATGGACGCTCTTTAACTGCTGTGGTTGTCAAGGTCCCATTCTATACTGGGCTTGAAAGACCGCTTAATTTTGCTCAGAGGCACCTCTTTCAGGCTTGAGGTTCTTTTACGTGCCGTAAATCTAAGACACGGTACCCACGGCTTTACTTCCCTTCCGAAGGAAGCCATGCTAAGAATTTTTACGCCCGAAAAAATCCATCATCCTCCGCCGGGTTTGAACCCGTGACCTTGGGTATGTGAGTTTAGCATAGACGTGAGCTATGTCGTCAAAATCAAAACCTCGCGTTATCAAATATAGTGTAGTCTAATAGCAAAAATACAATGTATTAATGTTTTGGGATGAACAATAACTATGTTAAATGCTTTTGATGGCAATTTTAGCCATATAGTTTCCCCTTACATCATCATTTGATATTTTTAGCCCCTTTTTGCGTATTACCAGCACGAGTAGACATAACAGCTGCGCTTCTAGCAATCTGAAAATGAAAGGCCTCGCAACACATGGTCCTTGGCAAGAGAGGATCGCAGAGCGCAAGACAAACGCATGCAATCCGAACTGAATGGCCTAGCTGGAATAGTTACTATTACGACCTCCATATGTCGCCACGCTGTCAGCTGGCGGACGTGTTAATGATAATATGAACACATTTGTGCTGCGTATATGCTCTTGTTGCCGCCATTGGTTCCCGTGGTCATCATCAGAGAAGAAACATCAAGTTGCTGAATGGCGTGACCTGACTACATCTGCAGGTCTGAAATATGTATCAGTTGTTGCTAACACTATTCTATGCTAATTCATGTTGTAAAATCAGCCAATTAAAACACCAAGTCTCCATTTACGTCCCTCTCTTGTTTTCTACTCTACAAAAGTGAAGTGTGATTAATCTCTTAGCCAGCAGTGTCCGTTCAATGAATTTATCATCTCTAGTCTAAGCTACAAGCACTAAAAGAGGCATAAGTGTCAACATGTTCGATATTAACTCAGAACTTTGTGATAACTAGGCCTTGAAATTAAGGCTAAATATCCAATGCTTTCTGTGTACAAACAAACTAAAGCTAAATATATGCGTAAGCTTTCACGGCCGGTGTCCATTTTTTAAAATTTAAAATTTTCGGGCTAATTAGCCGTGGTCTGTAGGTTAAAATATGTTGGTTAAAATATTTCTACCTAACGTTTCGTCCCTGTCTGTGAGGGACATCTTCAGAGGAAATGTGCTCACGTCGCTAACTCGAAAAGAATAACAACAGTGCGGTTTATAGTCAGTATACATACTCGGACACAGGTGGGCGGGGTCAAGTGGACGGGTTCTAGTTGTGTTTATTTAGCCTGCAGGTTACGGAGTTGGGAAAGTATAGGGAACCAGGTGGAGTTTAATTTAAGACCTTCGTAGCATCAACACACGCATCACGGAACATAAAAGAAACTGCCGCCTCGGACAAACAGAAAAATCAGCCATGGCACAACATGTTTTATCTTTGGATGACCACCGTATGCAATATGATAAAGTAGAGGTTATAGCTACGACTAAAAATTATTACCCCCGTTTATACAGAGAGGCCATTGAGATTTATAAAAACACAAACAACTTTAAAAAGACGAAGGTCTTAAATTAAACTCCACTTGGTTCCCTATACTTTCCCAACTCCGTAACCTCCAGGCTAAATAAACACAACTAGAACCCGTACACTTGACCCCGCCCACCTGTGTCCGAGTATATATACTGGCTATAAACCGCACTGTTGTTATTCTTTTCGAGTTAGCGACGTGAGCACATTTCCTCTGAAGATGTCCCTCACAGACAGGGACGAAACGTTAGGTAGAAATATTTTAACCAACATATTTTAACCTACAGACCACGGCAAAATAGCCCGAAAATTTTAAATTTTAAATTTTAAAATTAAAGCTGGTTACATCTTTTCACGTCGTATATAACACATAAGTGTATGTAAGCGGATTTGTGGTGCCTCTTTCGACAGAGCCGATTTTAATATTTTCGATCCTTAAAGTGCGTATTTCAACATTAACATTGTTTCATTCAGTTTTCTCATGCAAAGATAAGGTTTTCACATCAAGCGGTTGGTTTGATTCATGGAGTTAGTTTGGGTGTAGGAATGAGACATTCTGGTAAAGGACGGGTTAACGTTAGAACTTTAAAGGAAAAGGGTCATTCACATCGAAAATCAACCGTAGACGTAACGTAGACACAGAGGCTTGCAGACAATATATGTATAGGCTCATTCATGATGGTTACGTTGATATTGACGTAGATATACGTTAACATAGAAGCTTGCAAGCGCCAAGCTTTTACGTCAAAGCTAGCACGCAACGTAGGAATCAACCAATGAGAACACTGCTCGAGTGTTATTAAAATGGCTTCGCTTGATGATTCTCTTTCATTTCTCCTCTGAATGAATCCACCATCGTCTACGACTAGACAACCGTTCTTTAAAAATAAACCAGGAAGCAAACTGGCTACTCTAGTTTGCTGCCATACTCTGGTCTCTGCCAGCCATTTTAGTTTGATATTCACTCGCAAGGCACACTTCACTTGTTTTAATTTCTGACTGGTTATTGCCCACATTTACGTTTGCCATTGAGAATGCTCAAGGTACATTTAATTCTGCGTCTATATTCTAAGTCAATGCGTCTACGGTTAATTTTCAATGTGAATGACCCTTAAAGGCATTGAGGACAGAAGGGACCCCGCTACAGGGTTAGAAATCCTCACATAGGCTCCCAGGCCTTTGTGCTTCTACATTGACACCTGTGAGGGAGGGGTTTGGATAGAGACCCGAAGGGTGACTAGTTCCGAATGACGGTGGGCGCAAGCATATTAGGGGTACCTAACGTTTCCAGATTCAAAGCATCGGACGCCTCGTGGGTCAAATATACAACCCCCGAAAGATCGGGGATACCCTTCCGAGAACAACCAGAGAAAGGGGCGAACAAAATTGTCCCTCGGCGAAGTCCGAGAAGAAATCTCTAGAAAGCGCACATGCAGCGCCCGTCCGCAACAACGCAACTTGGTTCGAGAACCATGAAACATATAACAAGGAAGCGATGGGTACAGAAAATAAGGGGCAGCTTTCGCCTGTCGACCTCTTGACAACGCCTATGATTCTGATGGGTAGTCTACCGGGATCGAACCCGGAACCTATCAACGTATTACCGCAGCAGGCACCCATTTCTATGGAAGGAAAACAATACTTGACCTGTATAGGTTTCTTGTCATGCTTTGGTATTGGTCGGTAACTGCAGCAAGGCAGAAATCCTTCCTTGGCCTTTCGTAACTTGCATACCTTGCTGATATGGGTATACATGTTCGGAATATTTGTCCATGTTTTATGTGCTTTTTTTTTTAAATGCGCATATTGCGCTTTGCAAACATTTTGGGTGGCGTATGTACATGAACTCGAGAGCTGTTAGATTACGATATTATGTGCAGTGCACGGTGCATTTCCACTGTGATATATTCAATTAAGTTTGAGACTGTGTGTTTCAACTTTATGTACTCGTAATATACTAGCAGCAATAAATTCATAAATCTGCGATGTAATAAAGCATTCCTCACCCAATAAGATAGTAAATTTGCAGGGATTTTTAGTATAATGTTTAGTGTACACTAATTAATCGAAATTTTAAGCTTCCAAAACATAGAGCTATAACTTGGGTCCGTGAAAACAACATTTACCCTTTGAAAGTCGAATTTTCTGCGTGCAAAACTGTATTTTAAGCCACTATTTTTATAATGTTAGAGTCTAATTTAGGGCACTAAAGCTTTCTAAGAATCCCAGGACTAGTGATAATATAGCACATGTTTTTTCCGTGTTTTAAGCATAATTACATTATACAGGATATTAATGAAGTACACCGAAATAATTTGCGAGACTGTACACGTGACTGATATAAGTAATTTGAGATCGGTGATGCATGGTCCCCGGATAAACATAACACAACTACATAGCGTTAAACGTGTGCGTATCAGGTGCTGATATGTCGGTGTTAAAGCAAAGCACGTTGAAAAACTGGCTTAGAATGTCTTTAAAAGTGCGGCCCGAGTATAGAAATATCGAATTTTAGCAGCTCGTTACTAGCGTTCTCAAGATTTAATGTCGCAAAAATCTGTAAAATCTCGAACTAATCACTTAACTGTGCGACACTGACCATTCATTCACCACTTTATTGAGTTATGTAGCCTACTCTGGAGGAGTTTTTTTCAACTGCTCTGGTGGCTTAACGAGTAACGCGGAAAGTTGCTATTCCATAGGTAATGAGTTCGATTCCTGTCATAATATAAATTTTTTCATTATTATTTTTTTCATTCCAGACGAAGTGCGCCATACGTGAACGAGACCCGAACTCGGAAACTATCTTTCACTTGAAAGTCAGTATGATAATAACCACTACGCTAGAGAGGTACGCTGTAATATGTCCCTTAACCAGTGGCGTAATGGCAATTCAGAAACTTATAGCTGTTACTTCGAAATATCAGTAAACAGGCTATAAGCCTCCAATCTCAAATTACTTATTTAAGTAATCTATATATTCTGTGAAAATATTTCGGTACAGTTCATTAAAAACGTGTATATAGGTTTTGAATACAGCTCACAGGAAGGAAATCCTGGATTAAAACTTAAGACATGAAAATAATGGTTGTGAGGAAGCTAAACAAGTGGACAAAGGAAAGAAAACCGTTTTTGAAAGATGTATTCTGTCTAATGAGGTACATGGCTCAGGCGATAAAATCTACAACCCACAATCTGGATGCCTAAGTTCAAACCCACGGGCCCGACCGAAGAAATTTAGCGCGGGTTTTCTCGGTGGCAATGCTGGGTTGGTTACCTTGATTTACAAACTTTGCAATGAACCCTTTCATTTATTACGTTTCATTTCCTTCCCTTCTTCATCACCATACTAGGCCTTGGCCTGATCGGCCACGCCATGGCTGAGTGGTCAGACCATTCGCCTCTCACCTAGACGGCCCGGGTTCTATCCCAAGCGACCACATATGAGTTTGTGGTGCAGAAAGCGGCGCAGGGGCGTGTTTTCTCCGGGTTCTCTGGTTTCCCCCGTCATCACATTCCACCGGGGTTCCATCTTCATGTATCAACAGTGTCATCGCCTGCGGTGCCATTGCAGTAAAAGCGGGCGTTAAACACTACCAAAAAAAATTGGCCTGATCACCCATACAGAATTTGCTTGCTGCTCGATGGCTGCTAACCCAAGACATTGACTTGTTAGTCCTATATAAAAGAAGGTAATTCGTTAAAGCAGAAGAAGAAATAGTACTCCTTTCTGAAGAATCACTCAAATATCAATTCCGGAAGCATAAATTCCATGTTAAAGGTCTCCTATTTGGTGCTTTTGGAATCCCAAATAGCGGTTTAGTTTTCTACAACTCCAAGATGGCAACTCTCTCGTAGCTTGTAGTGTGCACATAATGTGATTTAAGCAACGTAGAGGCACAATGGTCCGGTGTTCATTCCAGGAATAAGCCGAATGAATGTCCGTGTATGGCCAGAAGATGGAAACGGTCACAAGGCAGCACGGATGCATCAATCCGCGTACCCTGGCAGACAACACCGGCCAGAACATATAGCATTTGGAGCCAGTTTTCGGCGTTTATGTGAGAATGGGTCCTTTGGGGGTGGCCGCGGACTGTGCGTACACCAGATGTAAATGATTTTCCAAGACATCACTCTGGTACAAGCTCATTTGGTCCGTCAACATGGTGTAAATCAAAGGACGGTGATCTGTAGCCCACTTAACAACCGCTATTATACATGCCATATCAAACGTGTGCAGGGATTGCCATCGAAGAATTTTCATTTACGGTAAGGATTTTGTAACCGATTTGTACAACAGGCCATCGACATTATGGGATTTTGGTCTTCGATTCTTTTTTCGATGAAGTAAACTTGGGTATAGATGGCATCTTAACCTTAATAATCAAGATCTGTGGGCTATAGAAAATCCTTCCAGAATGATTGAACATCAGCAGCGCTTCAGCATTAATGTTTTGAGTACGGATTATTGGCGACTGCCTACTTGGAGCAGTTCTTCTACCAAAGTGCCTGAACGGAGAAACTTATTTGAACTTCCTAAAAACAATTCTACCTCCATTGATGGAGAATATGCCTTTGCAATATGACAGGCAATGTGGCAGCAGCATGATGGAGTGCCAGCCCACTTCCGCAGTTATGTTCGCCGACAACTCAAGATCTTCCTCAGACATGGATAGGACATGAATACCCCCTTTAATGACCTGCTGGATCACCGGAATCTAAACCCTGGTGTTTTATTTGGGAGAGCATTTAGGGCATTTGATACAGTGAACCTATTTCTTCACAGCATATCTGACTAGCCTGTAATGATATTCGAATACATCCCGGAATATCCAAACGATTGAGGAAATGCATAATGCGATATGCGAGCGCATGTATTGCATCCCATGAATAGCACTTTGAGCAATTGTTGTGACATTGATGGAATTTAGATCGTGTACTGTGCTCCAGGGCTCTCAATTTCATGTCGTACTTTAGTGTCATCTACCAACCTAACTGTACACTTCAGGCCTCAAGGTGATGTGAACTTTTATACTCCATTCCCAGGCAGAAATCGCCCCCTGAAGTTTGACGATGAACTTCAAACTCTTCCCTTAGAATAGAATGCTAACATCCATAGCAGTTAAACAGCCTTTATAAATACAACAGCCTTCATACAGAAATTAAGGTTAGAAGGTTCATATTCTTGGAGTTTTGTCTTGCACAGCGAACTTAGTAGCGTGCGATAATTTTAATACATACGGTTGGTAACTTTGCAGAGTTTTAACCAACTGCCACCTACAGCGCTACTGAAAGGCAAACTCAAAAGTGACTCATTTGGAAAACTGGTGCCGCGAAGAAATCCGCTCAGTTATTCGATTTCTGTGGGCGAAAAGTGTAACCGCATCTGAAACCTACTGACAGCTGGTAGAGATTTATGGAGAGGCTGTAATGTCTCGCCACATTTCGGAGAATGGTGTTGAAAGTTTGCGGCCGGTAGAGTAAACGTCACCGACGAGGATCGCAGTGGCCGACCAGGACGTCAACCACAGATTTGAACACAGCTCGCGTGGTGGAGCTGATTCAGGACAAGAGGATCACATTATGACATATGGCGGTAGAGCTGGGAATGTCTTTTGGAAGTATGTATCGCATTGTTAACGATATTCTGCAGTACGGAAACTTTGTTCCCGATGGATTCTGTGAAATCTGTCCATCCACCACAAGGAGAAACGCATGGGGACAAGTCTGCAACTTTTACAACGGTTCTCCACGGAAAGGAATACCTTCCTTCTGCGTATTGTTGGGTGACAAAACATGGACCCACCGCTATACCGCCACAGTAAGCTACCGTCAATGGAGTGGAAACAACCCTCTTCACCAAAGACAAAAGTATAAAGTGTCGCCTTCTGCTGGTAAGATGGTAGCCACTGTATTTTGGTACAGCGCGGGTGTCATAGTCGTGGAGTTTTTGGAAGGAGTGGACACAGTGAGGTTACTCCGAGACCATGACATGCGCGAAACAATCAGGATACCTCTCCAAGGGTGCCATCTTCCTTCACAACAGTGCGTGACCCCATACTGCCCAGGAGAACAATTCACTATTGAAAAGTTCCGCTTGGGTACCATCAACCATCCTCTCTAAAGCCTGGATCTCGCTCCACACGACCTTCACCTTTTTTCTCACTTGAAGGAACACCCAGGAGGCATACTATTCGCTTTAGATAAGGAGTTGCAACACTTCTTGATAACGTGGCTGAGCACGCAAGGACACGTAAGGAAAGAGTATTCAAATAATTCATCCCACAAGCGACAAATGCCTCAACCGATATGGAGACTATGTGGAAAAATAACCTAATACATGCACTATCATTGCCTGCATAGGTTTTACGAAATAAAGTATACTCCTTTCACTGCAGCCGTTGTAACCTGAGTTTCTCATCATCTCTCGAAATAGTTACATTACAGCAAAATCATTTGTTTTAAGTTTAACGCCATTAACCTGGTTGGTCATATGGATCTTGGGGTCCATGGAGCTTAAAGTTATAAGAGAAAACCCCGAAAAATACCCTTTTCCGAGTAACTCACCTTAAGTGAGATTTAAACTCATTACCTGTTAAATGTGAAGCAGACATGTTCAATGATTTGTAAAACGTATGAAATTTAATATTGAACGAGCCGATAAAATATCTCTTATATTGTGATTTTAGGTTACAAAATACGTCGGTGCAACCAATAGGAGGTAGCAGACATGAAAGATATTTTTACGTCTCACTGTGTAAGCGAACAACATCCCTGTCGACATGGGTCGGCAACCATTGCAACGTTGCTAGCATATCTGTTTTGTTCTCGAAAAAATCTAAAGTATTTCCTGGAGAGAGAAACGGAGGCTACAAACTCTGCACTCTAATGATGCGGTAAGCTCTGTCATTTGGCAACTTGCTAAAGATAGCAGCCCCAGTTTTTGTTTCTTATTTTGTAGCTTAATGCATTGGGTTCTTCCTCTTCTTATGGAGAAAACCGATTTTCGAAACTTGTAATACGTCTCAGTTCTAGAGTGCTTAACGTCTTGCCTGTCAATTTTGTTCTTACCTTTGTAATGTGGTAAAACTTTCCTCATTTATTCCCTTTATATTACCTTCTCAACCCGTTCTTATTTAAACATACAAAGGGGTATTTTTCCATATGCTTCATGTTTTATTACTTTTTTTCTTTTTTTTTTTTGTCAGCATTAGGGCAGTAGAGTAAGCTTATGCGATGGTCAAATTTTAAAGGAGTATTCCTTCCCATATGGAGACTTCTCTTTGCATGACCACATAGCAGGTGAAAAAACGAAAAGCTACTTACGAGTTCCAAGAAGTATTAAGTATCTGACAACTCAAGAATAAATGGGTGACTTCACAACATTTTGATGTACTAAGTTGTATGTTAAATCGGGATCTTTATTTACGAATTACAAATTATTCAAAATGGATTTAAAATGAAGAAGACGTCAAACACTATTTACTACATCTTCAAGACTTGCATTTAATTTTGCATTAAAGTAGCTTAAACATATAATTTTTAATCAAAAAGGTTAGTCATTTTTGAGATAGTAAAAATAATTAGCATATTTCCTATAAGGAGTAGTTTGGGGTGGGGGATTTTCTTTAAAACTTTGCGTCGCATACCTACAGCTTACGGAAATTAAACACCTTGGTTGATATTTTACCAAGTTTTCGTTTCGTTTCTGAGACGAAGATTCAGGTACGTGTTTTATAAAAGTATGTTTTGGATTCTCGGACATTAAAATGTGTGTCCCTAGTGAAGTCCCCAAGTCGACTTTTTAGGTGGAACAAATATCTTCTAAACAGCGGGAAAATTAAAATTGTTTAAAGCCGCTAAGTGGGGAATTAGCTGAGGAGCCTTCGTTTTAAGCCCTTTTTGATTTACAGCGGAGAGCATCAGTTCTTCGCGCTTGTTGAGAGATGTAAAACAAAGTTCGCACTCGTCAGGACTTCACTGGCCGGGTTGGTTTTAACTTGAAATAACCCCGTTGAGCTCTGCAACTCATTTAACGAACGTATGGATATCTGCAAACGTCAAATGCGGGGTAATTTACCCATCTGGTATGTAAGGAAAATATATGAAAAAATGTATGAGAGAGAAATGGAACCAATAATAGAACTTTAATAATAAATGAAAGCTATTTACATCAATGTCAGCTAAGAGGGTTAGGATAATTTTTGTGTTTTAGAAAGAAATGAAGACGGAAGGTTGAGAATATATGTAAACAGAGGGAAAGTGAGGAAGAAGGAAACATTTCCGACTTTGAGTTATAACACAGAATGTAACACTAGAGATCTGGGGGAAAAAGTGGCCAGAGCCAATTGCAACAGACCCGAATACGTAAATAACTTAGCGTAAAAATACAGGTGAATAAAGAAAGAAAAGGGATGTTTTAAACCAAATGATGTGAAATTGAACTTTAAAGAGGAATTAAAGAACGTGAGACGTGAGTTATTATAATAGTAAACGTCTATACCATATTTTTCTCTCTATGTAGGATAATTAACCACAAGAAAGTTTTGTAAACGTCTGTACTCTCCTTCCTTTCTTCTGGATATTTCAGTCCATTGTTCTCTATCACTGCCATGTTTAAGGGAGAATGCTTTTGGGCTAGCTGCCTGTCCAATGGCATCACCATGGCGACTAATGTGCTTACGGAGCGCCATGTTCCAGTCCCTCTTTATGTATAATGAAAGCAATGGGAACGTTGTAAGCAAGCTTCTGATACAGGAGCTTTAAGGAAAAACTTGAACGTTTTAAGGGTATTAGTATCAGCATTGCTGCTTTGGTGTAATAAGATTATTAGGACGCTTTGTTCGGAAAGCCAGCAACGGTTGTGTACCTTGAGGTTATTAGGTTAGTGTCAGGTGATGAACCTCTCTACCTATTACATGCGAATTGCCAGCAATATTTCCTTAGAGAATCGAAAATGAGCAGCTGAGAATGAAAATTGCCACACTCAAAACATTAAGAAAATAAAAAAGTACCAAAGGCTGCGGTAAAATAATGTTCCCTAACTATATTTATTATAGTACTAAAAAATAAAATGACCAGGAATTTACTCTACTCTTTTACTGTCGAGAAAGGGGTCTGAATAGTTCTTTCATCTACATTTCAGACCGCCTCGATAGTGTGTGGGTAGCGTATCTGCCGTAACATTCAAGAGGTCGTGAGTTCGAATCTCACTTATGGTGGGTTACATGATAATCATTTGGCGAATGCCGAATAAGATCCATGAACCCTGAGATCATTCATCGTCCGATATGACCAACCAGGTTAAAGAGTGTTAAGTTACAGAAATACACACACTGTGCGACTGTCCTACGGGCACGAAAATTGCTGCTATAAAATTAACGTTAAAGGTTAATATCGTAGTATGTATATTTTTACCTCCTCTACCACGTACATTCGAAAACAATTGCAATTGTATAATTTTCCTTGTGTTAAGTCGGTAAGGATTTGTTAAAGCAACTTCCCTCACATTCTAGGCTCCACATGGCAGTTCACACAGTTCACTAGCGTATCGTTTTTCTGGGAGGTCGGATGTGCATCAAAAGCTAGGATCCAAGAAGGTTTTATATTCGTTCAAAAAACTCAGTCAGTTCATTTTTAACGATGGTTATTCCATCAACTAGAAAAGTAGAATCAGAAAAAAATATACATACATAAAAGTTGACAATGTGGTAGGTTATCTCAAAAGAAGTGGAGAATGCCTTACGTTTCACCGGACAGGTTCTAGTTAGATGGAAAACATAATAGTCTGCCAGTATCGATTTCGTAGCTCAGATGGAAGAGCAGCTTCAAAGGAAATCTGGTATGTGTGGTTCGGATCCTAACAATGGCAGGGAGTTCTTATTCCGATCCAAATTAATTCGTAATTATAATAAAACATATCAACCATGTTTTGCAAGAAAATTACTATAAATAAGGTATAAATAACCCTTTTAAGGTAATAACAAATTGAGACGTTTTGGTAATCCTTATTCGTTTAACGTGGTTCATTTGCATATAGCTCAGTTCCTTACCAAAATGTCTTACTTCTGTTAACATTACCGGTATCTGACTACAATCGCTGGCTGGTAGGTCCTGGGAGTATAAAGTCTCAATACAGAGAGCTTTACAACTACCTGTACAAGTTCCTGGTATGTTTGCAATCAGTTTGCTTTTCGGGAAAATACTCTGCTTAGCTCCGCAACCCTATACTCTGGTTCCATAAGGCCAGGGTTTTCGGCTTGTTGTCCCTGTTATTTGTTTCTTTGAAATTACACATTTAATAGAGAAAACAATGCTTACAAGAACATTTCATGCAGCCACTCCACATAATTTTTATCCTTCACTCCTGAGCAGGGAACTGACCTTTGTAAATTGGTTCAAGCTTTAGTGCCAGAATTTTCTCATACAGGCAATAGAACATGGATAGGTATGTCTAACGAATGTCTTCCAGCCACTAAGGTAAAATGCTTCCATTTTCCATCCCTGGGATTTTGACAACATTAGATAAAGAAAATTACCATAAGGAAACTATAAGCATGGGCAGGATTTCTACCTGGCGACTGCAGGTGGAAGGTAGAGAAGATATTGTATTTCACCCAAACATTTGATATTGTGATTTCACTTTGGTGTTTCCAGAATAAAAATATAGCATTTTTAAAAAACGTCCGTGTGCAAACACGCGCGCGAGTGTGTGTTTGGATAGTGTTTAACGTCCGCTTTTACTGATATGGCACCGCAGGCGATGACACTGATGATACATGGAATGAAGGAGCATTGGTGGAATGTAACGGCGGGAGAAACCGGAGAATCGAGAGAACACATGCCCCTGTTCCGCTTTGCCCACCACAAATCTCGAATGCGATCGCTTGGGTGTGTGTGTGTTTGTTTGTGTGTGTGTGTGTGTGTGTGTGTAAATAAAATAACCCAAGAACGAAAAATTCGTTGAATGACTAAAATTGATATTTAAGTTCAACTTCCATGGAAGGGACTTCAAGACTTTCAAGAAAATTCCACCATGCCTAACATTGATCATATTAAGAAAATGTCGGTTTTCTCAAAAATGGTACAACAATTTTGAATAAAATATTACAAGTTTAAGATATTTTCATTACAAATGAAATGCATATGTGGGATTTTCTAGGAACAACTTTTTAAAGTCCTCTTCATTCGGAATGTTAGTGTATAAATGGTAAACACTAAGAGATAGAATCGCACTAAAAAATATTGATCTCATTTAATCATACAGTTTGCTAGATATATCTTTAGTTAGCCACTATCGAGATATTCCTTGTTGTTAGTTTAAAAGTTTCAATGCTTATACTTTTATGAAATGAAAAGTCATCATTCATCTATTTTATGCATCTGGCGATACAAAGAAAACCTAAATTCAATGCTATCACATAGGCGACAGCATTTAAATATTTGCCTATACTTTAGTTTAGTGTGTTTTTTTAATTTATAGCACAACTTCTGTTAATGTTTATCAGGATTAAAATAATTAGAGGAATAAGTTTTTGTAAGGTTAGTTGTTGGAGAATAGGTAGAGATTGTAACACTCAACATTTTTAGTAGAGTGCATTGTTTGTTTTCCTACATATGCTGGCAGTGAGTATTACAACCTTCCTATTAGAATGTAATTGAAGGAAGTATGATTCCACCGGAAGTGACATGAACTTCTGTTTTACTGAGTGTAAAACTCGTTCAATTTGCGGCTATGAAAATACAAGCTCATCCAGAAAAAAACCCTATTTTTGTTTGTTTAGAATCTCGACGCTGCATAAATTTAAAAGGCTGCTGTTGCTGCACCTCATACATATGCTAATTTAATTGGTGGCTTAGAAGGGAAGCAGCCAAAACACAGATCACAATCTAGTGATCACGTAAAAGTTAGTGGCTTGGGCTACTTGCCAATCCCAAACCCTAACACACCACTGTCACTGTGAGTTGTTTCCCTAACTTCCGTCCTCCTCATAAGCTACTAATGACATAAAAATTTGCTTTTACTGACCTGTTTCCGCAGCGCTGGTGAATTTAGAATCCCGGCCTAACGCCACACACATTCACACTTCAAGTGCTTCCATGTAAACGATATTTAGGCGAGGAACCAGCCATGGATGGTATTCTGCGAAAGCTGTATTGTTGGTATAATTTTTATTCTTCTGATAGTACTTCTGTGATTGTTTTTGTACTAGGTACTATATTTTACAGAACTTGTATTTTTTGTGGTGTAGAACAGATTTATATTTCTAACTATTCACTAACATATAAAATATAACCGGCTTTATTTTTAAAGACGCGACTGGAACCACCGATTCTTTCTCGTAGTTGATACCTGAATAAGTGAGCTCGCTTTGGGATAGTGTAAACCTCTATTGACAGTAAAATTAAGTTCAGACACAGTATTAATGCAAGCCTTTGTTTTTTATTTAATGTAAGCACTCAAATAGTCACATAACTCCACTCATAATGCCAATTCCACTATGTCCAGAATACAGTATTTCTTCCCTCATAGCTTGCTAACTTCTCAACTTTTTTCTGGCGTAAATATCCTTAGCATGACTTCCTTCGGAAGGGAAGTGAAACCGTTGGCCCCGTGTTGTAGATTTTCGTTTCGTAATTGCCTTACCCTTTCCGTTTTCGTAGGACTGACACCCCCCTAGAACATATAAGCCAATGCCTAGGGGTTAGAAGCCTGTGGGGAAGCCAACGACACGAAACTAGAGGATGAGAACCTGTTACAAGGGGTCAGCCCTTAGCCAGGCATGGATGATATGAAATGTAAGCGAAATTGATGATAGAAAAGGTGATGATGGAGCAATTGTTTGAATGGGTGGCGGGGGAAACCCGCTCAGACGCCGCTTCGGCCACCATGAATCCCACATGCAGGCACTTAGCATTGAACCCGGGCCGCCTAGATGGGAGGCGAGCGGTCTAACCGCTCAAAGACGGCGCCGCCCATCGTACATTTAGGCACTTGAAACATCAATGCTGATAAAGAGGCACCTGAGCAAATTAACCGGTCTTTCACGACCAATATAGAATGGGACGCTGAGAACTATAGCAGCTAAAGAGCGTCTATAAATTAAAAGAATAAAAATCGTCTGAACAGCACAGGATCATAATATAAGATTTTACGCGATGTATTTAACAGTAATTTTTTTTTCATTTGGCCGTGCAACGTCTTTTAATGCTGTCGCTAGACGTTGTTCTGATGTTTGTTTGGTACAAGTTATTTATGTCCTATTTAATTATAAAGACTGAATGAGTTTCCATATTGGATATTGTTAGTTATGTTACTCAATTTGAAACGTGAGGTGCACTCGGTAGATATCCGCATGCAATTTATAGATTCAATAACCCGTGCCAAATTCTTGTGTTACGCCCACAACTGCATTGTGAATGGTCTTGCCTCATGATCACTGTGTTATGTAAGCGTTACAGTTTCATTGTGAATAGGGCCTTAATCACCCGCCTGTGGAGACTAACAGCAATTTCCATTAACTTTGTTGAGCCTGGTGTATACTATGAATAACTTTATCTGAACCCGTCAATTAATTGTGCGTTTTGTGTTAGTTATATTGGTATATACAACAGAACAGTAATTTGCCAGAAAAGAGGTATACGTGGACTGTAAGCTTGATGACATGCAGAAATTTCCTGATGTTACCGTTTGGATTCAATCCATAAGTATTTTTGGACAAAATTATACCAGGTGAGACTGTCCATAGGTGGTGCCGTTGCAGAGCTTTTAGACCGCTCGCCTTCTACCTAGGCGGCCCGGGTTCAATCCCTAGCGCCAACGTCTCAGATTTTTTGTGGAAGAAGCGGCGTCTGGACGGTTTTCTCCGGTTTCCCCCGCCGCTCATTCCACCGATTGCTCCATTATTACTTTTCCTATCATCCATCACACTTGTATTTCATATCATCCGCATCCTCAGGCTCATACCTGGCTACGGGCAACAGCCATTACAGGTTTTTTACTTTCTCTACACGTACTATGTACATAGAGTATAGAGAAGGTATTGTAATGTACCCAAAAATTCGATACCGAGATTTCACTGGAAATACATGTTTTGAGACTTCCTGAATTCATAAAAAGCATTTTTAGAAAAATGTCTGTGTGCATGTGTGTGTGTGTGTGTGTGTCTGTAGGCAGCATAGCTCAAAAACGAAAAGACAGTTAAAAACCAATTTTGGTATTTAAATTTAGTATCTTCCAACGATGCGAAGATTTTCAAAAAACTCCCCCCACACCCAACTACTCTTTACATGAACCTTTTTTTCTAAAATTTTTATTTTCTTAGAAATGGCTGTAACGATTTTGATTTATATGTCATATATTAAACATATCTACACGACAAATAATATGTATATCTTCGATTCTCTAGGAATAGCCTCTTAAGACCACTTTATTCTGGATGAATTTTACGAAATTTTGCATAACTGCTAAACCGTAAGAGATAGACAAAAAACTTACCACACAGAAAATGTAAAGCACATTAAAACACATAATTTATGTTACACACATTTTTTCGTGTAGTTGACCGTTTTTTAAGATATCCCTTGTTTTTAGTTTCAGTTTTGGAAAACATACTTTTCTCATACTTAAATTTGTCAACTCCTGTCCATACAAAGGAACTTCAGCCACATAGCAAGCAGCTTTTGACTGTCACTTTAACCTATGGTACTCCCTTAGGAAGCAAGCTATTTCTGCTAATGTTTTCTCAATTAGGATGAAGTAAATAGAAGCAGCTTTTTAGCAACAATTTGTTGCAGAGATTTAGAGAAAGGCATGTGTATGGAACACATCAGATTTTTAATCTGTGGTTTCGTGTCGTTGGCTTCAAACACTTAGGCATCCGCTTGTAAGTCAGGAGGGTGTCAGACCTAAATATTGGGAGGGTAAGCCGGACTACGAAACGAGTCTGTCCATGCTGTTGAGATAAGTTCAAGAAAATGGCCACCTCATATTTTAAACGTGTCTTCTCAATTATCAGATTTAGGTTTTTTTTTTTTTTGGTAGTGTTTAACGCCCGCTTTAACTACTTATGGCACCGCAGTCGGTGACACTGATGATACATGAATGATGATGGAGCACCGGTGGAATGAAATGGCGGGGGAAACCGGAGTACCTGGAGTAAACCCGCCCCAGCGCCGCTTTGTCCACCACAAATCTCACATGCGGTCGCTTGGGATCGAACCCCAGCCGTCTAGGTGAGAGTCGAGTGGTGTCAAAAGGTTTGGCTATGCAGAACTACAGAGAGGAAACCGTGCTATATGAAAGATCAATGCCTAAAAACAAACATCATCTGGTATTACTGGTTCAGTGACTCACCTGCCTGCCGAGCAAGAGTCCCGGGTTTGATTACCGCTTGGGCTCGAGAAGGTTTGCTTTAATCAATACGGTTTCACGGTAAGCCTAGGACGTGATGTTTGAAAGCGGATGTGCACCTGTGCATGTGTTCCATCGGTTACTTACCTAATAAACAAATTCATCAAAAATCAAAGAGTTCAATGTTGCCGTTTCACAAACATTTGAGCTGAGTTTTAAGACATGATTACGCTTCTGTTAGTCTACAATCAGCACAGCTGTATGACACGGATTGATGTTAGTTTTCGTGGTTTTTCCCCGATTTTTAGGAGAATGTTGGGGTGCTTTCTCATCTACCACGATTTCATTTCCCTCCTATACCTTTCATTCCGTTTTCTTCTCAGGTTTCAGTTGTGTTTTTAGGTTCCATGGTGTGTAGCGGTGCCACAAACACTTTTCCGAGAAAAGAGTACCTGCCGTGGACACTAGAGGGCTGCCTGATGGGGCCAGTCCTTTATGGCTGGCTCTCTTTGCGTAACTCCAGTGGAGGGACAGGTCTTCGAGCCTGGAACGGTTAGGGACAACTGCGCACCTTTCCGGCCTCTAGCCTTACATGATTCCTTTCTCCTGGACGTGTTTGCCGCAATAAATCTCATATGAGTTGCAAAAGTTTCTCCTTTCATTTATGTACTATGCCCTATCTTGAGGACATGTATTTTTGACTCCATAGACAAGAGGACAGCAACCACACAAATTTAAAAAGTTACAGTTATGTGTCCCTTTAAAATAATATATCTATTTTTCCCTACACAGTGGCTAGGCGAAAATTAGGATTTGGAATCACGGATGAGACCGAATTCACTGGAGCACCTACTGTATGCAGGTTCTTGAAACTTTTGTTACTTACGTGACCCCTGGAAGGGAGGGATGGAGGAAACTCGAAAGGTGACTAGATCTGAATAACAACGGGCTCAAGCATGAACGGAGTCCCTAACGGTTCCAGATGGAATACATCCGTCGGCGCACTGCGCACTCCCACAAACCTCTGAATCCCCGGTGGCACTGTGTAGGAGCACTCAACCCGAAGGATCCCGGAGGCAGGTGCTGACGGGAGGCTCATGCAGAGACGCCAGGAGCAAACCCTTTACAGAGCACAAGCCACCAGCCTACTTGAATACACCGAATACGACGCCTCGTTCTTCAAGCCTGAAATAGATGTCAAGGAAACGATGGCTACAAGATGATGGAGAGAAATATAGAGGTAGAAGATGTAATGCCCCAGCATTTGCCTGTCGAGCAGGGAAATCCACGAAAAACCCATTTATCATACCCCTGACTCCTCAAATGTGGTACCCACTTTGCTCCTGAAGTTTCCACTCGGTCAATAGTGCAATGAGCAATAATGAATTTAAATTCACCTGTCATAAATTTAATATTCTATTTTAACGTATCAAACCGCAGGTAGGGATGTTAGGTTTCGATATGGCAATGAGATAGTTCAATGATATTCCTAGAAGTTGAATTTATGCTAAGACGACATAACGTATGGTAACATATAAACAAATGTGGCTGGCATGAAGTACCCAATTCAGCTGTAAGATATAAGAATATTGAAGTTTCTTTAGACATAAAAATGAACAAGAAATAACTAGTTAAAACTGTGAGGCAAGCTGCTTTATCCACAATTTCAAAATATAATATTTCCCTGTCAGGTTTGCAGCTGGATTTAATTGCATTCCGGTGTCTGTGCTTTATAAAAATATATTGTAGGTAAAAATCGTCTGAAGTATCATGTAAAATGTTTCATTACAACATTGCTGGAGTTCCTTGGAAAACATTTTGTGGCCTCTCTGATGATGAGTACCATAACAGCAGAAATCGCACAATTTAGACTTTTTGTAATTACAACCATCTGTAAGCACGTGTTGCTGTAGTAAACAGCAGAAGATAACTAACTCTCACTCCGTCTCTCTCGTTCCCTGTGAGATGAAAACAAGATGATTGCGTCGTGTCGTTTGTCTGCCAGTGGCATTTGTTCACATCATTGCCCAGTGATGGCGTATTGTGAACACTATATCATTAGCTAGCTTTTCGGAGAAGTTTGCTTCAAACTACCCTTTGTATTCAATTATATCCCCTAACGGTTCTTTTGAATGAAGTAGAAGATAAAAACAGAATTTACTGACAGCAGAAGAACTCTTTAGCATTTTATTTAATTGCCATATCTAATATGGAAGACCTCAGGAAAATAAGCATGTTTACAGAAACAGCCAAATACTCTGTAATTATGTCGTTAGGAATACAATAATTAACAATCTTTTTCTTCAAAGCTTTACTAACTAAAATACTTTAATTACTTACCAAAACAAATTGATAATGAGTATTTCATTAACTTAGAAACTGAACAGAGAAATGTCATATGACCAAATTTTTGAACTCAAATATTTTTAAAATACCAACAGCAGAATAAATCAAATCATTTTGAAGTATAAGCAAGGCAAAGCTAAAGCGTGCTTCTAGGACAGGGCCGGTAAGATAAACAGTGTGAAATGCTCCACACCTACAATCACCTCTTCCCTTTTCCTTCGAACTGGCAGAGAAGCGGAGAGGTTACGTGAACAACAGTGGCGGTGGTTCTTGAACTATAAAATACTTGTTCTCCCAGTCTCAAATACATTTTTGCCGTTCAGTCATATTGCACATGTAAGCCACCACTGCACTGATAATCTGACACGGAACCGGTTTCTTTGGCTCTACCTGACAGTTGAAAGAGGCTAATGGGAACGAGAGGGACGGTAAGTTGCCAATTCTTGTGCTTTGCCTGCCAAGCCTATTCTAAGATATCATTAAGCTCCTAACTTCGTTGAAAGTTTTTCTACACATAATGGTGTATAATAATTCTATTGGCTATATTTGAATCCCGCGGGACATTTGTAAACTCCCTATTTTCGGTAGAACAGTGTGTTTTCTACTATAGAACGGAGCGGCAACGGTAAATAATATACCTCGTTTTTTATTACCTTCTCTAGCCCGTAGATATATACATTGTATATAGTGGATAGGAATACCGAGATATTTCCGGAAATATATGTTTAGAGGTTCCCAGGTTCTGAAAAAAATTTCTAGAAAAAGGTCTGTGTGAGTCTGTGCCCGTGCCTGTGGACAGCATAGCTTAAGAACAAAAATACCATTAAATACCAAACTTGGTATTTATCTTTATCATCTTCCAAGGATGCGACAATAAGAGCTTCAAGAAAATCTCCCCTATCTTTATATGGAAAAAAAAATTGAAAGTTTTGTTTTTCTCAAATATTTTTATTGAAATATCGTATATTTAAGAAATTTTCATCGCAAATAAAATGTATATATTGAATTTTCTGGGAATAGTCTCTGAACTCCTCTTTATTCTGGATGTGTTTTGCAGAATTTTGCATAGCTGTTAAACAAAAACAAATAGACAAAAACGTACTACACAAAAAATGTAGATGACGTTAAAACATATACGTCATATACGTTTTTATATACTGCTGGCCGTTTCTAAAGTTGTCCTTGTTATTGGTTTCTATTTTAAACAATTTATAGTTTTTTTTCAAACCGGTAGCTATGTTTCGTTTTATCTCTATTGTTTTAATGCAGGCCATGCAAAGCGAACCAGCTCTTAAGAATTTGACTATCGATTTAGTCTAGTATATCACCTTATGTCCCTTCTACTTACAAGGAAGCAAGTAATAAGACAAATTCTGCTGATGTTTACCTTGGTTAACATGTCGTAGATAAAAGAATAATCCTTGGAAAGGAAGGTTCTTTGTGTTACAGCCACAGAAAGCCATGTGAATGCAGCACATCACATACTTTTTTTTTTTTTTTTTTTTTTTTTATTTTGCACTCCTGCGAAGAGAGAGATTCGGATCTAGGTGTTCAGTTTTTTACTGTATTCCTTTTCCCTCTTTATTCCAGTTTCCTATATTTCCTTAGTTGATCTATTAATATTTAACGATTTCCTTTTACATATATATGTTTACAAAAACAGTAACACCCATGGCCAAGGCGGGACTCGAACCCACGATCCCGTGCGCCACGAATCGCCGAAGCGAGGCACTTTAGCGAGCGCGGCAACAGGTACCGGCAGATTAAACCCCTATCTTGCAGTTAGAAAGGCAGATACTTTACTCCAAAACCACGACAGTGGGCTGAGTGGTGCAGTGCCCTTTGAGCTCGCTCAATTCTTCGCCATTTGAGTGCACCGTCTCGATAGACCGGCAGAATTTCCTGCTCGTCGTGGTGAGCCTCAACTATCCCGAGATTTTCCTCCGGCTCGATGTAGTAGCTAGTTTACTGTCTTGTTTATCAATTCCCACCGTAGTGTAGTGGTCACCACTTGTACCCAAGTTTGCGGGTTCATTCCCGATGGTGGGTAATGGATCTTTTTCGGACTAAAGGCCCTTCCATCGACATTGGTCGCGTGCAATGTTTTATTTGCCGTTAAACAACCCACACCTTAAAACAGAAATACTTTAAAATATTTCACCATTTTCACGTCCTCAAGTCATATTCCAGTTCGTAAACAAACTATTTTTGCAAAATATTATTCTTTCATTTACATAATGCTAATCAAGTAAACTTTACCAGAATGGAACAGTCAACTTTTTGAAAAGTTGTCTTGAAATTCGGTTCTTCCTCCGTGGTCCGGAGTAAAACAAAAAATAAATGATACGGATAAGGGCTTTATTCTCGAGAAAAGTTTGAAGTAATTGAAAACAAACTATTAACAGGGAATTAGCTCTAAAGATAGTACACATACACAGGGTGTTAATGAACTACAACGAAATAATTTACGAGATTGTGCCCGTGACTGATATAAGTAATTTGAGATCGGCGATGCAATGGTCCCCGAATAAACATAACGCAGCTACATAGCGTTAAACCTGTGAATATCAGGTGCTGATAAGTCGGTGTTAAAGCAAAGCAGGTTAGAAAAAAAATGGCTCAGAATGTGTTTAAAACTGCTGCCCGAGTATAGAAACATCGATTTTTAGCAGCTCGTTACTAGCGTTCTCAAGATTTAATGTCGCAAAAATCTGTAAAATCTCGAACTAATCACTTGACAGTGCCACTGACCATTCATTAACTACGTTCTTGAGGTAGGCTACTCTAGAGGTGTTTTTTTAGGTGCTCTGGTGTCTTAATGCGTAACGCGGGAAGCTGCTATCCCAAAGGTCATGAGTTCAATTCTTGTCATAGAGTAAATATGTTTTATCATTCTTTTTTTCATTCCAGACGAAGTGCCACGATACGTGAACAGATCCGAACACGGAAACTATCTTTAACTTATTATTATTATTATTATTATTATTATTATTATTATTATTATTATTATTATTATTATTATTATTATTAAATACAGCCCCGGAGGCTTGTCAGGACTCCGGCGCTGTATTCCTTTTTACCTTTTTTTTCTAGTTTCTAAATTTCCTTAGTTGACTTATTCGTTTTTCCTTTTTACATCTACATACACAAACACATACTCATTTACAAACACAGAAACACCCATACTCAAGGCGGGACTCGAACCCACGATCCCGTGCGCCGCGAAGCACCAAAACGAGACACTTCAGCGAGCGCGGCTACGGGGACCGGCATATCATAACCACTACGCTGGAGAGGTACGCTGTAATATGTCCCTTCGGTTTTCGTGTTATGCTCTCGAATGGTTGATGAATTAGCCAGTGGCGTACTGGCACTTCGAAAACTTGTAGCCGTTACTTCGACATTTCAATAAACAGGCCATAAATCTCCTCTCAAATTACTTATTTAAGTAATCTACATATTCTGTGAAAATATTTCGGTATAGCTCATTAACACCCTGTATATATGACAAATTCTATTTTAACGAGATCTACATGTTTTGTGTAGTACGCTTTTGTGTACCTCTTACGGTGAACCAGTTATGAAGAACTCATTCAGAATGAAGAGGACTTCATTTGTTATTCCGAAGAAATTCGTGATATAAATTTTATTTGCCATGTAGACATCTTTATATTAAACAGAATTTTAATCAAAACGATAAAAGCTAATTTTTATAAAATCGAAGCTTTCGAAAAATGTTCCATGTAAAGGATAGTTTTGGGAGTTTTTTTTTCTGAAAATCTTCGTGTCGCATCCTTGGAAGCTATTACACTTAAATAGCAATGTTGGTATTTTACCGACTTTTCGTTTTTTTTTAGTTATGCTGTCAAAACGTACACATACGTATAGAGTCACACTGGCCTTTTAAAAAAAATCGTTATTTTAAAGCGTGGGTCCTCAAAACATGAATTTACGTTAAAATCGTGTTATCAAATTTTGGGTGCAATACAATGCTTCCAATACTATGCACATTCTTGATAGTCTTTAGCGCTCGCTTTTACTACTGTGGCACCATAGGCGATGACACTGATGATGCATGTAATAAAAATGGAGCACCGGTGGAATGCAATAGTGCGGGAAACCGGAATAACCGAAGAAAACCCGCCCCTGTCCCGCTTTGTCGACCACAAATTACACATGCGCTCGCTTGGGATCAAACCCGGGCCGGTTTGGTGAGAGGCGAGTAGTCTAGCATACGGCGATTATGTACATTGCAGTAACGTGCTAGAGAAAGTAAGAATGTTAGCTTAGTAGTGATTATATACCACAATTTACTAAGAATTTATGTAATTGATTTTAGAGTACTGTGAGAATTTTACACGTCCTATACCAAGCTAAGTTATCTTAACAAATTTTTGTTCAGCTTATGTCGCTTCCTCCTTGCTGGGGAAGACACGTCTTGCCTAATGTATGACACAGCATACGCTCAAATAAGAGCACACTTATCGGCTTTGCAATCAGCTAAAGGAAAACCGATAAAAGAGGTGACGGTAGACACCATGTTGGATGTATAAATTGTATGAGAAGAAAAAGAGACATATCTGAAATGCAATAAACGTCATCCTTCCACGTTACAGCTATAAGAGATCCATGAAGTTGAGATGAAATAGTGTTTGCCAATTTTGTAAAATCTATGACTTTCAAACTAACCGTTTCGTGGAATACCTAGGAGTTTATTAGCAGAGCTGCAAGATCAACAGGGCGCTAGTGATATAGCAGATCAACATCATCATCCATCATGTGAATATCAGCAGCACCAAATAACGGCATGACATCTAAATATATGTGGCATACTGTACTTCTTAATGATAAGCTGTTGCATCCTTTACCTCCTCTAGACCGTATGTAAAATTTATATACTAAATAGAGAAGGTATTTTATTCCACCCAAAACTTTTATACAGAGATTTCACCGAAAATGCATGTTTTAGGGTCCCCTGAATCCGAAAAGGAGTAATTTTAGAAAAAAGATCACTGAGTGTCTAAAGACATCACGAAAAGTCGGTTAAATGTCAAACATGGTATTTGTGCCCAGTATCTTCCAAGGATGCAACACGAAGATCCTCAGGAAACTCCCCCAACCCTAAACAGAATCCGAAAGGGTGCAATTTTAGAAAAAAATCACTGAGTGTCTAAAGAATGTACAACTCAAAAAGGAAAAGTCGGTTACATACCAAACATGATATTTATATCCAATATCTTCCAAAGATGCAACACGCAGATTCTCAGGAAAATCTCGCAACCCCAAACTAAGCTCCACATGAATCGTTTTTCGAAAAATTTCATTCCCTCAAAAATCGCCCAAATGATTTTAATTAAAATACTATATATTTAAGATGCTTCTATGCCAAACGCAATTTACGAGGCACGTCCAAAAAGTAAGTTCCGTTTCAATTTATCTCCGCTGCAGCACTGCGATCGCAGTTCCGCACATGCGCGGTAGACTCTCTGTATCAACGAGAAGAAACGTGCGCCATTTTGAGATCGCTGTCAGCCACATTCGCTTTGTTGTGCTTGTTTACAATGTCGGTGTTGATTGAAAATCCCGCCGCTTGTGAAATCAGATCTGTGATTCGTTTTCTGAATGCTAGGAAAGTGAAACCAATTGAAATTTATCGGCAAATTTGCGAAGTTTACGGACAAAATGCGATGAGTGATTCAATGGTGAGAAGATGGGTCCGACAGTTCAATGAAGGACGTAGTGAAGTGTACGATGAAGAACGAAGTGGGCGTCGATCTTTAGTTACAAAAGAACTGGTTCACGCGATTGATGACAAGATCCAGGAAAACCGCAAGTTTACAATTGGTGCTCTCGCTATGGAATTTCCCCAAAGCTCAGGATCACTAATTCATGAAATTGTTACCGAAAAACTGAAATTTCGTAAACTTTGCTCACGTTGGGTACCAAAGATTCTTACTGAGCAACACCAAACAAAACGGATGGGTAGTGCACTTCAGTTTTTAACCCGTTATGATGAAGACGGCGAAGAATTTCTGACACAGATAGTCACAGGAGATGAGACGTGGGTTTCTTACGACACCCCTGAAAGCGGCAATCAATGGAATGGAGGCACACTTCATCCCCAGCAAAGGTTAAGCCGAAACAAATCTTGACACCTCGAAAAATGATGTGCACAGTGTTCTGGGACTGGAAAGGCATCTTACTCATTGATTTCTTACCGCGTGGTCCAACAATCAAAGCAGATGTTTATGCGCCGAGGATTGCTTTCAAAAGGTGTTGTTTTTCTTCACGACAACGCACGACCACACACTGCAAATGTGACGAAAAACCTCCTACAGGGATTTGGCTGGGACGTGTTTGACCAGCCCTGACCTCGCTCCTAGCGACTTTCATCTGTTCTTACATCTCAAGTCTTTCCTTGGCGGTCAACACTTCAACAATGACGAAGAGCTGAAAGAAAATGTTTCCAACTTTTTGAAGACACAGGCGGCAAACTTCTATGAAGAAGGTATACAAAAACTTGTGCCTCGCTATGATAAGTGCCTGCAAAATTTTGGCAGTTATGTGGAAAAGTAGTTTAAGAGTTGTAGAATTTTATGCAATAAATAATTATTCTGTATCTGTACACAATTTAGTTTTATTACCAAACGGAGCTTACTTTCTGGACGTACCTCATATATCCTGAATTGCAAATTTTGAGGCGTTTCCACATACACTAACGAAATATCAAGGTACTCAAAATTTATAAAGACTGACATCTCATATAATCTGTGATGTGCCTATTATAATACAGTAAAATATCTCGGGTTCGTTTGTTGCTCAACCTATGAGTTTTAAAGCATAGTGCAATGTTATGACAATAATGACTCGACTTCTAATGGAGCTCACATTACTTTCATACCGTTAGCTACGAAGTTATAGTTGTTATTTGGCCAAAATATTTCACCATCCTTTCGTCGTGTTTGTTTGGGTTAAGGTTTGCGTGGAAAACAAAACCGCCAGTCTCCTACAAGTATGCTACTTTGTTTATCTCTGAAAACCGGTTCTCATACTGGCTAACCTTTACCTATTGACGTTGTCTAAGTTTCCAACCGAATTACGACTGCAATGTCACACATTTACTACCGAAATCAGGTCACAAATAGGTTAGTCTTCCCATTTTACATGTAAACAAGTTTTATAGATTCTCGTGGAACACACAACCTAATTTGCGCAAACCAATTTTATTCCAAAACGACCGATCATAGAGGAACATGCTGCTTCACCTTTTTGTTATTAATTCCTCTATGAAGCACATATTAGAAGGAATGTAATAAGTCTCCTTTCAACCTTCTAAATGTCCTGGTACTTCAGTCACAAAGCAACCATCTTTTGACTATCACTTTATTGTATGATACTCCCTTATTTATAAGCCAGCAAGTAATAAAACTATTTATGCTATTTTTTTCTCGATTAGCATGTAGTGAATAGAGGCATAAGCCTTTTGACAATACTTTGTTGCAGAGATGTGGGGAAAGTCATGTGAATGGAACACTTCAGATTTTTCTTGAAGGAGAGGACATATTTTTCCACCCTGATGATGCTAGTAAACTGCTACTCATTTGTCGCATATTCTTGTGCACCTGCGGCGGTCCGGGACTACGATCAGTCTGAAGACACTCATGATTAGGACCCGGATTCCTTAATTATTGCATAACAGGCATTGGTAATATTTATACTCGTCTGCATAAAACATGGTCCATAAAGGAGCGGAGCTGTTTGTGTTCCTACTTACCAAACTTCGTCTCATTCTCTACAACGTGAGAAGCGCTTATTCCTGAGCCAATTCTAGCCATTACAACTATCGGTTCGATATGCCGTTCGATAGCGGCAATAACTTTAACTTGTCTCCAAGTTGCTCAGTAAATGTTGTGCCTTTACCGGTACCATTTTCCCGACACAGTCGGTTCTCTCGCACGGTGGAGGGAGGCCGAAAAAGAGGTTACCTTATAATTTAATGACCCATGTGTACCAAATGGGTAATCATCATTGGGTCCCATGCAGAGATGTAAATAGGCCGCAGCAATTCTTTGAGGACTACAACTGCTCAGGAAGATAACCAAATTTCTCACGCTATTTGTCCCTCTCTATACACATCTATTTAAAAGTCGCGATTTGGAAGTTTAGTGGTTAGAACTGGATCCTGATTCCGGATCTCTTGAGAATCTTTAAGTTGAAGGTTTTTGAATAGGTTGCTATTTTTCGAAATTTGATCACAAATTCAGTGTCGAGTACTCTTAACACACGCCTAAGGTCATAATACTTCTGCAATGGTCTTAAAATATTCATAAACACCTACTGGCATACTATTAAGGTGGCTCATAATCCCTGTTTTAAGTTCTCAATTAGTGTACTTTTATTGATTTACTTTATGGTATGTTATTCTTAAACATGTGTTTATTACATATTAAAACTCAAAAGAATCCTCTGTGATGTACCTTACTGGACTTTTAAGAACCAAAAAAGTTTTGTTGACGTATAAGAAACAGTTCACTAGAGAGAAAGTTTTAATTAAGAAATATATGCATTAATTGAGAAAGAAAAGCATTAAAATATCCGAAACAATTGGGTATTGGAATGCTGTAATTATATTCTCTTTATATTGCATTATCGTACTCTATAAAATATCAAGTCTATCAAATATAAGTCGTATTTAAAATTTTACAACAGATTCAAAGCCTTTAATAAAGGTTGATGTATTTAATCATGATTTTTACATGATTTTACACACCTTTGATTATTTTAGGCATAGGTATTCAAGCATTTATGTGCACAATTTTTTGCACGTATGATATACAATGACAAAGAACTGCTATCGGTGATACACAGAATATTTCAGCTAACATTTTATTCCTTATCCTAATATCTCAAGCGTATGATTTTAGTCAAAATCCTTATATATTTTTATGCACTAATAAAACGCGAATTCAACCCTTGTATCCGAACAGTTGTCTGGGCTGAGCGAGCTCTTTTGATAACCATAAACTTGCATTTTTAAACAAAAAGTTTTTTAAATGAGAAATTTGATTACCGTGTTCTTTAAGGAGTTAAACGACCAATATACCACCCAAGCGCAAACATATGGACCTTTTTCTAATATTATCCTATCTGTTGGTTTTCTCTCACTTCGCTTAAAGCTCCCTATTGAATTTCAATTAAATGCAACATGTCATCTACTACAGTTAATGATTAAGAAATTAAATACGTGGAGATAGGCATTAGATGCTGCGGCAGCGGCTCCGACTATTGCACTTACTATACTTCCGAGGGGAAGGCACGAAGCGAGAGAGCAATAGGTGGCCAAATCTGACAGTGGCAGGCACAGCACAGCGGTATCTCTAATGTTTCCGAATTAAACATTCCCGGTCAACCCTACAGTGCCACCTTCATCCTCACATATAGATTAGGGCAGAGAGTATTACACTATGGAAGCACACTTTTTCGTGTGTTTATCGCCCGCTTTTACTACATTGGCACCGCTACCGATGAGACTATGATACATGGAACGAAGATGGAGAAACGGTGGAATGCGATGGTATAGGAAACCGGAGAATCCGAAGAAAACCCGCCCCTGTGCCACTTTGTCCACCATAAATCGCAAATGCGGTCACTTGGGATCATACTTTACTCAGAGGCGAGTATATCTAATCACTCGGCCACGGCGCGGCCTTTAAAGCACATTCGCTTTACACCACCGTCCATTATATCTTATCCTGCTATCTATTAAGATGATAGAAAACCAATGGGAGGAAATTAAAATAGTAGCATTCAATAAGCCCAAGGATGCGAGAATTGACATAGGAAAACCAAGAAGGTATATTAGGCCATAATTTTGGTCCAGCACCTGAACCATCCTCCTGAGTAAACAAACACTTAAATCGTTCAGAATACGTTGACTAAGTATATTCACTAACCCTCAATCTACAAGCGTAACTAGTGGGAAACATGAAACTACACGGGTTTCAGGAACAGACTATAAAGCATTCAAAAGTTCTGCTTGAAAGCCGCATCTCACTTGCCGGGTGTTGGAGACAGCAGATTGTGATTGACGGGTTCAATATTTCCCTGCGGGTATGATATTTGTACTTCTGAAGCCTTCCTACACTCTGCAAGGTACAAGAGGGAATCGTGCATTGGGTGGTTAAAAGCTTCGGATCACATCAGCTTGTGGAAACGTTTTATGCATTGTTAGATGACCGCTGGAAGTTCGGACCTCTTCAGCTGAGTGGCTAAATGCATCGTTTGTGGTGCGGTGGATATGGGGCTGTAATAAGAGGTTCAAGATTAAACCGAAGTTGCCTCACGGGCACTAGTGGCAAGGACTTGTCATCAACGATCCAGCTTATATGAGAACAAAGACCTGTGGTTGCTAACCTGGATAATTATATAAGGCCCTCTGATTACGTAGAATATCAGCAAATTCGGGCACAAACTTCACAGAGTCGTGTTACCCAACACATCTGATAGTATAATGTACAGTTTGCTTCAAGTATACATATTGAAGTTGTGTGAGCGAAAATAGGTGCTTTAGGGAATTAGGTGTATTCACCTGATGATTGCCTTTAGCTATGAATCGATTAGGTGTTTCTGGAGTACATTTTGGAAAAAGAATGCTCGAATTCTTGGACATCACATAGCTGCTAATGTTATATTCAATTAATGTTTTTGTGTTATTTAAATGGGTTATTACATTAATTGTGGATAATAGTATCTCTCTCTCCTCTCATCTCTTGTATTCTTAATATATATATAACCACCCCTGCGCCGCTATGTCCACCACAAATCCCACATGCGGTCGCCTAGGATTAAACCCGGGCCCCTTCGGTGAGAGGCAAGTGGTCTAACCATTCAGTCACGGCGCGGTCTCTTATGTTACAGGTCTTAATAAGCATTAGTATTAAAAATGTCAGTTTATTTCTTACAATTGGTATATAATTACTGTATAGTGTAATTTCCTCATTTAACTGATCATCGCGAGTAAATAAATATTAAGAAACTTGGCTGAATTTCTTATACACTTATTCTATTCAAATGTTGTAAGTAACGATACTTCTGAAATCAGCATGTTTACGGACTCAGTTAATGAAATCCTCATAAATCCCAGTAATTTTCATAAAGAAAAGTGCAGCTCAAAAGTGCTGTGTCAAGTCAGGTCTACCACAAGTAAGTTTCATCACATGGTTGAACATCCTTCAAGAGGATTTCAGCAAGTTATGTGTGTCAGAAACTGGAAATCACTATTTGCAATGTTGTAAGTACATTATAGTTAAACCATCAAGGTCAATTTACACTTATATTTAATAGATACATAATTGGTAATGAAAATACACTGCCACTGTTTCTTTCTTGTACTTCTTAATAACCTAGTATCTTAGAATGATCTTATAGCATAACGAATTGAACACTTTACTGTACAGACAAGTTTAGATGTGAGGAGATGAGCATCCGGAATTAGCACAACGACAAAAGCGACAATAATGCATGGAGCGAGGCCTACCTTCCTCGGGAGCGTAAGCTTCCCCCTCTAAAAACCAGGGAAAAGTGCCATCCAAGTGGTACTCCTATTCATGGAAATTTCCATTAGAGCAATATATTTAGTCTAAAAACACCCTCTGCTAATACAAGGACGTAAGCACTTTAAGGCTTAAATTGCGTAGAGAGGAGTAACAAAAACCCCGGACGGGACGTCAGTTGTCCAGTGCTCCAGGCTAGTTCAGGAGGATAATAAGGTCACTTACAACCCCACTTAGGCCTCACCGTGCAGACGCACCCAATCTCCCCTAAGTTTTGGGAACCATTTTTCCACCAAGTACAATCCAATCTGAACAACTCGCTTCCGGAAAACGTCGGAGTTTAGGCCCAGCGTAGTTGTAGTAACGTCAGAAGTATCTCGTGCGCTAGGGTTCCGCAGCCTTCGCCTCACAGCAGTTGAAGAGATTAGAAACCTCTCCTACAAATTTGTCCGTCTAATAATTTCGGCACATCTGGTAATTTCAGATGTACCGCGGGTGCTAGGCATCCACAAGCTCATACAATAGCAGCTTAAGGAGTCTCAACTCTTCCCTACGTATTTGTTCGTCTATACAACAAAGCTGGAACATTTTTGGTAACATCAGGAATACCAAATTAACTAAGGATCCATAACGTTCGTATCACAACAGCCGAAAGGTTTGGAACTCTCTCCTATGGATTTGTCCACCTAACCATTTCGGCTCGGTATCTGGTAACTTCAGAAGCACCAGATTTCTGGGGCATGCAACTCTCTCACCACGGCAACTAAAGGATTCGGAGCCCTTCCCCTTGGGGCAGCAATAATAATACTCAGCATTTTCACGTAAACACAAGGTTACAGGTCGAGCAGCACTTTTTGACGAATAGCATTTTAAAATGGGGGATTAGATGCGAGTCACTTACTCACCTTTACTGTGTGTTCTCAAAACGTAATCATAAGGAAGCAGAGCTGCTTGATATTGTAACACAAACTATTTGCTGACCTGTTTATCAAGGGTAGGCTAGCCCACTGTATCTTCGCTAAAGGTCATTCGTCTAGAAGGAACGAGTAGCCTGTAGCTGAGGTACCTAAGCAGAGAGGATATATGGTTTGAATTCCGCCAGAACTGCTTTCTTTAGTTTGTTTTTCTTTTGCTACTATGTATTATGCCGGGGAAGTAACCTAAATCTAAGTCTTAAACGTTTCCTTTTTACATTATAAATTCATATATCACCCATGTCCAGCGTCTGTATTGCCCTCGGGGTCAGAACCGGCGTTAAAACGCTCTCATGGGCAAAGGAAGTAAATAATAACGCCTCCACCTTATTGAAGAGAAGCTATACTAAAGGGCAAGATTTTTCTCTGTTAATTGCTTATTTTGTAAGTATAACCTTAATGTATTCAATTAAGATAGCAACTGTAAGTGCTTTTATCGAGTGACATAGGCTGATGTTCATATAATAAAACGCCATTTTACCAGTTCCACAGGGCAGCAAAACGCTGCTTGCAGAACTTTATAGAAGATGAATGACATTGAAATGAAACCTCAGGGATACATGAAGAAATGCGTCGGATGGTATCGCGGAATGAGTTCTCGTTTTTGTGTAATCTTCCGCCCTAACTTCAACTCTTTTACTTCTCTTGTTTGTTCCACTACCCTTCATCTTGTTTACATTTGAAAAGAAAGTTGCTTACTAGTTGATTGATAGCGTGACTGGCCTAGACTGTGAGGGAGGCGACGGAGAACTGCAACTTTGAATGAATGAATGAATGAAGGGGCTTCTGGGACTCCCTTTATTCGCATTGTGAAGACTTTGAAGGGAAAACTTCTGATCAAACACTTCTCCATCATCGTGTATATGCGTTTATGTTGGTATATAAACCGGTATTTTTCTGTGTGTAATGAAATGTTTCTTTCAGCTTCCCCTAAAATTTTGCATCATATCTATCATATTCGTCTGTGTTTTTCAGGTTCATTCCCTGTGGATGAGAATCGCTTTTAATTGGTCATTAACTTACAAGCATGCAAAAGGATACATTTTTGTAAGCATTTGCTTTAGCTTCGTTTCATTCTATCGCATTGAAGTTTATCGGAAGTCTGATGAAAGGGATAGCAGAAAAATAAACATATTTTTAATACTTTATCTACCACGTACAGTGTACATAGTGGACAGAGAAGCTGGTACTTACCCCACAAAAATTCGATACCAATGTTTCACCGGAAATCATATTTTGATGACGCTAGTTCCAAAAACCATTTTTCGAAAAAGTCTGCATGTGTATCGTGTGGGTGGGTGTGTATATGTGAACACCATATGTCAAAAACGAAAAATTTGTTAAATATAAAACTGGGAATTTAACTTCAACATCTTCCGAAGATGCTACACTTAGATTTCCAGGAAAATCCCCCGACCTCGCACTACCCTATACATAGAAAATGTTTAAAAAATTTGGGTTTTCTCAAAAATTACTCTGAGGATTTTCGCTAAAATACCGTATAATAAAGATCTTTACAGCACAAATAAAATGTATATCTTGAATTTTCTGGGAATAGTCTCTGAAATCCTATTTATTCAGGATGACTTTTGGTATAACTGATAAACCGTAAGAGATAGACGAACTCATATTAAATGGGTGTCAGTCTCGTTAGCACACACGGATTATGCCCACTACATGTTTTTGCAGACTCAACATTTTTGAGTCATTCCTTGTTATTGGTTTAAATTTTCCTATACTTATATTGTTCTCAAATCGGAAGTGTTAATTCGTTTTTCTTTGTACACCCATGGCATACAAAGTGAGCGGAAATCATAGTCACCATTTAGCGACCACATTTCAAAAGGTTTGACCCACTTTGTCCTAGGGTACTCCCTTGTTTCTCTTCTACAAGGATATAAGTAATAACTAATAACTATTTCTGTTCTGTTGCCTGTCAGCAATATTATTAACTCATCTACGGTTGTCATTCTTTGTGTTTTATACATTAGATCCTATACTTTTACACGCTCACTTATACCTTGAAACTCTGGAAAAGAATGTGGAATACTCTTGGTTGGAGATAAATTCCCACCCACAACCCAGGAGTCGAAGAGAGGACTTTTCACACAACACGCAGGTGCTCTAGAGTTTGAGTGACAGGGCCATCCCATAGTACCTATTTTATTAACATTTGCTAACAATTTATGTTCATATTTTGCTGCTGTTGAAAGGAACTGCTCAATGCTCCATGTAGTTGCTTGTAGATGTTAGAATTATTTTTGTGACTAAAATATCTAGACGTGTTAACTGCATATGACTTTATCTACCCGCTATGATTTCTTTTATATAAATTCTACACACTAATTTAAGGAAAAAAAATGTTTATCTAGTTGAATGTTAATCAACATAAACCTTCACAGAAAAAAATTAGTTTCACATTTCGTTGTGGATACAAAGGGAATAGAAAAAACCTAATCATCAGTCAGATGTTGAAATGGCCATCACTATATGCTACTTGCCTTAACATTCCATTATTTTTATGATATCACGGGAAAGAACTGCATAACAGCTGCATTACAAAATAATTTGCAAACGGAGAATAGCACATTTGTGGAAATGCTGATGCCACAAATATCATTTGAAATACACTTTGTATTTTGAACATCCCTACATTTTTCTTTCTATAAAGGTTTACCAGTAATAAAGGTACATTTCCAAATTAAGATAACTTCATGATTAGTTCTCACAGAATTCAACATGTACATCTGGTTTATAATATAAATATACCGTTTGGTCCGTTTTTGAGAAATTAAATGATCCCAAAGCTATTCCACGTCTAGAGTGGTTGGAACTTTCTTGAAAAACTCCGTGTCGTACTTTTGGAATACACTAATCATAATAAAAGTTTGGCGTCCATCCGACAATTTGTTTTTGAGTTACTTTGCTCACATACACGGACCTTCTTAAAATATTCTTTTTAATTCAGCGGCCTCAAAACTTGTATTTTCGGTGAAAGTTTTACGTAGAACGTTTTCATGAAATACAATACCTCCGCTATAATTTAGGCATCTGGTAGAGAAAAGGTAAAAAGTCTGATTCATTTGGATTTTCAAATTAACTTAAAACAATCGTTGGTACGATGGCTAAGAATCTCAAGCGAATGAACATCTGCCTGCTATGCCGGTCCCGAGTTCATTAATGGCTTGCTGGGTGGGATTTTCCCTCAGGCAAAGTTATTCCCTATGCTACCTAGAGTACGCCGTAGAATGAGAGTTTCAATGTGTGTGTAATAGCAGGCCAAGGCGAGTCAAGTCCTGCGCTGGGAGCGGAGAATTGGTGAACTACGGCGATGACGCAATACAAAGACCAGAAAATGCAGTACAGTCTGGTATGCTCTTCAGCGCGTCCCCTAGTATTCACATTGTTAATTATGGAACGTAGAGAAATTAGAGTTGTTGACTAGCCAGTTGGAAGTGTTGTTTGTAATGTGACAAAGAGAAGAAACTAGATCGGAACGTGGCTGCTGCCTCTACCGGCTTTAACAACACAGCGAAAAATATTTAAGATTATGAAGGAATTCCAGTTTGCAGAAAGTGCGTGAGCAAAAATGAGTTTGAAAATCTGATACTATATTCATGACTTTTCACGTAAAGGATAGTTTGTGGTTGCATCTTCGGACTTTCCGTTTTTAAATTATGTTTGTTTACAGACACATAGGCACACATGCCGACCGCTTTCTGAAAATGTTTTTCTATTTACCCAGAGATCCTCAAAACATGCATTTTCCACAAAATTTCTGTATCAATCTCTACTATATATGTGGTAGAAAAAGTAAACAGGAATCTCTACATAGGCCGCACCGTGGCTGAGTGGTTAGACCACACCATTCGCCTGCCACCTTGGGTTTGATCCCAAGCGACCGCATGTGAGATTTATGGTGGACAAAGCGGCACAGGGGCGGGTTTTCACCAGGTTCTCTGATTTCCCCCGCCATCGCAATCCACGGATGCTTCATTTTCATACCATGTATCACCAGTGCCATCGCCTGCGGTGCCAATATAGTAAAAGCAGGCGTTAAACACTATAACAAAAAGGAATCTCTAAGCATCCAAAATTATTAAAATTTTGTAAGAAAGATTTATTTCAGAGTTATAAAGTAGTGAAATCTATTAGATTGTGTACAAATAAAAGGAGTATACTGAGCGGATGTACTGACAGTATAGCTTAGAGAGCACACTTTCTTAGAACTCTTAGAAGAAATAAACATTGTGCTAATACAATAATAAGTAATACAACCTAGATTCACAACGACTTTACAGTTTCCAAGTGTTGGCGCAGTGAAAATATTCAAGGAACAAGGTATAGGACAAAAGACAGTGCTGCCCAGCTGATCATCGTTCACGGTGATTGTAATACATATATACACTTACAAATTAAAGATAAATTGTAAAGCTGCCGATATTATTATATTCCATAAGCAATAGCATAAACTGACTTCAAACTTAAAATACCAAGGAAAATGGAGCTTTTAGTTTAAATAGAAATATTTTCGAAGGAATGGGTGCTTCAGAAAAAATTAGCGATGAGCTTTGTACAGAGTGCAGTGCTTTACAGAATGAAATATATTGGAAATAGAGAGAAATAATCGTTAATAACTGGAATGTGGATACGGTAAAATATTAAATGATCAAATAGGCGACAGCATATAAAATGAAACAGTTTTAGATATAGTGCAGGAAACAAGAACAAAGTTGTAACTAATCAGAGAGCGGAAAATAATTAATGCATGAGAAGGGCAAAGATTTGGAACGGAAGTTATCAGAGAGTATTGTGTCGCTACCATTACAAATTTAATGATTTGACGTGCGTTTATCTGAACCTAAATATTTAACATCTGCAGCCTTCAACTACAATGGCAATCTACGTCCATGGCCATATAACAATAAAACATTCAGATTTGCAGAACTAAAACTGGTTTAAGGTTTAAATGCAACGACTGAATTGGATAGAATAGGATAAGTTGCGTTCGGTTGGGACTTGGCACCGAACCTGAGGTTCTTGTTCATTCAAATACTTTTAAAATACGCCTGGCGCAGTGATTTTGCTGAAAATGAGAACGTTTGACGGAAATGGTTCTTAGGACGATTTTCATTGGTGCTATTCTGGTACAACATGCCAGGCGAGTAAACAAAGGCAAAACCGATTGGGAAATTCTCCTTTTCATCCTTCAGCTCCGCTCAACGCTCCCTCAGAACAGGTTGACTTGTGTAGGCAGTGTATTAATTATGTTCACTACGTGCGCGAATTTTCTTGGCATTAGAACTTCAGTATGAGTACACAGAAAGGATTAACGTAATTTTGTATCACCCGGTGAGAGAGGTCGAGTGTTGTCCAACATCAGTTTGCAACTCAGAACTTCATTTTTCGTGTCTATCCACTTCTCTTCGGTAACGTGGCCTGTCCAATACGCTTTTAAGAGCAAACAGGTGAAGGGCACGGGAGGAGTCAGCGACAAGTATTTCCAGGCGTATTTTTAATGTATTTGAGTGTATATACACCCTCACAGGGTCCGCCTACAGGAGGAAAGGATGAGGTGAGAATATACACTGGGCGGCCGGAGCAAGGAGCAAAGGCGCAGCAATGACAAGCTCCCTACAGTTTTCAGATTGAAGCATCCCAACAGTCGGACCGGGGCCCCCGCCTCACGTAGGGTCGAACGCTCCTGCCAGAAGCGGTCTTCATCCTCGCAATAAGCCAAGACGAGGTCACCTCGAGCATCCTTTTTCAATGCCATGCCGCATCAATCACCAGTTCCGACACTAGAAATGACATGGAGGGACAGGAAATTTGAGGGATGAAAATAACACACACACATACATACATGCACACACAGCATTCGTCTGGTGATACGAGGAGACCCCCTCCCAAAGAAAAACTATGGGTCAGGCGGCCGCCCACGGGAAGCGAACCCAATTGGGACCCACAGACAAAACAGTAAGCGCTATCTGCTCGATATTAAAGGCAAATTTGCAAAATAATTTGCATAACGAAAATTATTTTTGAAGTTTTGAACTGTGTTAACATTGTGTGCTGTTATACATAATAAACACCACTTTGGCAAAGTGCTCTTTCGTCTCTTAACTGGAACTTTAGTCACTAAAGAATACGTACAACATAAGTTACTGAAGATTTTCTTGAACTTTCGATGTGTTAATCACATTGGTCTTCGAACCAATGGTATAAAAGTCTGGACGCCAGGGAATATCTATGCAATGCTAGTTGTTAAGCAATTAATAATTGCCTAGTTTACTCCATACGGACACAAAAATGTCTGCGAATTGAAGCATACATATTTCTGCGCTCAAGTTTTATTTTATGTACTTTATCCTATATATTTACTTTCTTTAGAAAATTTAATACTCTATTAAAAATTAAAATAAAGATTTATTATTGACGTTGTATATTTACATCTAAATATTTATTCTATTTTTCTACAATGTAACAGTTAAAGTTACGATGAAGTGTTATTGACGTACGTATTATTATGGTTTAAACAATGTAACAAATAGTTCAAGTTCAATTTAAATAGCACTGATGTTATATAGTTGAGGCCTTTAAACATTTGGTACATATATTTACAATAAACAAAATCGAATTTTAACCTTCACCACTCCACGCGTGGTCCTCAGTAAATTCTATGCTACCAGGAAACCTTTAAAATTGAAAGTTATTCTATATGGGCCAAATAGGTTCTTCACTCATTGAAAAATTAAAAACGTGAATTGTGATTTATGAAGGATATAAAATGAAATTTTACCAAAACTTGTGAAAAGTTAAAACATAATTTTTCCAAAAAAAAAAAAAATATGAATTCTAGGCTTTGAGAAAGTCATTTTTCTCACTTGACGTACTTTATAATTCCGATTAACTGAACCTATATATGGGTAGGTGTATGCTTATTAAATAGAAATTCCCAACTTTAAACCTCACCTTCTCGCAAACATCTCCACAGCAGCTTTCCACACTCAAAATGATCTACACTAAGCAATTTTTCACTCATTTGTTTAAAAAGTTTTACGCTACCTCTTTAAATCATTTTAAAGAAATTGATCATACACGTTTTCGAAATACTACTACTATTTTGATACATAAATTATCATTTTTGAAAAATCAGAACTTTGAAAGGTACGAAAAATAATAATTAATAACAGATGTATGTATGAAATTGTTTGTTATAAGATTTAATGTTCTAAAAATGCATACTTCGATCAGTTTTTTACAACAATGAATTTAGACACTAAAAAATATTACTTAAATACCATGCAAGCCAGAATTTTGACCTATAGTAAAAATATTACCATGATTGCATAAAATAACTAGAATAAATTTCATGAAGATATATTGCATTCTGTGAATTTTTCAAATTTCACAGATGCATCATCTTGAGGTAGATGGTAAACTAATAAAGTCGAAGTGTGTCAAGTAACTGAAAATAAAACGGAAAATTCTATGAAACTGCTAAACAATTCATATCGTAATTTGTTAGAAAACAAATCTGTTGACGCATATCCTACATTAGCCTACCACGTAAGAAAATATGTTTTACTATATTGCGATCACAGTTGCAGATAAACAGGCATATTGTTCTGCCATAAAGGCATACGGTCAGTTCTGGTCCAATCTACACTATGTAAGAGCTGGTGTATGCTGTCAGAAACAATAGAAAGAATAAAGAACGAAATAGAATATTTCTGCATATAAACTGCTTTGTATGAGACACCAGACGTAATCACTCGCTATATAACTTAACTCCATGGCACGACAGCTCACGGGGAACCTTGGCCTACCGCCCGGCCGCTGCGTCCCCCATCTCGGTCCACTACAGACGTCATGGATGGGGTGCAGTATTGGAGGGTGAGACGTGGTCAGCGCCTCGAGTCCCCCCGGCCGGTTAATGCGGTCCTCATGACCTGGAGCCGCTACTTCTCCATCAAGTAGCTCCTCAATTGAACCCCCAGGGACCTTACGAGGCTGAGTGCACCCCGGGCCAGGTCTCCCAGCGGGGGAAAAATCCCCACGCCGGTCCTGGGGATCGAACCCAGGTCTCCCGCTTGGTAAGCAGCAACGCTACTACCGCGCTAAGGAGACGACCTCACTCGCTATATATGAAAACTTATTCTGAGAAAAGACTGCGAAGCTCCCAGCAAGCCATTTATGATTGCTACAAAGCCCCTGAAACCTACGAATTACTCGAAAATGGCCAAATTCGTTATCAATTGTTTAAAGAGATTTTGACTCAATGGAGTTAAAAATGGAAAAAGTGGTGGTTATGCTATCCGATGCTTCAGAATGTATTCCGCAAGTGTTCTATCAAAACCTAGTACAGCTAACATACTTTCACTCAGCGGTGTGTGGCCAAAGATCTAACGTCAAAGTTTTTCAGTTAATTAACTTATGTCTCCCCAAAATCATGGCATTTTGCACAAGCTCCTCAGAGTTGAGCAAAGAACAACCTTGGTTTGGCTCCGGAGCCAGTACTTACGAGGTGGGTTACTTGGATATAAGCCGTGAACTTTTGCACTGAACATTTTGAAGCTCCAAGTCTGTAGTAGAAATGTTCTCCCCAGAGGCGTGAAGCTCAAACTGTTTTGAAGGAACCTCACATTACACATATTATAAGCAGTTTTGCTTGGTCTTCAGGAAGATTAGAAGATTAGAATCTTTAGGACTTCCCTCTGCAAGTATTTACGGAAAAAAATTATGCAAAATTAACAACAAAGATCTCTTCGGCAAAAGCTTAATTCGGAGTCAAGGTTTTTCAAAAATCGAGAGTGTAACTAATATAAACCTCTATTACCCTTCTTTCCTTACTATAGTATGCAAGATGCGGAATGGTGAAGATTGGCAGCTTCCGGAGGGTATATCTCGTAAAACTGGTCAATGTCAAGGACACCTGTAGCATCTTGCGATGTGGAAAGGTCACTTTCTTCATGCAGAAGATATTTCGACCAAAAACATAAAATTAGGCAAAGTATCTTATTGTGCTCTGGGTTAACTACTCATTCCTAATTTCTTCAATTATTGTTTATGAGACTCTTGTATTTTTGTGTTATATTATTCATACAAGTTATTCTGCATGTTTGTGAACAAGCTTTAATTGTTCACAAAATACTATGAAAGGGAAATATTGATCCTGATTAACTAATTCAAAAAAATTAATACTAATTTAAGATAATGGTTGAGGATCACCGTGGAGAAACAAAAGTAATAAATATGGTGATACAAGAACCTCCGGTAAAGTGTAAAACGCTAAACAAAGAAAACAAGGTGCAAAACAGCAAATAATAACAATTTGTAGGTGAAAATTCTTTTCCCTGCACTTAAAAATAAATGCACTATGAAACGTATTTATGTAACACTGTGGTTTCTTGACGCTTCGCCGTGGATAATAACGTCTGTGTCCTTCAATGCGTTATATAAATCAACTGTTCTTTCCTTACACCATGCCTTGTGCCTTGTACGTTTGTTTATTATTTAAATATTTAATGTTCCTAATTTTGAAAGGGATCAGTGAATGACATTTCCACATCTGAAATACGTCATATTAGCTACGTAATCAATGTAAACTGTTACTTAATGTATATGCAGAGAACTTAAACAACTGAAATACCAGTCTGTAATGATAATTTCTCATGCATACAGTTGAGTGTCTTTAAGGCTGTTATGTTACGGCTGCTTCGTGGATGTTTATAAAGAACATCTCAATTAACTCCATGGCACGACAGCTCACAAGGAACCACCCGGCCGCTGCGTCCCCATCTCGGTCCATGACAGACGTCATGGATGGGGTGCAGTATTGGAGGGTGGGACGTAGTCAGCGCCTCGAGTCCCTCCCGGTCGGTTAATGCGGTCCTCATGACCTGGAGATGCTACTTCACCATCAATTGGCTCCTCAATTGGCCACCAAGGGACCTCACGAGGCTGAGTGCACCCCGGTTCAGGTCTCCCAGCCGGTACTGGGAATCGAACCCAGGTCTCCCGCTTGGCAAGCAGCTGCGCTACCACCGCGCTAAGGAGACGAACCACATCTCAAGTAGGAAGAAGTAATAACAGTTTAAGTAGCGTCAATATAACCTTATTTGTTTTTAGTAAATACTTATAAATAGGTACTTTAAAAAATGTACAGAAGACAGTACAAAAGAAAGGCAAAAATTAATATATTTGAACCATCAAAATTGTCATTGAGAAAGATGCAGATCTTGTCAGCTTCGGTAGGCATGAATATGAAATCAAATAATTAGCCCTGTGAAATGGGACGGAAATTTGAATTTGAAGCTAGGCAGTGCTTTTTAACCTGTGTCAAAAGTATCTGCCAAGTTTGGTCTAAATTGGTGCAATGGTGTGGAAAGGTATAACAAAAATATATACATATATACATGCTCACATAGACACTAACTTTTATATATATATATGTATATATATATATATATATATATATATATATATATATATATGTTATAATGCGAGTATAGCTATGAATGAAAGGTTATTATAACTATAGTGTAATCTCGTTGTTAAGAACGCGGATACAATTATCTGCTAAGTTTACAGAACCGCTCTTAACAAGAGTGCTGCCATTTGGCATTCTGTAACTCGTTTGTTAACATGACGTTGTTTACTCGCAGTATGTAACCAACTGGAGTGACTAATAGAAAATGCGTGTGGCTGCGATAGCGTTTTGTTTTCTCACTGTCAACAGCACCGAAATACTGACTACCGAATATTTTTGTTGCTTTTCCTTGCAGATACGGAGAGAAAGCGCAATGTGAAGATTTTGCAAGAAAAACATAAATATAATGATATGGACCATTCAAATTCGCACCCATTGCTTAGTACAGAAACAGACCCCAAAGAATGAATTGCTTACTTCATAAAAAAGACTTGCTCAGGACTGAACAATTGTGAGAGTGGCACTGTAAAGTAAATTTGTTTCAGACTTGGAGAGACGGGTAAAATAAATAACAGCACAGGGTTGGATTTTCATAATATTTTCATCCTCTTTTCGCTAATCTATATAAATTCATAATTATTGCTCGACTTTAATTATGATTTTTGCTTTTAGTAATGCTTTTGAGTAGTCATGCAGATTTTCCCGAAATTTTAATGTATAGTATCAAACATAACTAAGAGAAACTTTTTTCGCGATTTGCTCATGCTCAGTGTTAGTTCAGTTCTGTAGAAATATTCTTACATCTTAAATCTTTGTATGAATGTCTGTAATAAGTATCCATAATATTTTGCCTGGTCGTTAATTTGAAAATTGCAGTTCAAAAAATGTTTTCACCTGTTCTAATATTTGGAGAATGCGCTGTTAATCGTATATCAATGCAAAGTTATTAAGTATGAATTAAAATAGTTTAATTCCTTTATAACTAAACTGAGTGACATTGTTATGATCTTCCCGGCAGCATCAGTACTCATTCCATTTTCTGTGGTTGTGAGAAGTTTGTAAATTGCCTTCAGCTTTCCGCTTCTTTCTTACGCATTTTTAATTCTGGTATAATGATTTTGGTAACTAAAAAGCAATACACTGTAACTGCTTAGAGCTCTCAAAAGCAATCAGTTACTAATCTCAAACTAAAAATGCCTCAAATATGTTGACGAGTCATGCAAACCAACATATTTTATCATTAATTCAAACTAACATTCTAAAATTAATAAATTCTACTGTTTATTACGATACACAAAATGTATTTGCTATTAAAACTCTCCTCTTAAAAGGCATTATAGGAGCATTATTTGCTAACTCTGTCGGCATCGAACATTGATTACCTGAGCGTAATCCATAACATTTATATTTTACGCTACAATGTATAATTATTTAATAGTTAAACTGTTAACTGAATCATGCTTTTCTTTCTACAACAACATAAATTGATGTCTCTGCAATATGTTTTGTAACTAACGTGTTAGCAACAAGGTGTCGTCGTACTGAGTTCAACAAACAAATAACGTATGTTATTCTTAAGAAAACATTACAGAATAGCCTTGATTGTCTATATTTTAAATACTAATCTTCTGGAAATAAAAAAAATAAAATAATGTAATTGGTTATTGTATATAAAGTAAAAAGCATAAAAGGGAAGAATAAAGAAGTCAAACTTAGCAAGAAAATATTGAAGATGGCTTACCGACATTAAATAAATTACCCTATTAATGTTAGGTACGATTAATTACGAAGACTTGCTCATTCCCAAAAACCTATGAAAATACGTTTATATTCACTTTAGAAATATCAATATAAGATTATATTATAATAAGGCAATTATTCTACCTAACATGAACTTACAGTAGGTATATTAATATAATAACGGTGGATTACGCATTTTAAACACAAATTGCTGCATATCGCCACTGCACTGAACAAAGTTCCGCGCAATTAAAGAGCATACAGCGCACAGAAGGTAGTTCAGTCGAACAGCGATCAATGTGTGTGTGTGTGTGTGTGTGTGTGTGTGTGTGTGTGTGTGTGTCTCTCTCTCTCTCTCTCTCTTCTCTCCGCTCCGCTTTATTCAAAAAGCAACTAGTTGGTGACGCGTGAACTAAAACATTTTGATTTCTTCTTTTTCCTGTATATAAATGAATAAACTACAGACCTACTCTGATTTTATATAATATTGTATATAACATGCGTAAGTTTTACATCTCACATTTACAGAGTTGAATGCTTTCATAAATTCTATTATGTATATTGTAATTATCCATAACACTTTTGACTTTTACCTTGTATGGACTGTAAGGAGCCAAGATTTCAACTCCGTGTTTTCTGCCAAACATTGACCTCCTTGCTGATCTAGGAGTGTTAAGAGTGCCTCGCTTCTGAAAACCCCATTTCGCTGCTTTCGATTTCCTTTCAGCAGCTGTGTTTGGAGAAAAATTGTCACGTCTAAGTCAGAAACTGAGCATCGCATCCACCTTCATTTTTCTTTTATGGGTCTCTTTGACATAGTTTGTTAAGAGCTGGTTTTCTGTGCCCGAGTTTATGGTTTCGACCTCCGCCCAGAACAATGAAATTTATATGTGCTTAAATGTGACTGCCTCAAGCCAGTAGGTATACAGGCAAGTAAAAATCCCAGCATTACACAGTGTTAGTTATTCGACGATTCTGATATGACTCTGGCAGTTTCTAATCAAGTTAAAAAAAAGCGAGTGATTATTATTGCTGGTAAAATATTTTAGTTTTCTTTATGAGTGGCAAAGTGTGACACTTTTCAAATATATTTACTTTTGTATCCTGTTGTAGCGGATATTATACGTAGATACTAAACATGCAACAGGGTAAAAATCTTCCATTTGTTATATTGTATATCTTAAAAATGACATTATACCACTTTATCTTTATTTGAAATAACTATACTTTCACGACGTACATTGCAATGTGTTTCGAAGGCTGTTTTTTCCATTTATAGTTTACCTTATGGTGTTATAACCAACAAGCTATATACTAACAACCTATGTGAAGCCAACCATTTTTTATTTCATATGCAAAGACTGATTGCTCTGTTTAAATGGCGGTATGAAAGTATTAAAACAGTTGATGGTAGCGTGCAGCTCTGCTATTGGCCACGGTTAACTCCGTTTTCCCTATTTATTTAATTTTTGTATCTCTTTATGCCTTTATATTTTGATATAGGCTTTGTATCAAGTAGCTTGTTTTGCAATTTTCCAATAGTTTACTTGCGCTGGACCATGCCAAATTCTTTTTGCGCAGTCCATAAACAGTATACCATTTGGCCCAACTGCCCCGTACTTGACGTATGTAGCTATTTCTCTGTGCATTTAAAGAGCTGCAGAACTCAAAAGGGCAGGTCGCGTTCATTGAGAGGGGTAAAACGAAGATTGTTCTTGGATATTCCCAACAGATCGGTTTGGACCGCGCCGTGGCTGAGTGGTCAGACTACTCGCCTCTTAAGCGACCGCATGTGAGATTTGTGGTGGACAAAGCGGCGCAGGGGCGGGTTTTCTCCGGGTTCTCCGGTTTCCCCCACCATCTCATTCCACCGGGGCTCCATTTTCATCTATCAGTGTCATCGCCTGCGGTGCCAGAGCAGTAAAATCGGGCGTTAAACACTACAAAAAAAAAAACAACAAAAAACAGAACGATTTAACTTGAAATAGCCCCGTTGAGTTCTGCAATGAAGGGATATTTATACCTATAAAATACGAACAGTTATATCACCTGGTATAAAGATTAATTTCTCGCCCTGTCTGTTTAATTTATTGTAGTATAAAGTTACAATATCAGCAATAATGTGGCCTTATCTTATAATACATTAGTTTCCCTGTGATTATATTCATTAAAATACAAAAGAGTGTGAATACCATTTTGGGAATAACTTGTAGGCTAACAACAGATACACCCTTATCTTGAAATGCAAGCATGTTCATTCGGTACATTGTATTTGCATTGTCATATCACAGGGTCACGTGTTCAAGAAACTGTCAGATGATCGTCAAGAAGGAAGGCGTTTATGAACATATGGTGCTTGCAGTTTTTGTTATTTGCCACTTACTAAGAGTGGCTTTTGTTTTCAGCCGACAAGTTATTCCCGAAATGCTATTCACACGCTTTTGTATTATTAACGAATATAATCAGAGCGAAAACAATGTAGTTTAAGACAAGGGCACAATATTGAGGACATTGTAATATATTTTTTTAAGCAGCAATGGCAAGAAATATACTCCCTTGTTACAGAATTGCAAATGTCTTCCCAGCTGGGAAGCATGGCGGTTTAGAATGGCGAAAAGCAATATACAGCCTTAAAAGTCATTCACAGGGAATTTTAAGACTTAATGTGGCAGTATAAAACTTAAGCGCAAAAGTAACACGAAATTGTGTTGCACGACGAGAAACAGGAACATAAATGGAAGGCAATCGCAAGAGAGCGTGAAATATTTGATTTAACGTAGCAGCCTGTGAAGGCAACATCAGCAGTACAGACTTGTGCGCACGCAAAAACAAAGACTCAAAACGAAAAAAAGAGAATACACATTCTCTTCTCTTGCATCAAAATGAAGGCTATTACCTTCGCTATTCATTTCTCTGCACAAGCATATCCATACATATGTTTTTATACATTTCAAGTTACTCCATTTTGACTTTCTCTAGCCTTATGTACCTACAGACAATGTTCATAGAAGCTAGAGAAGGTATCTATTGTATTCCAATAAAAAATTCAATCAGGAGATTTCACAGGAAATAAGTTTTGAGGTCCTCCGAGTCCGAAAAAAAACATTTTTAGAAAAAGGTCCGTGTGTGTGACTGAGAGCAACATGACTCAAAAACAAAAAAGTTCGCTAAATGCCAAATTTGGTATTTGGGTTTAGTATCTACCAAGGATGCAACACAAAGATTTTTAAATAACCCCCCACCACAAACTACCGTTTACATGGAAAATTTTTCGAAAAATTTGATTTTCTCAAAAATGGCTCTAATGCTTTTGATTAAAATACCGTATATTAAAGTTGCTTACATCCCAAATAAAATTTATGTATATCTGAATTTCCTGGGAATAACCTCTAAATACCTCTTCATCTTGGATGAATTTTGTCGAATTTTGCTTAACTGCTAAAACGTAAGTGATAAAAAAAAATTACTACGCAAAACATGTAGATTTCGTCAAAGCACACAACTTGTGTTCCTTTGCATTTTTGTCGTGGAGTTAGCCGTTTCCGGAATATTCCTTGTTATTGGCTTCAATTGTAAAGCACTTACTTTTCTAAGACACGAAGTGTCCGGTTTTCTTTTGTTTACTCCTGGCCAAGAAAAGAAGTGAATTACAATAACAATTGCATAGTGAGAAATTTTAGAACATTTGACTATCGGTTTAGCCTAGTGTATTCCCTTAGTTCCCTTCTACTTATAGTGAACGAACTAAGTAATAAGAACTTTCTGCTAATGTTTATTTCGATTAGCACGGTGTAGAAAGAAGAGCAATCTTACGTAAGAAGTTTGTAGACTAGAGAAATTTATGTGAGAGTAACACATCAGGTTTGTTTAGTGTTTAACGCCCGCTTTTACTACTATGGCACCTCAGACGATGCCACTGATGGTACATGGAATGAAGATGGGGTACCGGTAGAATGTGATGGCTGGGGAAACCGGAGAACCCGGGGAAAACCGGCTTTGTCCACCACAACCCCACATGCGGTCGCTTGGGATGGAACACAGGCCTCCTAAATCAGTTATTTCGGGTTTGTGAAGTTGAAAAGAGAAGCATTCGGCGGGTGGTCCTGTGGCAATAATATTCAGAGAATCCTAAGTGCTAATCCCTTATGTATGAGTTGCACACAAATATGAAAATTTGTACCTCGAGCATTTTTGAGGTTACTTCTTAAGCTCACTAAAATATGAACACGTGAACAATCTTCGATTCTTGGATTCATATCTTATTATTTTCTCTAGCCCGTATGTACAATGTGGATAGAGAAGGTATTGTATCCCACCTAAAATACTCTATACCTAGATTTCACCGAAATTATGTTTTGAAGTCCCCTGAGTTGGAAAATCCATTTTTAAAAAAAGTCCGTGTGTATTTGGACAGCACAGCTCAAAACCGTAACGTCGGTTAAATACCAAACTTATATTTAAGTTTAGTATCTTCCAAGGATGCGACATGAAGTTTTTCAAGTCCCCCCCCCCAACTATCCTTTACATGGAACATTTTCCGAAAATTGTGATTTTTTCTCAAAAATGGCTCTAATGATTTTCATTAAAATGCCGCATATTAAAGACATTCAGATCACAATTAATTTGAGTTTTCTGGGAATAGCCTCTGAAGAGCTCTCGGTTTTGGTTGATTTTTGCAGATTCTTGCATAACGGTTGAACCGTAACAGATAGACAAAAACTTACACCACAAAATATGGAGAACTCGTTAAAACGCGTAATCTATGTCGTATAAGTTTTCGTTGTAGAGTTCAACGTTTTCGAGATACTCATTGTTATTGGTCTCTGTTTTAAACTAGTTAAACTTTTCTCAAACGGCACCATGCTAAGCGAACCAAAGCTCAATTGCTTCATATCGCAACCAGCTTTTAAAAAATTTAGTTTAGTCTATTGTGTTCTCTTATTTGTCTTCTACTTATAAGGAAACAAGTAATAAGACTAATTTTGCTTATGTTTATCTAGATTAGCATGACATAGATAAGAGAATAATGTTTTGTAAGAAAACAGTTTTTGTGGAACAGCTAGAGAAAGTTAATGTGAGTGGAACACATCGGCATCTTTTTTATTATGAATGACGCATAAAAAGCCGTAATATTTATATGTATAATAGCTCGTATTTTGTTGTCAGATTCCTGATAAATAAAAAGTGCATAAGATATTATTCTGCTGGTTATAGACGCGGCACAACTACCAGACTTCCAGATTTGTATCCGGAAAGAACGCTGGGAATTGGAAAAACGGACCCTTCTGTCGTTGGATCTTCGGCATTTAGAGAGACTCTAGGTTCCGAACTGTGACAGTCAGCTATTAAATAAAAAAAAGAAAATACAAGACAACACATCCACCTTAGTCATTATGAACTACAAGTTACAATTAACATATCGATTAATATAACTATTTCTTGTGTAGTATTACGTATAATATGAAAAAACAACCATGTATAATAATATGCTGTTATACTATTATTAATTTGTATTACTATAATTAAGTGTAAGACTATTATTGTGAAGTTAAAGAAAATTTAAAAAAAAAAGAAGATATTTATGGTCTGTGGTACTGTTTGCCAGCAGCTTTACGTTGCTACTGAGGAGCCCTTCAGTAAGCTGTTACTCTAATAATTTCACAGAATCCTTGTTTAAACTTCCAACATTTGTATATTCTATCTCAGATTTTTTCGTACCTTATAAGGCCAAGAAAAGCAAGCTCAATGCAAAAATACAATTGAACTATAGGGCAACTGAGCTGTTCGGCTTATTCCAAACTGAGTTTTCGGTTCGCTTGCTAGAATACGCTCAAGTTATAAGTGTAGCATTGTGCTCGGTGCGTCGCTTTGCTTGCCTTTGCATCTGTGAAATTTGATCAAAACATTAGGAAAGTACTCCTTTCATAATAATGTGACATAAATTCTAAGGTTTAAGAAAATATAGTATTGTTTTTTTTCATTTGTAGCACTTTTAACTACAAATTAACTGAAGCTATAGGTGGGTAGACGCATGATTTTGGGAGACAATTGCAACTTTAAACCTTATTTTAACGCAAATCCTTTTCCAAAACTTTTTCTCACTCAACGATGCAATTTTACACTTATTTTTTTCAAAATTTGTGTACTCTTTTTCAAAAGTATATTAAAGAAAATGGACCTACATTTATTTCAAAATAATGTTTCAATTTTGTGAAATAAATTATTTAATTCGAAAAAAGAGTACAAAGTTAATACATTTTTCTAAGCAAAATGGTGTTAATGTAAAAACATAAGTTGACAGCTCTATTTGTAAACTCATTTAATGTAAAACGTTACTTTTTTGTTTGAACATATATGTATTATAACAGTGAATTTAGGCAATAAAATATTGTTTAAATAACCTTGCAGGCTAGAATTTTGATACGCGGCAAAAATTTCATTCTTATTGTGTATAATAGCTAGGATACAGGCTGTTTCAAAACGACACCAAACGAAGATAGCAGCCGATTAGCTTATACTTTGGCTTGTCCGAAACTTGATGTCGCAACTTTCAAACTCTTCTACTTAAAGTTTTATGTGTGCTTAAAAATCGCACACATTTGGTATTGGGCAGCAAAGGAACAACGGTTGTCATACGCCACGTAAACAACCTCTAAACGTGTTATAGTAAACATGCACCAAAACCCAATGCTACGTTTTCCATTACTAAGGTGACTAGTGTCACGCCGGCGTGTCCATCAAATCACCCCTACACCATGCGACTGGAACCTTCGCTACCAACCGGCATCTCTCTTGGAGTGGGCCAGGCACTTGCTAATTTGTTATGTACGGCCTAATCCATGGTGATTTTTTGGGAGTTTTTGTAAGTGCCGAATTTAGAGCTGAAAATGATATTCATGTATCACGTACGGTATGACCAACAAGGTCCACATCTTCGTTTGATGTTGTTTAGAAACACTCTGTATATTTTAATAAGTACCTTACGTGATGTGGATTTTCCAAATTTCACAGATGCATTGCCTCGCTAAACATTATTCCCTTTTCAGACCAGCAAAGTGTGCCTTGTGGGTGCCGTTTTCGAATGTTACGTTTTGTTAGATTTAGATTTGTATTTTCATGGCTTCCTTTATTGTAATGTTGCCTCAAGGACAAAGGAATTTCTCAAATTCATGTTCTATTTTTACCATTCACGAGCACTCGTTATCTTTTTGCTCTGGTACTACAGGAGTAGTTGCATGTTATATTTCGGTTTTCGGAAACTCAAAGAAGTGTGTAATTGTCAGCTTCAGTTTCTGTGTCGTGATGGGCAACAAATATTGAACACAATATGTGCTTTCCGAATGAAATGGCCTTCGTGGTGATTCCGTGAGCACTAAAAGGCACGGCTTACGGTTGTTTTACACATTTGATGATTTAGTGTACTTCACTGAGCCGTGTTGGAGATATGAGCACTACAGGGTATGGCAAGTGATTTGTAAATTGTTATTTGGGCCCTGCTATCACGTGCCATTCAATGGTGTAGGAACAAACAAATGCGTTGGGTGTGTTACAAATTATATGGTCTGTGATACTATTCCGTGTTGTTCCAATGATGTGGCAAACAACGGGTACGGTTGGTGCTTTGCAAATTATGAGGCTCATGCTGAAAATGGCTCATTGTTAAAATACAAGCTCGAATAATGTAACAAAAATGACTTTAGGATGGTAACTAAAGAACTTATACCATATACTACCTTATTGTGATGTTTTTGACTCTAACCATGTGACCAGATGTAGTACTTCCAAAATGGTAGGCATCAATGTTTCGTTTCGATAGCATACCGCCATTGTATTCCTTTTCAAAGAGAAAATATGCTGCTGAACTTCACCATAGACTTCAATGTGTCTCTGGAGAAATCTGCAGTGCTAGGAATTGGGTAAAACATTAAAGATGTGAACAAGAATATCCAAGATGAGTCGAGCGTTCGCCCTCGAACTATCTTCAGAAACACAACAAGAAAAGAGTTGGTGAGCTCATTAGAGCAGACAGGCGTGTCACAGTAGATGAAGTTACTGTAGGACATAGTGCAGCGCACGAAATAATTGAAAGCTAGATTTGCAAAGTTTGTGCGCGTTGGATCCCACGGTTATTGACCGATGACCACAAAATTCAGAGAAGAAAAATCACACAAACTTTTTCATATACTTCAAAATGAAGATGATGATGTTTCACATTTTTATCTTGTATTTTAACAGACGATGGAAGCTGTTTACTTCATTACAAGTTTGGAAAAAAACGCCAGGTTATGAAATTGTATCACTTGGATTCGCCATAGAAACATAACTGGAACGCAGATCGATCTTAAAAGCATATTCAAACTTGCAGCACTTGTAGAAAAATGTGTGCAGATAAACGGAGACTGTGTAGAAAAGTGACAGAAAAGCCCGTAAATTGAGATATTGTACTTTATTTGCCTAACAATAAATATTAAGGCTCTTAAAAATTGTTGTTCACGACTTTCAATCTGACCGTCGTATATGATCTGGGGTGCTAAGCCGAGTCTTTCGTTGATGTGGGCATCAAGGAGCACGGCAGGTGTCTGACAAACCATAGGATCTGGCATTCTATTTCATAACATCTCGATTTGGTTTGCTTTTATTTTGAGAGTGTTTAACTTCTGCTTTTAACACACGGCACCGCAGACGATGACACTGATGATGCATAGAATTAACATAGAACACTGGTGGAATGCGATGACGGGGAAAACTGGAGAACCCGCCCTGCGCAGCTTTGTCCACACAAATCCCACATGCGGTAACCTGGGAACGAACCCGTCTTGGTGAGAGGCAAATGGTCTAACCATCCGATGGTGTGGCCATGAACGAGTATATTTGATACATCACCTGCTGTACTTGTGCTTTCGTTTGATAACTGTTGTCGGGTACGGATACAGCAAGGCAGTCGCTACACCTACTGCACATGGAGTTTGTAATGACGCTGTCTGTAAATCTCGTATGCGCTACTATTGGTTAGAAGACGAATTACATTAGACAAAAAGTAATTGAGGTCAGTGATGCCTTCCCCTACTTTCTGCACGACTTCTGAAAGACTTGCTGAGTGTAACTCCACGTGAAGTCGAAGTACAGCTCTCTTATAATATCTATACTGTCACTGGTTATAGGAATAATGCATCGAAAAAACAATAAGTGGTTCAGTGATGCCACCTCCTACACCCGCAGGACGGTAGCGACTTCCGATACGGCGGCTGATTCGTCACAGATGTTAACGCAGTTTCTGCATAAACCTTTGATAGATGCCTTGGAGATTATATGATCTGGGGTGCTCTACAGTGCCATCATGAAGGGTGGCTACCAACGAGAACGGTAGGCAACTTGAAAATTGGATGATCTAGCGTGCTGAACCGTGTTATTTCAATGGTATGAGCATAACCATGTACGCAAATGCCTTGCGTATTATATCATCTGGCGTGCTATCTCGTGCTACTCCGGTGGTATGAGCACCACCTTGCTAATTATATGGACTGACTTTTATATACCCAAGGTCACGGGTTCAAACCCGGCGGAGGGCGATGGATTCTTTTCGGGTGTACAAATCCTTAGTATGGCTTCCTTCGGAAGGGAAAAAGAATTTCAAGCCTGATAAAGAGGCCTTTGAGCAAAATTAAACAATTAAGCGGTCTTTCACGCCCAGTATAGAATGAGACGCTGAGAGCCACAGCAGTTAAAGGGCGTCCATAAATAAAAAAACGCAACATGGCTTCTGTCTCAGGCCATTCCGATTGTGTGGGCGCCACAAGTACGCAGATACCTTGCAAATTATATGATCTGGCGTACTATCCCGTGCAATCCCGTACGATGCATGCCTTACATATTATATGGTCTTGTGTGCTATCCCATGCTATTTGTATGGTTTGGTCGTGAAGTATAGTTGGCGCCTTTCAAATAATGCGATCTAGCGTGCTATCCCGTGCCATTCCGATAGTGTGGCAATGAACCATTACAGTAGGTGCCTTACAAATTATGCGATCTGGCACACTATCCCAAGTCAAACCGATGGTATGGGTACCAGCTAGCACAATAGCTATCTTGCACGTTATATGCTATGGAGTGCTATCATGTGTCGTGCTGTTAATGTTTCTGTCTTAAGAGAATAACAATGTTTCTAACTATGGATGGGATGTTTCTTTCAAAGACGTAGACTCCATCAAAGCAGCTTTCTGCTTTTTATTATTTTTCTTTGTTACTTTCTTACACCTAGAAGGCAAAATCTAGGTATGTTCGGGCTCCAACTGACCTATTCTTTCTTCCAGGAGTTTTATTACCTCCAGGAAGTAAGAGCAACACCCAACACAAAGGCTTTATACACGAACAAAGCAAGAAAAGGAAATAAAGAGAGATTGCAAAGTCGAAGGTGCGGCTATAAACAGAGAAAAATGTAAACCTTATCTGAACTTAATTTTAGAGAGCAGAGAAGCATGAAGTGGAAGAAATAAAAATGTATGTTTGCATACGTTTCAGAAGTCCCGAACTAAAACGTTGCAGGGATCTTGGGCATTAACAAGAAGGCAGAAACTATAACCGTGGCGGGTTTGTTTCCGGTCAGTACAAAATAGCCCACATATTCACTGCCAACTTTTCCATTCTGTTTAACTCCCATTCCAATGTTGAAATTATGCAGCACTGGTCTTGTGAACATGTAACCTGTTGTTAAAGGATATGATTAACGATCGTGAAGAAAGCATAGAAAGCATTAACCAAGAAATTTTTCAACAAACGTGGAATATTTAAACTAAATATTTTATGTATAGCAAAGCCATTTAAGGAAGAATGGGTGAAAAGTGTGAATAAATTATGAAATGAAACTCATTTTTTATTTTCCATTCTAAAAGTATTATCACATTTTAGCTTTAAAAGGATCTTATATATTTGCCTCCCAAATATTTATGGGTACAAATAGTATTATCAGTTTTCTATTTCATAGTTCATCTAAATGTATCGATTTCTTTAGTGTCCGATTTCTGGAATATCAAAACCCTAGCTGCATTACAAAATGTATGATAAAATCTGTTAATATATTGATGTGATTTTGGCCACAGATATTCCGAAAGTTTAATGAAGTGCTTTCACTCACCCTCTGTACACTAGACACCGCTGATGGTGGGACGTACGAGAAATTAAACGTTAACAGCGCTTCGGGGATTGCTGAAGTCAGAGACAGGGGGCGGGTTCTGTACTTACTATCCGTTTGCGACTAGTGAATCTACTGTTCCCATCTCCCTGTTTGGCCTTCTCTGTACAAAACGGTTCGAAGAGTCCGTGCTGCTTGAATCTACGGTAAATGCGCAATGAACTTCGGTCTTACTTACCCCAAAAGCGCACCATATTACACACTCATTTATTGGGCTTGTGAAGTACATAACAAACCCCTCTCAAAGAAAAATTTTTAGCTAAAGTATGGCAATTCTTTTTTACAAGACTGAGCCAATATTATTTAAAAAGCAGTTTTCAGCTCTGAAATGTATGGCCACTGAAATTGCTCCGTATTTATTTACGTATTTTCAAGTAGTCTGATAAGCTAAGGAATTTCCAAGCAGGACGAAAGAAAAATAGGCTGAACTGTTACCAGACTTTACGCTGCGACATCATAGATAACGAGCTTCTCCCAGGCTTGTTCAGGATTTTGGCGTGTGCAAACAACTACAGGACCGCGTTTTACCTGTCATCAGTGACTCATGGTTGCTATTGTGTTTGTTCTATGAGTGGATGATAGTTTGGATTTAGATAATTCCTTAGCTTGATTATAACTATACTTGTACTTAAGCGGGCAATTTCCTTAGCGCGGTGATAGCGCAGCTGTGAACCAGGCGGGAGACCGGTGTTCAATTCCCGGTAACAGTGTAGAGATTTGCTCCCTCTGGGAGACCTAGTCCGGGGTTACACTCATCCTCGTGAGGTCCCTGGGGGCCAATTGAAGAGCTACTTGAGCGCCCTAGGTTATGTGGACCGCATTAATCTGTTGGGAGAGACTCGGGGCGCTAACCACGTCCCACCCTTCAGTACTGTACCCCTCCATTATGACTGTAATGGGCAGAGGTGGGGATACAGCGGCCGGGCAGTAGATCCTTATCCAGTTTCAGGCTGTGGCGCTCCTGAGTTTAGATAGAGATAGTTAGTTATACGTAAATAACTAAAGCAAAGTTTATAATTGATTGAAATAAAATTGTGGATATACGTGTCATTTTTAAATGAAAGTTTGCACTGTAGCTTTAGTAAACAAAAATGGTTGTATAAAGTATACTTTCATAGACTTCTGTGTACTGTAAGATTTTTAAAAAATTAATAAGCGTATGTTTATGGAAATCAGCTAATAAATCAATAGCAGTTGGCAATAAATAATATTAATACTAACGGTGTGCTTAAAGACTATTACTTGGCAGATAAATGAACCACTGGATCATATAATCCACCTAAGATTATCGTTCAACCTGTGCTTGTTAAACGTTTCCTGTGTGAAGCTCTCCCACGTGTTTCAAAATATAGATATGTTTTTCCAGCTACGAAAGTGGTGGTTAGATATTTTTGTTTGCTGCATACCATGGTTCATGGTGTGCAAAGTAAATGCAATTCATGTGACCTATTTACGTATGTTATTTTGTGTACGCTATACCACGCCATCAGAGCCAAATTTGATAATTGATACAAGGTGCCATTTATATAAATATGCTCATTATCTTTTAAAACAACCGGATTTATTTGAAATAATAGTGTTTAGAATATTATAGCTTAAGGTGCTGTATAATACAGAACACCTCATAAATATATATTCTAAATGAACTAACTGAAGTATGGAGTTTATTTTATTATTAATATTAAAGTTTGTAAATATTTTACTGCTGTAATGATAATTAATTGGCAAACTGTATCATACACTTACGGATAATAAGTACTTAAATGAAGTTTAAAAAATTTAAATAACTGAAATTTTATCAAATATATTTTAAAATTAATCACTGTGTAATTTAATTCTCTTTATTTTATATACCTAAACTAAATTGATATTATCCTTGCAGGCGCTGCTTACGCATCTTTTAAACCAAGCGTTATAAAGTTTAATGTGCAGGATTTTCATTTATGCCCTAATTATAAACTATATTGGCAACTAAGATATTAAAATATAAAGAAAGAAATTGTCTTAAAATTATGTCAAACATTTGTTATCAAATATTCATAACTCAGTAAATTGTATTCTTTTTATTTTGGTTACATTCCATGCTTTAAACTGGCACATTGAATTTAATAATATTAGCAACACTTAACCTCCTCTGTCACCTTTAACACCCCTGAAAACGGTATTGATAAACACATTCCGCTTTTAAAATGCATTTTTCTAAAATATTTTCTCAGGATTAGTTAAAATGGTCCACCTCTCAATTTTTTTGTCCAATTCATTTCCGATACTCGGCAAAATGTTATACAATTAATAGTTGAGCGACTCATATAGCCGCTTTTGAAATGCTGTAATGTTGTTATTATGTTTCCTACTTAAAAAATGAAATGGCCTGTTATTTATGGACGCTCTTTAACTGCTTTGGTTCTCAGCGTCCCATTCTATATTGGGCGTGAAAGATCGCTCTTATCAGGCTTTAGGTTCTTTTACGTGCCGTAAATCTACGACACGGGACCCACAGCTTTACTTCCCTTCCGAAAGAAGCCATGCTAAGGATTTGTACGCCCGAAAAAATCCATCGTCCTCCGCCGGGGTTGAACCCGCGACCTTGGGTATATGAAGTTAGCATGGTAATGTTTCCTACTTACGTAATGTAGGTAGAGAAAGTAATATATTCCACCCAAAATTTTGAAATTTTACAGGAAGCTAATATTTTGAAACTTTCTAAATTAAAATAAACATATTTAGAACAAGATCTGTGTGTGCGCGTCCGCGAACATCGTAACTCAAACCCGAAAAGTCGGATAGATACAAAACTTGGTAATTAATTCAGTATGTTCCAAAAATCTTACACGAAGATTTTCAGCATAATCTCTCCTCCAACTACACCTTAAATGGTACAGTCATGGGAAAAATGATTGAGCGCTGTAAGCTTTCAAGTATGGCTTCGGCCTCACGGAAGCACACGAAGTTACACAAGCTGGATTTACACGTGCACGTGCGAGTTAAGACGTAGTTTATTGCTTTATAACGTAAAATAGCAACTAGGGAACAACCAAAATAATTGTTTTTTGCTAACATGCACAAAAACACTAAAAAATAAACCAAACCTTGATGGTTGAGCTGTTCGCTACAGTTCTTTATAACCAGGGACTAATGTGTTCAGAGTAGTAATGGCTCATGCCTAACGTGCTGCTCAGTGTGTTACCAAGCGTAGGTTCGAGCCCAATAAGCCGTATAGAATTTTTTTTTATTATTTTGTATTTTAATTCATATTAGTACCCTTTACAACCGATGTAGATTCAGTTATATACATCATTCACTCTGTGAAATGTGAAATCTTTTATTTGCTGCTTTCGCAAACTAGAAACCAAAGAAAAACACTGCAACCTGATCTCCGGTTGCTTTTAAATGCAACAGAACGCTAATAAAACAAGAGAAAACAAATTATAATACTTTGTGTGGTCCCCATTATTTGCTATCACTGCCCTCCATTTTCGAGGCATGGAATCCACTAGCGTTTGAAAATAAGTAATGTCTTCTGTAGTGAATCCCAAGTGTCTGTCATTGCACACCAGAGTTGTGTAGCATTATTCAATCTGAAACCTCAAGAAAGCCTCTGCTTTACTTTCATCCAAACATGTTCAATTGGGTTGAGATCTGCTGTCTTTGTAGGACACGGTATCTGCTCTAAGATATTCGTGTGCTCCGAAAACCACTTTTGAGCTTTGGCCGACTTGTGGACCTAATAATTATCCTGTTGGATTTTAATAATACCTTCAGGATAACGCTCTTGGGCAGATGGAAGCAGAACTTGTTCTAGAATTTCAGAATAGGTTTCGTTATTCCGCTTTCCATGATCACGTTCCAGCATACCTACACCTTCCCGAGATATCCATGCCCAAGCAGTAAAGCTCGTTCCACCACTCCTTGCAGCTATTGCAACATTATCAAGGAAATTCTGTAGGAGAAACATGGGTATGGCAAAATAATTATGTCCAATCAAAATAGAGATAACTCGAAGTGAAGTAATTAAATCGGAAAAATGAACACCTTGGTAAAGTAATGCCTCCAGCAGTTCCAAGAGACGTAACATGACGGGAAGTAGGGGTGAAAATCCAACTCCCACACAGTGTGGTGTCTTTGAAAGATTTTCCTCTACTAATGAAAAAAAAACACTCCTTGCACGAGTGGCCAAATAACACATATCATATCGAGTACCACTAGGACTGTAAACAAATAGAGTCGAATTGACATCTGCAGTAGAACGTTGCTCCAATCGAAGTTCTGTACAGTAAATGCCAACCTATCAATTTTGTGGGCTTCAGTTAGCACTTCCTTTGCTGCCGTACGTTACGCCGAATTCCGGCATCTTTACAACGGTTGCTAACCGCCCGTGCACTACCCGGGAATAAAGATAAAGCCTTGTAGATATTCAGCGGCCATTAGAAACGGATCTCTTTCGACCTCTGCCAATGGAGACATGTCTTCATTCTCGGTAGATACACGCGAGCGACCAGTGCTCTTCCTTGCAGCAACCTGTCCCTCTTGACCGAATAACTTTGCCCACCTCCTCGCAGTGGACTGTGGAACATTACAAATGCTGCCCGCTCTAGTGGCCGTGTAACCCTGTGAAACCAGGATGAGAATAGCAGAACGTTTTTCAACGGCCTCTGCCATTGCTAAAGTATGAATGAGTGCGTCGTTGTTGTAGTGATTGAGGACCGCTTTCGGCGACTAATTGAACCAAGCACAAACATTTGACCATAACACAGAAAGAAGCACAAGGGATCAAACTTATCAACAGTAGTTGTGAACTTTGGCTATTACACATAATATACATCTGCATGTTATCTAATACTCAAATTATAACTAATATAGCGTAAACTCTGTATTATTATAAATTAAGAATGTGAAATACAAAATGTGATAGAAAAAAACAACATAAATGGGGGGAGAAAAAAATTATGCTGTTGCAGAGTTTTGAACTTAAGTCCAGGAATTTTCAAAGCGCCTGCTTTACCTCTAAGCTATAACTGTTTGGGTTAAGAGGCGCTGCTGCCACATTTATATATGCGCTGTAGTACTAGTCATGATTCTTATGATAACGTGAACCATTTATTGTATTCAGGGTACTTCATGGCTTCCGAACCAGCTCATTGGTTTATTCACTTTATTGGGAATTGTTTGCATAATATATATAACCAGCAATGAGCATAGCATCAGGTAGAAACACTTTTGGGTTTGTTTAATAATTGGCTAAAGAAGATTGGGAAGCATGGCGCTTGTTGTAGCATTCTTTATTAGGAACCAATACAAATGCGAGACACAGCCTGTTTATGCGTTCGACAGGAGATAACGTATGTCGCAGACACTGTTAGGTAAGTCTAGCTGCATATTGGAAATAACGAACAGTGTAAACCGCGCTGTGATACGAAGTGGGACTTTGAAATATTCTGTTCTCAGAGTGCGCTCAATCATTTTTTCCATGACTGTACCTGTATTGAGCTGATAATGATAGCTCTAACGATTTTCATTAATTCACCATTTAATAAATGTAGATATGACAAATGAAATATATATCATGATTTTTTTGGGAATAGTCTGAAATTCCTTTCATTCATATACACTTTGGAATAATATTGTGTAATCGGTTTATATTAAGCAGTGGTCGAAGGCTACTGAACAAAGATGCACATCTCTTTAAGACACAATTTATTTTCAATACATTTTTATGGCATAAGCCATTTCTGAGGTATTCCTTATAAATGGCTCGAATTGCTCAGTGTTTCGCCATTCTTCAACAATTTCAAGCAGATGTTATAGTGTTTCGTTTCGTAACCGGCTTACCTTCCCCGCATTTGTAGGACTCACCCCCTAAGACTTACAAGCCAATGCCGAGGAGTTAGAAGCCTGTCGGGGAGCCAACGGCAGGAAAACACAGAATGGAGAACCTTTACAAGGGTTCGGCCCGTAGCCAGGCCTGGGCACGAGGAAGTGGATGATATGAAGTGTAGTAAAGGTGATGATTGAGTAATTGGTGAAATCAGTGGCGGGGGAAACAGGAGAATCCGGAGTCAACCCGCCGCTTCGTCCATCACGAATCCCACATGCGAGCGCTTGGGATCGAACCCGGCCCACCGAGATAGGAGGTGAGCGGTCTAACCACTCACCCACGGTGCCGCCGATTTTATAGTGTAATATTCTTAAACATGCGACTATAGCTCTTCTGTTTGTATCTATAATGAAATATGTAGTTTAGCTGTTTCTGTAACTCTTGTCTGAAAACTGAAGTAGCTAGAAAAATAAGCTTTAGTTATAATTCAGTAATAAACGCTAGAGGTCAGAGAAGGTCAAGCCAATGTAACAGTATACTTTTACTTATTTTTTTTAATGCATTGATATTAATAAAATAAAAATGCAAAGACGCCACTCTAGTTCTGGTGTGGCTTCATTTGAATTGAAAACTTGGGTTTCTTTATAGTTAAAAGTAAATAACGTTCTGAATAGAATGCAAGAACCCGTTTGATACGTAGGACATCTTTAAGTGATACAATTGAACTCATAAATCCACAATAAAAAACAGTAATATATCTGAAATAAATGGCATAACTCTTTGTTATTTTGTAAACGTCATTTGTATGCCATAACCAGCAGCTCTAATGAATAGTGTGGATTTTTAGGTTTTTGAGGGTGCATTTTAAGGTGTTGGAAATTGTGGTTTTTCAACAGCATTGGGCACTCCTCATTTTTCCTTCATACTTGCATGTCTCATTAAGTGTATTGGTAGGGAATCGTGGCACATTTGTGATTTTAAGCAATCTGGATATTAGCCTCCTTTGAGTTTCTTCAATGAGAATACATATGGAAGAATACAAGTTGAAGATCAGATGCATTGCCAATTAAAGGGGAGACTGAAAGCCCTACCTCGCCAATGTTAAATTTGCTAACTTCAAGACCCTTTATTATAGAAACTATTTATTCATATAATGGTGAAATTTTAATACATGTTTTAAAATTGAATGAACTATAATCCTACCACAATGCCCTTTTATTAAGAAATGATATTTTTTATCACTGATTAATTTTTTTAAAAATTACTCAACCATTTAATAATACCAGTGTAGTTCCATAAAGCATGAAAGTCTTCTTTTATTACTCCAACATTTTATTGAACTAACCTCAATAGTTTCTGGAAAACGAATAATTTATTTTTGAAAATTTAAATTCGAGAATGTTCTGTTTAATATAAAATCTTACAGACAAGCTCTCATACATTGTAGAGCGAAACTTTCTCTAAAAGATGAGATAACATTTACCTGTTCCTGGAAAAAGTAATATTTTCTTTGTGTTTTTTGGGAGGGAGAGAAAGAGAGAGAGAGAGAGAGAGACAGACAGACAGACAGACAGAGAGAGTGTTTAACGCCCGCTTTGCTGCCATGGTGCAACGCCGGCGATGTCGCTGATGATACATGGAATGAAGATGTAGCACCGGTGGAATATGAAGGCGGGGGAAACCGGAGAACCCGAAGAAAGCCCGCCACTGCTCAGAGCTTTTTCTCCACAAATCTCGCATGCGTCCGCTTGGGATCGAACCCGGCCGCCAAGGTGAGAAGCAAGTGGTCTAACCACTCAGCCACGGCGCGGCCGCTATGAGTTCTCTGAAGTATTGCAGAGTATAAAATGGCAGAGATATATTCAGTTTTAAAAATGTATTTAAAAAACAAGTAAAATGTATACATCACCTTAAAATAATATGGAAAAGCCACTTAAAGATCTGGATTTTAAGGAAATTGGTAGATGTTTAGGAAGGGCAAAACAAAAATGGTTCAGAAAATGATGCACGTTATATAGGTACACTAGATGCGCATAAATACATAGGTGCACTAAATGTTTGAGAAAACTGATGTAAAGATAGAAATTTTCTAAACTGAGGCATTGCATGGTAGCTTCAAAATAATGTAGACTACTATTTTAATTACATATACCTAAACGCCTTGAAATACTATTAACACCCCCAAAAATATATTTTTTCTCAAAATGGAAGTAGGCAACAGAGATTTCATTAATGCTCAAAACAAAAAATCTGATATGTTCCATTCACATGACTTTCTCTACAACTCTGAAACAAATTATTGTTAAAAAGCTTATGCTTCTATTTACTTCATGCTAATTGAGAAAAATTACCAGAAAGAGTTTTATTACTCGCTTCCTTGTAAGTAGAAGCGAAATAAGAGAGTACCACAGGTTAAAGTGTTAGTCAAAAGCTGGTTGCTATATGATTGAAGTTCCTTTGTTTGTATGTATGGACAGGAGTTTGCAAATTCCTCTATGAGAAAAGTATGAGTTTTTTTTAAAGCGAAACTAATAACAAGGAATATATAAAAAACGATGAACTACACGAAAAAATGCATATGACATAAATTGTGTGTTTTATCGCAATCTACATTTTTGTGCAGTAAGTTTTTGTCTACCTGTTACGATTTACTGGTTATGCAAAGTTCAATAAAAATCATCTAGAATAAAGATCATTAGAGGCTATTCCCAGAAAATTCAAGATAAAGATTCTATTCGACATGTAAATGTCTTAAATATAAGAGATTTGAATCAAAATCTTTAGAGCCATTTCTTTATAAAATTAAACTTTTCGAAAATTGTCCATGTAAAGGGTAGCTTGTGGTGGGGATTATCTTGAAAATCTTCGAGTCGCATCCTTGGAAGATACTGAACTTAAATACTAAGTTTGGTATTTAACGGCCTTTTCGTTTTTGAGCTATGCTGCCCCCCCCACACACACACATCTAGACAAATACACGGACATTTTTCTAAAAATGCTTTTTTTTATTCAGGGGGACCCAGAACATGTATTTCCGGTGAAATCTTGGTATCGAGTTTTTTGGTGCATTGCAATACCTTCTCTATACACTACGTATGTACATTGAAATGTAGAGAAAGTAAAAATGTGCTATTTTGTCATTTCAGGGTACCTTGTTTCTTGAATGACCGTCATACGTTCTCAAAATCACTTTCAAAATACTGGGTAGGTGTTTTCGTGCAGCATTGCTTTGCTGGAAGTTATATGGGGCACATTTGAGAGATGTGATGTATTGTATTGTTAAGCGATAGCGATTTAACGTAGTATATTGATTTTAATTTAATAAGCATCTGTCTAAAAAAATGTTCATCACAACATTATAAACAGTCTGTATTATATTGCATCTGACAAGTCAGGTTGTGGTTTGCACAGTGTGACACACATATATCACCCTACAATGTAGGTTATTGTAACGGAGAGGGCCAACTTTGTTGACCACGTGTTTTGCTACTATATATGGTTTGAAACATATCTGTGACAGTGGAAACATACGGATCAAGCTTGCAGCGCTCCTAGACGCTGTAGTAATTTAGTAATTGCTTGGACCTCTGTGGTTTTACATAGTTGAGTTAGCGGCCAGTAGATTGTCACTGGAATTTAGTGACGTTGTGTTAACTGTAAGCAAGCAAGTAACGTACGTGTTCATATCAATTGAAACTTGACTGGATGTTGAATACATGGTGAATTAAATAGCATGCATTTATACCAGGTGGCGCAATAGCGCTGTATTTCACGTTTGCAGATAGCCCTTCGTGCGTTTAAGGAGTTACAGAGCCCAACGGGGTAAATCCAAGCAAACACTGGTCAGTGGCGGTGTCAGCGGGAATGATCTGCATTTTAATCCTCTATCTTATCAGCAGAAACGGCGAGGAAATTTCGCTCATTAAGAGGAGTCCTTGATCTCGTATACAGGAACAGCACAAATAGATCGAACAGGCAAATGAACGTACTATAAAGTTGGATTACCACCTCGAAGCTGAAATAGATTTGTGAACCATCCCTCCCACATTTCTCGGGAAATCCCTATTTGACTATATGTTTTGACCAGATTTTCGTATTATTTCGAATGTATCCGATATTACTCTCTCTAGCGCATATATACAACATACAAAGTAGGTAGTACAGGTATTGTATTCGATACCGAGATCTCGCCAGAAATATGTTTCGATATCCAGTGAATCCAAAACAATAGAGAAAGGTCAGTGCGCATGTCTGTGTGTGTATGTGTTTTGTCTAATTACAGTATAACTCAAAAACTAAAAGTCCATTAAGTATTTCAGTATAGCATCACCCAGGGATGCGACACGAACATTTACAAGAAAATCCTCCCAACCCAAAGTACCCTTTACATGGAAAATCTTCGAAAAATTTTCTTTTCTCAAAAGTGACTAACGCTTTTGATTAAAATATCGTCCATTAAAGGTTTTTAAACTGAAAAAAATTGTAACTATTGAATTTACTGGAAATATCCTCTGAAGTCCTCTTCATTCTGAATGACTTTTGCGTAACTGATAAAGCGTAACAGATAGAAAAAAAAAGTAAATCTCGTCAAAACACGCAATTTCTGTGCTTTAATTTTTTGTTGCAGACCTAACCATTTGAGATACTCTCTATTATTGACTTAAATTTTAAAATACTCGTACTTTTCTCATAAATGAGGTCTTCTGCGTTTCTTTTGTTTTACCCAGAGCCATGCAAAGATGCTAAATTTAATGACATTCGCATAGCGATAGCTTTGGAGCACTAGACAATCAGTTTAACCTAGTGTATTTTATTTATAAGAAACTAAGCAGTAAGACACTTCTGCTAAAGTTTTTCTCGATTAGTATGGAGTAGAAAGAAGAAGAATCTTTTGTAAGAAGTTTTTAGATCGAGTAGAGGAAGTCACATAAATAGAACACACATTTTCAACGGTAGATAAAATAATTTATTTCGCGTGACACGCCACTGCGTTCCTTAACTCTCTGGTCCTGTGGTGAGCAAGAACAAGTAAACAAGCAAATCGGCAACAGTGTGTAACAAGTCTGCTCTGCCAGTCGGTTGCCCGGAAACCGGAAGGGCCACTTTCCGCTAAGCTAGAGGACTTCATCATTGTTCTGAACAGATTCAGAATTTGTGATTCCTTGTTTTAATATGAGTAGCGAAGAACAGAATGCGAAGTCATCATCGAGGAAAAAACGCTAGACACATATGTATCTACCTTTAATGTTGGAAGCAAACACTCCTAGATTTTTCCTGTGAAAATTAATTGAAAGAGCCTTCTTGTTCTGTCTTCAAACACCATTTTACTGTGGTACGTATCGATAATTCCAACTTTGTTCAGCATAGAAAAACCAGTTAATTATTTAGAACAATATTGTTTTTGGTGCAATTTAAGATTACGTAATAAACTTAATTTAGTAAGAATTATTTTAATGTGATTAGGTCATATAAAGAAGAGATGCGATAAGTGAAGTACTTGTTTTGCTACCAATCAGGTGCACTGGAAGATTTGTTCAACTCAGCGCGTCATTAATAATTTCCTTCCAGTATTTAAAGTACATTCCATATTTTAAGAATAAGTTTCACACATTAATTGTTATAACCAGCTAATCTGGTTTAACATGCTATAACCATACGCTTATTTTGAGCATGTAATACAATCTTAAGGTCGTCTCCTTAGCGTGGTGGTAGTGCAGCTGCTTGCTAAGCGGGAGATATGGGTTCGATTCCCAGCACTGGCGTGGGGATTTCTCCCCCGCTGGGAAACCTGGACCGGGGTGCACTCAGCATCGTGAGGTCCCTGGGGGGGGGGGTCAATTGAGGAGCTACTTGATGGAGAAGTAGTGGCTCCAGGTCATGAGGACCGCATTAACCGGCCGGGAGGGATTCACCCTCCAATATTGCACCCCATCCATGACGTCTGTCATGGACTAAGATGGGTGACGCAGCGGCCGGGCGGTGGGCCTAGGTTCCTTGTGAGCCGTCGTTGCCATGGAGTTAATACAACACACTGCCTTGCGATCAACATAATAAATTGTTTTTTTAACAATTAATTAAGTAGCAAAGCTACATTTGCAATCAATTTTAAAGCCCATTTAAGGATATATGACCAAGATAATTATTCGTTTGATTTTAAAAACAATAAATATAGCTAATATGTAAGCTGCATTGTTTTCAAACTTTAAAACATTAAATCATTTATGATATACACAAATATCGGAGTGAGCACTATTTTTCATTTTTTGTTGTTGATGTCCATCAGGGTTTTTTATTATTTACTAAAAATAATATATGTGACTCTAAAGTGGAGCAACTGAATTGTAATACTCTCTTTGTCTTCGTGAAATTGGCGCTCCGAGTTTGAAATCATATAACCGCCAGATTCGAAAGCACTATTTAAAGGGACTATCGGATATGGATAGGTTTTGGTCGGTAGAGTGAACATAGTGCGGTGGCACTTTAGTGCCGGTATTCCTTGTGCCTGGCATGCATTATCAATTAATTCAGGCTGTAAGTGCATACCAAGATCAGTATCTTAAAGAAGTAACTGTTAATGCTACTTGTCTGGTTTAAGAGATTATTACTTGCTTTTCAGTCACCTGATGATTCTTCAGGTAAACTGGCAATCATTGGCTGAAGTAGATAAGAGTACAATAGGTATAAATCTATGGGTGGAACCGAGAATTTTTTAAAATTGTCCATAAAATACTCCAGAACAATTAAATAAATGCTCCGTTTCTATTTCTCATTTCGTTCAGATATTTAATGACTAAATCCTATCGGTCCATCACTAAACAAGGAAGAGTTATTAATAATACCACCACCAACGTAGCCGATCACCTTTAAAGGCCCCCCACACCGCAACCGGGACTGAGCGCGTAGGCTTCAAGCCCTTTGTGGTTCTATCATGGCCCCTGGGAGGGAGAGGCCCGAAGGGAAACCACATCCGGGCGATGGCGGGTACAAGCATGCACGGAGTCCGTAATGTTTCCATTTCGAACGCTTCCGACGCCAATCGACTTCACCAGGAGCCCCAATCCCCTAGCGGTCCCTACTTGGAGGCGGGTCTCGACTGGGCAGTCCAAGACAAATTCCAGGGAAGAAACCTTTACAAAGTGCACATCTACCACCCAACCGCAACCGACAGCACACTGTCGCCAGTTCCAACAACTTAAAAATAGATGACAATAAAGGACATTATGGGTACAGGAAATGAGGGACACAAATATCATGTTAAAAAGAAACAAAACACTATTCACTGGAGAAACCACGAAAAAAACATGAGTCAGATTGCAGTCGCATGGAATTGAACCCGGGACCTCCCGATTACAAACTCACACGTTACAGAGACGCCATCTACCTCAGAAACACTGTCGGTCAGAGTATATGAAATTCGGTTACTCTATAATGTGCGAGAGGTTAGTAAACCTGCGTTACAAACTTCTTACTGCTTAGTTACATCATCATTTGATAGTTTAGGCGGAGATTATGAGTCCTATCTCGTTTATGCTAAGTTTATTAAATTAATCACCCATATCTTGGAGACCAGTGTGAAATTTCACAATTTAGAGCCATCCCTTTTAAAACTTCTTATGCACTCCTATTCGTAATATCATTTATTTTAAGCAAGATTGGCTAATTTATATTCATAATTTTCTTACATTTTACCAGAAACGAATGTAACAACATCTCATATAAATATCAAAGAATAGCTTCCACAACTCAAGGTTTTGATTCTTTCATACTAAAATTTAATTTAGAGAGAAGGTTCTGAGAGAAGGGATGATTATATAGGAAAATATTACTCGCGGAGAAAGATATTAAAATTATTAATCTGATGTGTTCTATTCGATGACTATCTGTTCTACACAACAACAAAATCTTAAAATAGATAATTCCCTTTCTACTCCATGTTAATGCACATAAGCATTAGCGGAATGGTTCCTTAAAGTAGAAGGGAGCTAAGGGGTTGCACTAGGTTAAAGCGAAAGTCAAACGTTTTAAAAAGCTATCGTTAATGCGATTGTCATGGAAATTCCTGTCTTTGCACGGACAGAAGTAAATAAAACCAGTACGCATGACTACCTGTTTGAGAAAAGTATACGCATTTTAAACTAAACCGCAAAAAAAGAATATCTCGGAAACGGTTAGCTGCACAACTAAAATGCAAAGGACACAAATTGCGTGTTTTGATGAGATCTACTTTTTTGTATAGTAAGCCTTTTCCTGTCTCTTACGGTGTACCCGTTATACAATAGTCATTCAGAATTAAGAGGACTTTGGGGCTATTCCCAGGATTTTTTTCGTATAAATATCTTTCATGCGGTATTTTAATCAAAATCGTTAGTCATTTTTGGGAGGATGAAAATTTCCAAAAATTGTTTCAGGTAAAGGGCAGTTTGAGTCGGCGGATTTTCTTGAAAATCTGTGGGTCGCATCCTTGGGAGATACTAATCTTAAATACCAAGTGTGGTATTTGAGGACTTTTGGTTTTTGAGTTATGCTGTCCAGACTCACACTCGCACACATTCAAGAGGACTGAAAGCATATACATAGTTCCAATGAAATCTCGGTATCCAATTTTTGGGTGGAATAAAATACTTTCTCTACCTTACTATGCACTTTGTATATATGTGATTGAGAAACTAAAAATGAAGAAAGCTAAGTCCTGTATCTTTGCAAACGAAAGAAACCACGGTATTAAGAATAGGAAAGCAACCATGTTTTGACCAGTAAACGTAAACATAAATGTAAAGGCTAGACAAAGCCGGGGAACATGTGACGCAACGTGATCCATATAGATCTTTTGCGAGTCAACAACACCCCCAGGAGGAGGGGATGAAGTGAGGGAACCTCACACAGTCGCACACCGGAAGCACACAGGTCACCAAGTCACACGGAAGTTCCTAACTGTTTGGCTGATGGTTCATCTCGGCATGTGGGTTACGGGTGTCGGCAAAGCAATCGTCACCACCCGCGCTAAGACACCGACCACAACGCCACTCTTAACGCCAAGAACAGCATTCATCCAGCACATGCATCCGCGCCCATCTTATGCAGATAAACGATTAGAAGGAAATGACTTGAAAGGAATGAAGTACCCCAGCATTCGCATGAGTCAATAGGTCGAACGTCCAAGTCAAGAGTGTACGGTCGACGGGGATCGAGCCCATATTGCTACCGCAGCACCACTTCGCTCGATTTAGTATCGCTAAATGATTAATTAAAATTTACTTCCCGCTTTGAAAATTGTGAATTATTTAATTTTTTTGCGAAGTGGTGAACAATTCACGGTACGGAATAGCTGATGTGGTTACTTTTTTAAATATATTTAAAATATATGTGCTGTGCTTAAAATTATCAACTATATAAAATTAAAGCAAAATCTGAAATTTATAACACTGTACATAATTATAACTCGTAATTTATTAATTTTTGCCATTTAATTTCATCTTAAAATGCAGGGAAACAAACACAGCCTCTGTATTTTAAGTAGAACAATAAGTACAAGTTTCCTTTTAAGTTCTGGATACATTATTTCAGTTACAATTTCTACTTTGTGCAGTTTATCATCTATACTTCTGGTGTTTTCCAGTTGTTTTATTCTGTAGATGCTGCAGAAGAATTATAGCTCAGCAAAGAATTAACGAGGCACTTTGCGTTGAACTGTTTCCCTAAAGATAGGAAAAAGGATGGTGTAAAGTGCACCGCATTCTCTCTATCTCTCAAAGTAACCCCATTTCTGTCCAGCGTGTACTTTGGTTTACAACAAAAGTACTATTTTTGCTTTTCTGGACGAGTCATGATGCCCTAGTGGTATATTTTAAATCATATTTACATAATGCTCGCTTTATTCTAGGGACTTTGTGCAATTCCACGAACCATTGGGACAAAGTATTATGGAAATACCTATTGGAATTGTATATTAGAGTAACTTTTTTCGTTTTTTGGTAGTGTTTAACGCCCGCTTTTACTGCTCTGGCACCGCAGGCGATGATACATGAAGATGGAGCCCCCGTGGAATGAGATGGCGGGGGAAACCGGAGGACCCGGAGAAAACCCGCCCCTGCGCCGCTTTGTCCATCACAAATCTCACATGCGGTCTAGGTGAGAGGCGAATGGTCTGACCATTTGGCCACGGCGCGGCCTTAGAGTAACTGGTTGTTCGGTAATTTGTTATCGTTTTACAACAGCTGTCGTAAATTTATTCTAACAAAAGCCTCTCTTGAATTAAATCTGATATGTTCCATTCAGATGACTTTCTCTATCTGTTCCACAAACAAACTTTTCTTACAAAAGATTTTTCTTTATCTGCATCATGTTAATCAACATAATCTTATTGTTTGTTTCTGTGTAAGTAGAGGGTAAATAAGAGAATGCACAGACTAAAGCGTTAGTCAAAGATTTTAAAAGCCAACCGCTATGCTAAACAATTGATTCGGTTCTAGGAATGACTTCCCGTTTGAGATAAGTTCAAGTTACTTAAACTAAAACCAACAACTCGTAATATCTCTAAAACGAGAAACTCTACAAAAAATGTATACTGCATAAATTGCGTGTTTTAACGAGATCAACCTTTTTCGTGTAGTAAGCTTTTGTCTATATTTTACGGTTTACCAGTTGTACATAAGTTGTGTAAAAGACATCCAGAATGAAGAGCTATTCAGAGGTGATGTCCAGAATATTCATGATAAATATTTCAGATGTAAAAATATATTAAACATGTGATATATAAATAAAAATCTTTAGCAATTTTTGCGAAAAACAAAATTTACGAAAAGAGTCCCATATAAATGTTAGTTGGGGGTGGAGCATTTTCTTGAAAATCTTCGTTTAACCGACTGTTGTTTTGAGCTATGCTGCAACAGACAAATACGGACATGTTTCTAAAAATCCTCTTTTGGATTCAGGGGGTTTCAATACATAAAATTTAGGTGAAATCTCTATGTCGAATATTTGGGTGCAGTAAAATACCTTCTTTATCCAATATGTACATTGTAAATGCTGGCTAGAGAAAGTAAAAATTGGATACAAAAGGTATTTTATTCACTGCTGCATAACAATTGACTGGATGCCTCGACTCGTCGACAGTTGTTAGCTCTCTCACGCCACTGCGGACTAACGAAGATCGACTCAAGATTCTTAGTATTGCAAGTCTTCTTGTTATGACGTCACAGAACTTTCTAGAAGCTCATAGCTTCTGGCGCCTGCCAGATGTGTCGGGTTCCATGGCTTCCGGTAACCGACGTGTAGCACTTCCTGTATTTACCGCATTCCAATTCCTACGGGCCAGCCGACTAGCATACCAAGGTGAAAGTGAGAACGGCCGCCCACGGCACTTCACATTATATATTCGTACAATAACTTCAAACGGAAAAAAGAGCCTTAGTATATGTCACCCATTAGGATACGAACTAAGGGGACTTGGCACCAAACCTAAATGGTTTTTATATCCACGCCCCATGAGAGGGCGGCCTCGGGAGGAATAAGGTGGAGAAGACACCGGGCGGCCGGAACCAGGAGGGACGGCACAGCAATTGCATGGTCCCTACATAGGGTCCAATGTCCCCCAGGTGAATTCCTCATCCGGGCAAAAAGCCAAAGTCGGGGGACGAAGTTAATCACTAAGAGTATCCCTTTTCCTCGCCACGCCGCACCGAGCACCATCGCCTACACTTGCAAACCTGAAAGAATATAACAGGATGACGGAAGAATGAAATGACAATGGAGACGACATGGAGGAACAGGAAAATCGGGGGATCAAAGTAACCTACTCGTTTTCTACTCGCAGAAATACCGGAAAAACCCACGAGCCAGGTAGGTCGGCCACGGGTGTCGAACCCGCAACCTCCGAAATTCGGGCCACGGACGAAACTGGCGGAACCATCCCGGTCGGTGTCATAACCTATATAAATAGTATCCTTTAGATTAGGGATTTTTGTTAGTAGTTAACCACGCACAGGGAGATGACTCCTCGGTAGGGTGTGTGATTCGTATTGAGAGGTCACGTATTCGATTTCCGTTGTGCCTGCCACTCTTGTCATTGTGTTTCTTTTGAGGTTTTTCCTGGTTGGTAAGCGTGTGCTGTGGTGGGTTAGATAATGCCGATAATTTTTCTGTCCCCATTTTCTAGCATTTCCTTTTGTTATTATGTTTCAGGCGAGTGAATTTCGGGTGAAACGTATTGCGGTGGCGTTTGCTTTGTGAAATGCTCTGCTTTGGCGTTGGATGTGGGCCTTTCAAAGAGATCTCCGGGGGTCCTACCGACGAATTATGTGAAAACATTATGCACCCCGCCTGTGTCCTAGAGGGGTGAATCTGGTCGCCCTCTGTGTCCGTCGCTTCATCCCTTCTTCCTGACGGTTTCCAAAAGCAGTACAGCCGACTGGTTTCCTCCCCTTAGTAACAGCCATAATCATTATGTGGATCTCGAGCACTGTACACGCTAATTTGTAATTGAAGTAGGAGCAAAATAAAATGCGCTCCTTTTATATAATTCTATGGAAGAAAATCGTGATTAATTATGTTTGCATATTCCGTTGCTGTTAAATTATTAATGAATGTTTTAAAACCGCGGGTTCAAAGGCCGCATGCAATGCATTACAGTAAGCGTGTCTGAAAGTTGGGCACACAAACTTTACCACGCTTACAAGCTTCAAGGTGAGAATTCAACCTGTTATATAGGGCAATGTTTACGAAATATTACGAATTGTATTACAAAAATCAATGCTATGTCACATTTGTAGGTGTCATTTCTCATGAATCAAGACAAAACATTCAAAGTAGCTATTTATTACAACCAAGTGTGAGAACTGGGTTCGATTTCCGTTACCGGGGTGGGGATTTTTCCCCCGCTGGGAGACCTGGTCTGGGGTGCACTCAGCCTCGTGAGGTCCTTAGGAAGCCAATTGATGGAGAAGTAGTGGCTCCAGGTCATGAGGGCCGCATTAAATGACCGGATTAAGTCGAGGCGCTGACGTCTCACCCTCCAATATTGCACACTATCCATGACGTATGCCTTGGACCGAGATGGGATACGCAGCGGCCGGGATGTAGGCCAAGGTTCCTTGTGAGCCATCGTGGAGTTGTTATATTATTTATTAAAACCATTATGGGCTATTATAAAGGCCTCCACATGACTTTTATAATACCTACAGAACATTTTTATGGAAGTTGTAGGCAAAATTAATTACACTTTATCGTGCTCAGTTGCCATTTGAAAGAGGCATACTCTGCTTATGGATTCATAACAAGTGGCCCAACTGTCCGTATTTCACATGTACAGATACCCCTTGGTGCGTTAAGGGGTTGCATACTCAACGGTACTATTTCAATTTAAAACGTGGCAGTGGAGAACTGGCGAGACCCGACCCGCTCAACTTATCTATTACAACAGAACCTTTCTTGGTGTTACAAGCATTTAGTTCTTTTTTACAGAACGTGTGAAAAGATAAAGTTATGGATATGCCTTCTTTTGCCTGTGATATTAAAACGTGACCTTTGGAAGTGTTATATACAGAGGAATGCACTTTATTCCTGAGTATTCATAGCGTGTTACAGTATCTAAATGTACGAGCCTATTTGAAAATTATCTAGTTAAGCAGAGAGATAATCACTGTCGTATTAGTTAAATCGTGCATCATAATAAAGCTGTATGCAATCATCTTACTCACCTACTTATGGTTTAACAAGTTTCGTCCTATAAGAATGCTGTATGATTGCCGCTTAGTGTCACAGGTCATTAAGGTGTTGCTCCACTAAATTGTACATACAGAAAATAAAGTAAACTGTTCTTTTTAGTGAAATATACCCTCGCATGCAGGCTCAATTATAACTTAAATTTCATCTGAATAAGAAAGGTTAACGTTTTAATCGCACCACTTCCAAGGGTAGAGCTGTGGATACAAAGAATGAGAGAGCGTGTAACCGAAAGTATGGATATAAAGCAGAAAATTAGCGTGAATAAATCACTTTAATATTCCCTTTATGCTGAGGCTAAATAGCTTCTAAGTGTTAAACAAAATTCATAAGTACGCCGAAATAGAATCGGTATAGCATTGCAACGATGTTTTCGTGTTCCTCTTATCTTTGTGTATCTTTGACTTGTTTACCCCTTTTTAGTACTGTTATTAGACTGGCAGATTAATACTGTGATGATAAAAACACAGGTTAAGTTGTAAAAACAGTTTATTACTATTAGTTAGAAGCCTCGCTTTGCAGCTCTGATTTATTATTATTCTGCAACTATGTATCTCGCAGCTAACTGACATTTACTTATGACGCTTTTTATAGCCCCTGTTGCTAGGGAGGCACATTAATGGAATGTTCCAGCATTTATCAGAATGCAGATAGCGAATTTTCTGGAAGAGTAGCAAGTCTAAACTTCTTCCAATACTCTGGCGGAAACTATGTTTTAGTTTCTCAAAGTCCTCATCACAGACTTGATTGACAGTGCAATACGGGTTTGGTTTCTGAAATCTCACACGGACAATGTCCTCATCGATGAGGGGCCATCTGTCCCATCTGTCCTTTCTCGAATCTGCTGACCTCAAAGCCTTCATCGTTGAGTTGGCCGACTGTCTTACGGGTTTGGTCTCTCGAATCTGCTGCACTGAAAGGCTTCATCGATGATTTGGTCGACTGTGTTTTACGGGTTTGATCTGTCGAATCTGCAGCACTGAAAGACTTCATCGATGACTTGGCCGACTGTGTCTTATGGGTTTGGTTTCTAGAATCTGCTGCATTGAAAGGCTTCATCGATGACTTGGCCGACTGTGTCTTACGGGTTTGGTTTCTAGAATCTGCTGCACTAGAAAGGCTTCATCGATAACTTGGCCGACTGTGTCTTACGGGATTGGTTTCTAGAATCTGCTGCACTAGAAAGGCTTCATCGATGAGTTGGCCGACTTTGTCTTACGGGTTTGGTTTCTAGAATCTGCTGCACTAGAAAGGCTTCATCAATGAGTTGGCCGACTTTGTCTTACGGGTTTGGTTTCTAGAATCTACTGCACTAGAAAGGCTTCTTCGATGACTTGGCCGACTCTGTCATACGGGTTTGTTTTCTCGAATCTACTGCCCTCAAAGGCTTCGTCGATGACTTGGCTGATTTGCCTTGCGGGCTTGGTCTCTCGAAGCTGTTGCCCTCAAAAGCCTTCACCGATGACTTGGTCTCACGGGTTTGGTTTCTCTAATCTGCTGTGCTCTAAGCCTTCTGTTATCATCCGGGTAGGGCCACAATACTTTCGGGGATGTTTGTGTAGACCGAAATACGAAACTAAGAGATATATAAATTTTTAAGAGTATAAGTTATTAAATTTCGGTACAAGAAGAATATAGTTACAAAAATCACATCCTTTTCGCAGAGGAACCCAATGGTTATTATCACCGGGATTATAAGTTTAACATGCGGCATGACGTTGCTTCCAGGCGGTTACGGCTTGGAATTCAGATCAATGTAGACAACTTTCCTCCAGTGAAAGCCTTCCCATCGTTATAGTTGACAGTGGAGTTCTGCTGCAACATTTTACTATCGTTCTTGCATTACCTTATAAGCACGGCGGTTAACAACTTTTTCGTTTATCTGCTATTAGATTTAGGAAAACGAGTAAGCCTTTGAAGGGTAAATTTCTGTAGTTCCGCTGCCCTAGGTGGCCTATTCAACTGGCATCTCTGCGTGCAAGCATTTCAACTAGGCCACTCATATCGAGAGGTAAATGAGAAAAAGTGTACCATTAGAGTAACGATCATACGCAACTGTTTAATCCTGAATGTTATTAGTTAGATCAATCCAGTATTATAACAAATAATATCCAATTGCTATTTCTAAGATGACTTTAATAAACCAATTAACATTGACAGTAAAACTTCTATAAACAGTGTTTGATAAATTAGCTTGCTTTATTTGTTAAATCATGCCTTATTTAAAGCATTAATGCTTATGTTTACCCTCAAATGAAACCTTCAGTACTCTTTATTTTCTAAGTCAATATGACATTATTATCTCTAAATTAAATGCCAAATCGGACATATAAATTGCCTGAATACTGATTGGTAAAACATTCCCTTCTTATAGTGCCTTCATTTTTCGAATAATTTACGATTAAAAACGAGGACTATTTATTTCCATTTGTGTTATAAAGTATAGATCTCTTGTAACAGGAATATATTTATCCATTAAACTCTGTGCTACAGCAGCCCGAAGTCGGGCCAAGGCTAACTGCCAGGCCGCTGCGTACCGCATCTCTACGCATTACAGGTGTCATGAATGGGGTGCAGTACTTGGAGGATGAGACGGTTAGCGGCGCGAGTCCCTCCCGGCCGGTTAATGCGATCTAGGCAACCTGGAGCGGCTAATTTTTCCTCAAGTAACTCCTCAATTCCGGCCCCCCCCCCAGGAACATCACAGGGTGAGTACACCCCAGACCAGGTCTACCAGCGGGAAAAAAATCCCCACACCTGTACCGAGAATCCAAAACGGCCTCCCGCCTAGTAAGCTACCACCACACTAAGGAGAAGAACATTATTCATTAAACATTGTTATATAGCTTTAAAATAAAAATGCTTTCAGTTGCAAAGAAAAAATAAATTAAAAGAAGATTTCGAATCTAGGTACTTAATTAGAAGGCATGTGCATTTAACTACTGAGTCATCAGAACACATGTGCAGAATCTGCATCTTCTTGCTTGTTGCACATCCTAAAAGAGAACACAAAAAACACATAAAACAGTGAGTTATTGTGTTCCATGAATTTCAAATATTATTCCCGTTACTGTATCAATAGAACGCTCTTTTTAGCTGTTATTTATTTTGTCTTTCTTGGTGCACAATCGAGTGTACGGAAAAGGGCCGATGAGCCTGGTCTGCAATAGTGGTTTTATTTATTCAATTAGAAAGAAGCGTATTTTCTGTGTTCCACACCAGCCCTGCTTGAGTTAATCTCCTATTGACCGGAATTCCACTATGACACAGATACAAAAGTCGGGTTTAAATGTAGGCGAAAGGGGAGGAGTACGGACACATTTCATTTATGTGGCTAAAGGTTTGCCTCGCAATGACGGTGCACAACATGGATCCGTTTCGTATTGGTTTGATGATACAAGTTGGAACTAAAACATGAATCTGGCATGGTCGATTTCAGCCCTAGGAACAAAGGAAATTGCGGATCGAAGACACACATTAAGTGGAGTGCTGGAACCACGTATGAGAGTGGTTTTGTCTGTGTATATTGGCCACTACATGCAACTATTCCTCGAGCTAGTAGAGTACTGCGTGCCACAGCTCTGCTGGTGAAGGCCATCACTCCAGAGCTATGTCTACACAATCTTAGTAATATTGCGTATGCGTCTGGACTAGTTCGCATTTTTTCCGGAAATTTACACCCCTTGGTTGGGTGACGAAACTCGGAAGTGTTCTAATTTACAATCTTTCGAAACTGCTCAAAATAGCAGCTACTAATGTTGACATTGCAGTAAAAGCCTTATGTACCAAAACACATACGTTGCTACTTTAATTATAAAGCAAACAAATCGGAACACAGAGTTGTATGAGCAGGCTTCCATAAAGTATGCTCCCAAAATTCAATACTGTTTGAGGAATGTGTTTTGAAAAATGTATTTCCTACTTTTGGCGCCTTGGCCTACTTTATTTGGACGACTTCAGAATTGTATAATTATTTGTATATATAATATGTTATATAAAAGCATGGCTAAAATGGAACGCGGTAGTTTCAGTATTTTATCCGTTTTCACAGGTTTCCGCAAAAGGCTCTATTGATATATCGCATTACAGTAAAGCTTAATCGCATACAATTATAAAAAGGAATAATTCCATTAAAGGGCACTGTTGCAACTTCTTCACAGAGACACACAAAGAATCCCTTATTTGCATCCTGTATCAACATACTTGGTTTTGCAAACTTCGGTACAAGTACAGTCACACTCAAAATTAATGTTTATTGTTTTAACAATAGATCACGCATTGACAATTACTCCCTGCGGTCGTATACGCCGAACATGTGTATGTACAGCTACCTTCGTAAGTCAGCTGATTGATGATATCCATTTTTACACGTGCGTTAGTGGATACCTGTGCCGCGACAATTTTTGTGACATCGCAGCTGTGATTTTTACCCCTCTGCGAATGGACACGTATTATAACGAAAGGTTCTTTGACGTCTTTGCTAAGCCTGAGTGAGTTTGTGACAGCAACTCTTTCAAGAGGTTTTCAGTGCCGTAGCTAAAAGGTGTAAAAGAGTACCGACGCCCTGTCCGTGTTCAGTTTTCACTGGGAATATATCACGTATAACAGCTGAGTGGGTTCGACGGGAATTTCGTAGCGAGCTGTATCGTCGCCGCAGCGAACGTCGAAAGGAAACTATACTGCAGAATTGTTACGAAAGACGGTTATGTGTGCTAGATTCTGATTGTAATCGGTTTGTGGAAGAAATAAATAGTTGTTAGAGAAAGTATTTGTTACAATATATGTGCATTAGGTTTGTTTATTAATACTAACGGTTCCTGGAAATTATTCTTTCCGTGTTAGACAGCTTTACGGCTCAGCGCACCCTTTAAGATAAATTACTGCGTTCAGAGATTTACTTTCCGTTTCCCTAGATTTTCGGTATATTTTGGCAGGTTTTATTGCACATTTGTAAGCATATTTCTTAAGAAAATAAATATTTATACTTTTAGAATGGTTTTTATCACACTACATGTACTAGTGGGCATGACGAGGCTACTTAATCCAAAATCATGTCATATGCTAAAATAAAATATATCCGTTTTGCTTTTGGGTGGAATACAATACCTTCTCTATCCACTATGTACATTGTAAATACGGGCTAGAAAATATAGTGTATTCCACCCAAAAATTCAATGTCAATATTTACCGGAAATATGTTTTGCGGTCCCCTGAGTCCGAAAAAAATATTTTCAGAAAAAGGCCCTGTGTATGGTTGTGACTGTGGACAGCATAGCTCAAAAACGAAAAGACCGTTAAATACTTAACTTGGTATTTATCTTTAGTATCTTTCAAGGATGTGACAGAACAATGTTCAAGAGAATCCCCCCACCACAAACAATCCTTTACATGGCAAATGTTTTGAAAATATTTTTTTTCTCAAACATGGCTAACGGTTTTGATTAAAATACCATCTATTAAAATTATTATATCACAATTAAAATATATATTTTGAACTTCTGGGAATAGCCTCTGAAGACCTCTTTATCTTGACGAGTTTTGCAGAACCCTACACAATGGTTAATGCGTAAGAGATAGACCAAACTTACTACACAAAAAATGTATATCTCGTTAAAACACATATTTTTATGATATGCTTTTTATGTAAATCTGACCATTTCTGAAATATTCCTTGCTATTAGTTTCAATTTTAAACTTCTTAAACTTTTCTTAAAAAACCGGAAGTGACTTTTCCTTGTTTTACTGCAGGAAATGAAAGCGAACCGACTACAATTGTTTCACATAGGACCAGATTTTAAAAGACTTGACCTTCGCTTTAGCCTAGTGTACTCCCTTATGTCCGTTCTGCTTATCAGGAAGCAAGTAATAAGAAAATTTCTGCTAATGTTTACATTAAATACCATATCGAAGGTAAAAGAATAACCTTTTGCAAGGAAAGTTGTTTGTGTAACAGCTAGAGAAGGTCATGAACACACCAGATTTTTTTTTTTGCTAGCTGCCCTGACGTTATTTTAAACAAAACACTCAAGTTCGCACTTCATACGCTATTAGAAAACAAGTGAAAGTAACACAAAGTAGAAGCAATTAAGTAAAGTTTCCTAAAGTTGGTTTGCTCTCACATGCAGGCACCTTCAAGTAAAAAAGTAGGGCCCGTTAAATGGCGAAGAGAAACTTGGCAGGTTAATTCCGGCTATTAAAATTATTCCGGAAGCTGAACCAGCATTTTTTGGGACAAAGCAGTGTTTAGTATTTACCTCGATAGTGCTTTAGAACCCATTACGATGCTGCAAATGAACGTTATATGTACATGCACCTTACCTATTTATCGAACAGCACGCAGACGGGCAACATGAAAACGCATTAAAGTCAATTAATGTCCTTACGGAACGGTAAACCGCACCAGCGGGGTTGTGTACATGACCTTGGTGTTGCATTAGGGTCCTATTTTACCTGAATATCATCTTTGAAACATCTATCAAAGCATTAATGGATGTTACCGTGATTTGGGGTATTAAACAGTGAACTATATGCAAACTGTTCCTTTGTAGCGTTGGCCGCGTGTAAGTTAAACTTCAAAACATCGATATTACGTTTTTACTTTCTCTACACGAATATGTACATAGTGTATAGAGAAGGTATTGTTTTGCACCCAAAAATTTGATACTGAGATTTCACTGGAAATATGTTTTGAGACCCCCTGAATAAAAAAAAACTGTTTTAATAAAATGTCCGTGTGCGTGTGTGTATGTCTTTCTGTCAGTACGTGTATCTGTATGTGTGTCTGTGGGAAGTATAGCTCAAAAACGAAAAGTCCGTGAAATACCAAAGTTCAGTATCTTTCAAGGATGCGAAAGGATGATTTTCAAGAAAATCCCCTCACCCCCAACTACCTGTTCACATGCAAAGATTGTCAAAACTTTTGATTTTCTCAAAAATGGCTCTAACGATTTTAATTAAATTTCGTATATTAAAGATATTTACGTGACAAATAAAATGTATGTTTTGAATTCTCTGAGAATAGCCTCCGAAGACTTGTTTATTCTGAATGAATTTTGCGGAATTTTACATAACTGGTAAACCGTAGGAGATAGACGAAAACGTACTTAACAAAAAAATGTAGAGCTCGTTAAAACATACAAATTATGTTTTATACATTGTAATCGTGGAGTTGACCGGTTTTTAGATATTCCGTGCGTACGCGTGGGCGTGTGTGTGTGTGTGGGGGGGGGTAGTATAGCCCGTTAAACACCAAACTCGGTATTTAATTTCAGTGTCTTCCAAGGTTGCGACAGAAATATTTTTAAGAAAATTCCCACACCCCCAACTACCCTTTACATGGAACATTTTTGAAAATTTTGTTTTTCTCAAAAATGGCTCTAACGATTTTGCTTAAAATATCGTATATTAATGATAATTACATGATAAATAAAAAGTATGTCTTGAATTTTCTGGGAATATCCTCTGAAGATCTCTTTCTTCTGAATGAAGTTTGCGTAACTGGTACACCGTAAGAGATAGAAAAAACTTACTTAACAATAAATGTAGAGCTCGTTAAACATTTTTTCGTGCAGTTGACCGTTTTTGAGATATTCCTTGTTATTCATTTCAGTTTTAAAATACTTGTACTTTTCTAATTCGGGAACTTGTAAACCCTGACTACGCAAAGAAAGTGATTTCTTTACCATTGCAACCACATTTTAAAACATATGACTGTCGGTTTAGCCTAGTGCATTTACTTATTTCCCTTCTTCTTAAGAGGAACTTGGTAATAAGACCGTGTCTGCTAATGTTTATCGATTAGATGAAGTGGAAGAATAGGCTTATTAACAATAAATTGTTGCATAGATGTAGAGAAAGGCATGACAATGGAGCACAATAGATTTTTTAAGATGGTCTCTACACACTAAGCTTAAAGTTCTACAAACTTTCTTACTTCCCATTTTTCAAACCATTGATATTATACGTCTGCAAAATTAGTGCGATTTCACTGTAGGAAAGAGAGATACAAATACCCATACTTATTATAAATTAAGTAAGAAGAAAATTAATTTACTTAATTCATATAGTTAGAACATTTTTAAATTAAAGCAACTTTAATAATTTCAGATTACTTTACCTCCATTTCTATGATTTTTTCCAAAATGAATTGCAAATCAATTCATTGCTGAAAATTATATAATTTACTTAGTGTACCGGAGTGAGAAATATGTTTGAAAGCAAGACGCTCCATGCTGGACGTGAAATTTCATATCTTCTTATAGCGAGAAACAACTGAATAATGACACCAATTCAATGTCTGACCGAATTTAAACATTTAAGCCGGTAAAAAGGAATATCTCGGAAATGGCTAATGCTATAAAATGTTATTTAAAGCAAATTATGTATTTTGAAGACAATAGTAGCTTTTTGTTTAAGTAGTTGTTTATAATGGTTTAACTGTGCAAAATAATATGAAAAACTTTCACCGTGAGGAAGATATCACAGGGTGTTTCAAGAAAATTCTAGACACTACCCTTTATTTGATAGTTGAATACCTTAAACATATGAAGATTATAAGAAAAATCGTTTAAGTTATTTCAAAGGATTTATAAAATAACAAACTTGTAAAGGACGAATTTGGATGTCAGAAATTTACTTGAAAAATCTTCGTGTCTCATATTTGTAACATACAAAATATTTACTCGTGGTGAAACCTTAGTATCAAATTTTAAGGTGGAATGCAATACTGCAATTCAGCATCACAGTTAAAACACTCGACTTTACGCGCCAGATATACCTTTGAGCGTTTGTGACATAATTCATGTATTTCCAATGATTTTATTTTAAACTATGGAATATTAGTCCTGTTCAGCTATTTTTCAGCGTTTCACAGGAGCAGCCTACGTATGCAGAAATGGACATAGTACATAGAGAAGGTATTGTATTCCACCCAAAAATTTGACACTGACATTTACACGGAAATATATGTTTTTTGAAGAACCCTGAAATCAAATAAAGCATATTTAGTAAAAATATTGTTGTGCAGCATAGCTAAAAACGAAAATTGCGTTGAATACCAAACGTTGTATTTAATATTTAAGTTTAGTATCTTCCAAGGATGCAACACTAAGATTTTCAAGGAACTTCCACACCTCAAAATGCCTTTTACATGGAAAAATGTTCCAACATTTTGTTTTTCTCTGAAAGGCCCAAAGGATTTTCATTAAATTGCCGAATATGAAAGTTATTTACATGAAAAATAAAATATATGTGTTGAAGTTTCTAGGAATAACCTCTGAAAAACCTCTTCATTGTGGCTGACATGTAAACAGCTGGTAAATCATAAGAGATACGCTAAAACTTGCTATATAAAAATGTAGATTTCGTTAAAATGTACAGTGTGTTATATATAAATATAGAAACAGTAATATACATACGTGTATTGATTATGTGTATATATGCATACTTTTTGTTCCAAATGGATTCTGTTATCAGTTTTAATTTTAAAATACATGTAGTTCTCTCAAGGGGAACTTGTTATTCATTTCCTCCTTTGTTTTATTCCTGGCCTTGCGAATGGGAACCAAATTAGCCACCAGCTTCTAAAGAATTTGACTATGGCTTTAACCTATTCTATTCTCTTATTTTTCTTCTTCTTGTAACGAACTAAGTGGTAAAACGATGTATGCTAATGTGTATCTTGATTAACTTAAAGTTTATAGAAGATAAAGCGTTTTGAGAACAGTTTGTTGCAGGTAAAGAATATCATGTGAATAGAATATATAGGATTTTTACAACATATCGTTTATATTTAGAACAGTTGTTAGTCAACGGCGTGTTGTATTATAAACATGATTCGGTGTTGCTCACAAAACACTTTAGGAGAACAACATAAACACAATTTTTTCGTTCAACGTGCAAAAATGCATCAAATTTGCTGTGCTTTTCCTCCTGTTCCGTTTAGTACTGTGTAAACTGAATGAAGTTGTTAAAATGAAGTGAATGCTTATATTATCTTTGATGAAATAGATTTCTGTTAATGACCAGGGCGTTCCTTGATATTATAGTAACAAATTATTATTTTAAGAATTAACGAATGTACATGTGAATCAGAAAATTGACAGAACTAGTGTTTCACGCCAAAAAAGCCTCTGCAACATTCGCATATATGTATCATTAAGAATGCTTTTTATTCCAGCTAAGCTTGTGGACACAGAAGTCGCATAATTCATATTTCAGTTTAGAAATGTCTATTTATGGATTTTTTATCCCTGCTTTTATGGATTTCTGAAAGACACATTTACACAAGGGAGTTGTCCAGTAATGTGGTTTATCTAAACACTCCAGAGGCTGCTTGTACAGGGCTCGTTTTATTTTGGAATCCCCCAGCAACAAAAACACGTGGTCTTAAGCGACAGCAGAGGTTGGCCCCAAGTCCTGTTAATCCTCTTTTCTGCCACGCTCTGCAGAGAATAACAGACACAAAGTGACTGAATGTTACTAAATCGTTGTGTGCAGCATGAAGTGTAAACATTGTAATTCCGAATACACATCCATTTCTTTAAGTTATATCTCGTAGTTGCACACGACGCGTCGGTAAAAGTAGGTGTATGTTACAGGAGTTTTAGGGGTAGTACAGATTTATAGAAATCGGAAGATGGAGGCAGGATTTGAACTCCAAACCTCTTTATTTCAAATCCGACAACGCAACCACTCGTACATAAAGCACAGAGCTACATAGCAGATACCACTCTGTGCTCGCTTTCGTGAGGTTCAACTCCGCCAACCGCCCATTTTTATCTTAGGTTTTTTGTGGTTTTTCGTGATCGGTAGGTGAATGCTGCAATGTTTTCTAATCTGCGACAACTTTCTTTCTCTCATTTTCGTTTCCTTTTGTTTCCATATCATATTTCTGGTGCACTTTTTGGGTGCAGGTGCTGCGCATTCTTGCTTTAAGAAAGCAAGAGACAGGAACTTTTAAGGACCTCCGAGCGCCTTTTTGGCTAGTCTGCTTTCGGCTTGTAGCCTCCTGAGGTTCATTCACATCATCATTCCTCCCCGGAGATAGTAGCCACAATATACCGCTGTAGGTTGCAGGTTTTCTCCTCCTCCCTTGTATATCCTTATTCTCCACCTACTTAGCCTGCTCATACGGTGGACGTACACTCTCAGGGCTTACAAGCCAGTGATTAGTGTCAGATACTTGTTGAGGAGCAATGGTCTATGATTCGCATTGAGTACCCAGAGATGGTGGATCAGCCCAACGGTAAGAAAGCGAGGAGGTTGCTGATATGAAATGAAGGCGAAATTTAGACAGGTATGGTGATTGAGCAATTGCTGGAATGAATGACGGGGACACCGTAGAACCCGGGCTAAACCCACTAAGACGCCGCTTCGTCCACCAGAAATCCCACATGTGGTCAACCTGGATAGAACGCGCCAAAGGAGTGAACGAGATTAGGTAACTTCAACCAATCCGGTCAATTGTCTGGAACGGTATTGTCAAAACATCTTATCGCTGCTGATGTTCATTTCTTTGAACGTTTGTATGTTTAATTTTGTGTCTTAGCTGTCTGGATTGTCACCTTGTTACCAATAAGCAACCTTCACGTCTAATAACTGTCAGATCCACAATTTTACTTTTAATCAATTCAGTTAAAATTTATTCAAAGTTTTCTCAAGTTTTCAATGAATTTGGTTCAAAAAAGGAGTGAAAATAATCATTATTCATATTTCTTATATATGAGATGAGTGCAATAACCTGAAATAAAATCGTTTCCATTTCATGTATTACTTATTAAAAGCTGAAATAAAATATTTGTTCACTATTTCTATTGTTGCTGTAGGCATTCGTATCTGGGTGTAGACACAGTAGAGGCTGTGAAGAAAGAAGAAAAAAAAAAAACGTGGTTGAATGTGACACCTACATTTTGAGAACTAATTTATTGCAGTCATAGCCTGATATAACCTCCCTTCCTATATATTATAAATTATTAATATTGTATTTCGCTGAATTGTCTCATTAAATACAACTGGTGTTTTCATCTCTTAGAACAAGTCACTCCATCGCCTCACTCCGATTATGAAGTATTGACAAGATGAAAACACTCGTGGCATTACTTATGATAAACCAGTAGACATTTTACTGTCACCACGTTATCTTTCGGTCTGCCCATGGCTCATCTGTACGTAATACTGTGTAGGTGCTTTTGGTCTATAACATTTCAGACCGAATCAGGAAGTAATAGCATTAGGTATTATAGTTTAAGCCAAGCAAAAGTATTTCAAAAATATTTTGCTATTGTTAATTGTAGGAAAAACAGAATAAAATTGCAAATATCTGAATAACGGCTCAGCACAAATATGTAAAAATTATTATTTTAATTTGAGCTCGCTATACTTGCTCTTATAGGTACCAAGCATATTTAAAGTATAATGTATGGGATAATGGTTTGTGGAAACGTACAGTCATGGGAAAAAATGATTGAGCGCATTCTGAAAGCAGAATATTTCAAAGTCCCACTTAGTATCGCAGCGAGGTTTACACTGGTCGCTATTTCCGATATGCAGCTAGACTTACCTAACAGTGTGTGCGAAATACTTATCGTCTGTCGAACACATTAACAGGATGTGTCTTGCACGGTGTCTCTCTTTTGTATTGGTTCCTGATGAAGAATGCTATAAAAAGCGCCATGCTTCCCATTCTTCTTTAGCCAATTAGTAAACAAACGCGAAAGTGGTACCTGTGATATGCTCATTGGTAGTTACTCAAATAGGTGGAGCAAATTCCCAATTAACTGAATCAACCAAAGAGCTGGTTCAGAAGCCATGAAGTACCCTGAATACGGTAAATGAATCACGTTACTATAAGAACCATAACTGGTATTAAAGCGCATATATCAATGTGGCAGCAGATTTTTCTTAGTCCAAACAAATATAACTCAGAGGTAACGCAAGCACTTTGAAAATAATCGAACCTAAGTTCAAACCTCTACAACAACGATTTTTTTTTTCTCTCCATTTATGTTGTTTGTTCTATTATACTTTATATTTCACATTCTTAATTTATACTAATACAGAGCTGTCAATTTATTATAATTTGAGTATTAGATAATATGCAGATATATATTATGTATAATAGCCAAAATTTACAACTACTGGTGATAAACTTGATTACTTTGTCTTTATTGTGTTTCCTTCTGTGTTGGTCAAATGTCTGTGTTTGGTTCCATTAGTCACCGAAAGAGGCCCCAATCGCTACAACAACGACACACTCATTCATGCTTTAGAAATGGCAGAGGCAGTTGATAAACATTCTGCTGTTCTCACTCTGGTATCACAGGGTTATACGGCCACTAGAGCGGGTAGCATTTGTAATGTTCCACAGTCCACTGCGAGGAGGTGGGCAAAGTTATATGGTCAAGAGGGACAGGTTGCTGCAAGGAAGAGCACTGGGCGCTCGCGTGTATCTACCGAGAATGAAGACAGGTCTCTCATGGCAGAGGTCGAAAGAGATCCGTTTCTGACGGCCGCTGAATACAAGGCTTTATCTTTATTCCTGGGTAGTGCACGGACGGTTAGCAACCGCTGTAAAGATGCCGGAATTCGGCGTAGACGTGCTGTAGTATAGGAAGTGCTAACTGAAGTCCACAACATTGACAGGTTGGCATTTGCTGTACAGTACGAGAGCTTCGATTGGAGCGAAGTAGTTTTCTCCGACGAAGCTACGTTCTGTACTGCAGGTGCTAATTCAACTGTGTTTGTTTATAGGCCTAGTGATACTCGATATAATATGCGCTATTTGGCTAATCGTGCAAGGAGTGGTCGAACGAGCATTACTGCTTGAGCATGGATATCTCGGGAAGCTGCAGGTATGCTGGAACGTGTTCATGGAAAGCTGAACGGGGAAACCTATTCTGATTTTCTAGAACATGTTCTGCTTCAATCTGCCCAAGAGCGTTATCCTGTTAAATTCCAACAGGATAATCATTCTGTCCACAAGTCGGTCAAAGTTCAAAAATGGTTTTCGGAGCACACGAATATCTTAGAACAGATACCGTGGCCTCCAAAGTCGGCAGATCTCAACCCCATTGAACATGTTTGAGCGAAAGTAAAGCAGAGGCTTTCTCGAGGTCCCAGATTGAATAATGCTACACAACTCTGGTGTGGAATGACAAGACACTTGGGATTCACTAGCAGAAGGCATTAATTATTTTCAAACGCTAGTGGATTCCGTGTCCCGAAGATTGAGAGCAGTGATAGCAAATAATGGGGACCACACAAAGTATTAGAATTTTTTTTATTATCCTTTTGCTGCATTTAAAAGCAACCGGAGATCAGGTTGCAGCTTTTTTCTTTGTTTTTTAGTTTGCGAGAACAGCAAATAAAAGATTTCACATTTCCCAGAGTGACTTATTTATATAACGTAATCTACATCGGTTGTAAAGAGTACTAATATGAATTAAAGAAATAATAATAAAAAAAAATCTTCGAGGGTTACTGGGCTCGAACTTACGCTATCACGTACTGAGTTTCAAAAGGAGCACGTTAGGCCTGAGCCATTTCTACTATGTGGCAAACTTTTCCCTGTTTAGAAAGAACTGTAGCGGACAGCTCAACTATGAAGGTTTGGCTTATTTTTTAGTGTTTCTTGTGGATGTTAGCGAAAAGCAGTTATTTTGATTGCTCCCTGGGTGCTATTGTATGTTATAAGGAATAAACGACGTCTTACCTTGCTGTACAAAAACATGCTTTGTAGCATTGTGCACGTGCACGTGTAAATCCAGCTTGTGCAACTTCGTTGCTTTCGTGAGGCCGAAGCCATAATTTTTTCCATGACTGTACATCATGTGTGAAGTAAGTCAAATGCATATTGACAGGGCAAAATAAACCCTAGAATAAACCTTATTCAGAAATTTGATTAACACCAAGGGCATTTACTGTGCGTTCTGCGTTTGATTTTATTTCCAGCATATCAGTGATGATTAATGGAATCGATACATCAAATAGCAAAATTGTAACAAAAGCTCTCGTGTAATTTTCTATTTTGTTTGAATAATAATTTATGGACGCTTGAATGTTGGCCTACCCTGATGGCATAAATAGACTTTTTGAACTTGTGTATGTGTATATTTTACCCTTTTTACACAAGAATGACAAAACCTAATTGTATGATGCTTTGTCCTTAATATACATTAAGCCGTATAATAGGATACATACCATCTTAATTACCTTACATTATTACAGAAGTAGGTAACCAATGTTACCAAATATGCTTTGTTTTCTTAGCATCATTTCGAAAAGGTTATTATTTAGGAAGCTGGCACCAATATTTTGTAACCCTCATTCTTGCAAGTAAACAGGTTATCGCGAGAAAATGTATAGTGCTGATCGTGATGCTAAGCAAGGAAGAGATACACCTTTTGTGTCCTGTGGCTGGTTTTCAAAACATCAAATCACTATTCATTCATAGACATCAGAAGTTAGAGTGACGGTGGTGATTGTGAAAGAGAGTGGAAAGTCGCAAAATGGTAAAGGGGGAGATAGAAACAGAAGAGAGAGAGAGAGAGAGAGAGAGAGAGAGAGAGAGAGAGAGCTCTCAGAAAAGTGTTATCGTTTAATGCGAAATAGCAACAGCTTTTTTCAGTTCTACTAGCAGTTAATAAAAATGCATTTGAACCCCGTAAACGTTGACACTAAATGCTATCTGATATTCATCTTTTTAAGGTTAAGGAAAGTTCTAAAAGAAAAAACATCTTTATAGAGCTGCTACATTGTCTGCTTTAACGTGCGGTTTCGTTCCATGACTGTTATTGAGGTACGGAAGCACACAAATAGTCACGTATCTACCTAACGGGATTTGAAACGCAGCTGCCTCTATATATCAGATATTCGCTACCATTGGTTACAAGAGGAACATCACTGGAGAAGCACTAAATGTGATCGCTGATGGCTAATGGAACACCAATCTACATACACAAAATTCTTAGGAAATCTTAAGCGGTGTGGCTCAAGTAGGCTACATACAAACTGTTATCGACACAGATAACGTAGACAGAAGCGGGAAAGGTTCACTGTTTGCAGGTAAAACGCGGAATCACGGGCGCTTCTCAAACGCCAACGGACTATACGGGGTGCTGATATCTACTGAATAAAGTTCAATAACGTTCAGATTACTGTCTCTAATTCTTGTAAATTCCTCTGTGTGGCAATATCGCTGATCAAAAGAATAAATATACAGAAAAAAGAGCGCTAAGGTAATGTCCACCCTTGTGAAAGGAACCACCATATGTGGGCAGTGAGACTAAACTTGTTGGTTTTAAGGAGCCACGTGCGTATCAAAAGTCGCTGGTCAGATAGCAATCCGCTGAGATAGTCCTGTCTTCCTGTTTCGGCCGAAATATAAATTGGCCCTTAGTACCACTATTTCTGTTGAATTCTGCGGCTCACGAAATGAAATATATTGTTCCACACCATTTTAACTACATGGCAGAGTTAATGACGACAAACTTTAAAATTATTAGAAAATATTTTCTAAATTTTTCGTAGTTGAGGAAACTCGTGCTTCTCCTTTGACATATAACGGAAGTATAATTTTCTGCCGTTTATGGCAACGCAAGCGAGTTATTAGAGCCAAGAAATACTGACCTCGAAGTAGCGCTGTTCCTTTTGGAAGGCAAGTTACTGCGCTTTATAATGCAGCCAATTCCTTAAAAGCTGAAGCATCACGTGCCAAAGCATTAAATAATATGTGCCTGTCACTGCCAATGTTTCATTTCATGGACATGCAAAGTTCCATTTTATTCAGCAGCACTTTCCGCTGTACCTTATACGGTCGTTTTCCTCTTGCGATGTAGAAAAGAGGTAAAAGGAGGAGTTAAATAACATCTAGCTGACTATTTCCGCCCTCAAGTATTCAAATAATGAATTATTTAAGCAGTATATTCCTACTTTGTTTGAGAGTTATGAACGCTTTTGCAGTTATGATTATTTATATTCAACTTCCTCGGTAAAACAGGAGTTTAAAATTTTCTCAAGCGTATAATGCTATTTCAAATATTTTTATTTCCCAGTCCGATGTACATACACTGCGAACCAAGTACGAAATAATTGGGCTGAGTACTTCTCATACGAAACGTTTTGGCCAAGCAATGAGTTCTACATATTCTAGTCCTAATATTAAAGTGATTTACTTCACATTAAATATTTGAAGATTTATGTTTATTTATAGATGCATATATTGCATAAATATAGGTTATCTAAAGCACTTAAAGTTTAGTTTTCAGTGCCTAGCGTTGTTCATGCCGAAATTCATAGCACTGTCATATATCATTATACCTTAATCGCGAATTACGGATATAAACGATAGAAAAATAACAAACACCTAAATTAAGTTATGACAGTATGCAATAATGTATAATTTTAAATGTTAATGTATTATGAATACAGAATCTTTGTAAGAAATAAAATGTGTATTTAAATGCTTTATCAAACTTAAAATATTCCGTTTATATGCTGTAAAACTTTAAGCAGCACAAAACATAAACATTATACATTTGGAAAATTAAGTAATGACGGTAGAGAGATCTACCCTTAAAAATCAGGATACTTAAGAGTGAGTCACTGCATAACGGTTTTGGTTATTTGATACAATAATTAGAATTGCCATCGGTGGATGTTTTCTAAAAGATGAAGCAGAAGTAAACAATTTTAACAGAAATTAATCTGTTCTGAAATCAAATGCTACACATAATCATTTTACGGAGACCAGATTACATATTCACAAAACATCTTGCACTTTTGTAAGAACGTATAAACATAAACGTTTTAAGAAATAAAGCCTTAGTCGGAAAATGTTCTTTGTAAGTTGAAATGCCTCATTATATAATAGACGTAACAATGGTTTATTTGTTTATGACCGATCGTCAAATACGAGAAAGTTGCTGAGAAATGCGTTTAGCTCAAAATGAGAACTTTGTAAACGTAGCTGATACTTCGGCAAAGGAATTTCTAACTTTCGGTACTACAATATTTCAAGTATAACTTGGACTAAGAAATGTTTAGAACGCAGTGCGTCTATCTGCTAGCTGCCCCCTGGGTTGTATGTATGGCGCAGAGCTGCTATTGTAGCGCTTTAGTTTCTACATTGCTGTTGCCTTTCGGATCCGTGTCCACAGCTCTCTTATGCTTCCAAAGAATTTCACCATTTTATTTGATTTTTCTCGTGAACACGCCAACATTTTAATCGCTATTTTTTTTTTCTTCACATCTAAGGTCATATCGGGGGCTTCGAATTAGAAACAACTCGTCTGTAGGTTTCCGTTGGGTTTAAACCATTTTATTTCCTCAAACACGCCCACGTTCACTCTCACATACATATTTCCAGACTCTGTGTGGGATAGGGAGTAATTCTGGTTAAAGAAAAATTCCCCGCCGCAGCCGGGAATCAAACCCGGGACCTCCGGGTGAGAAGTCAGCTTGGAGGCATTATTATTTTCTTTAAATTATCCAAATCTTTAATGCATACGTCGTCTCTCCCTCTTCCGAAGATTTCACATTCTCCGAACAATATTTAACAGGGCAGTTGTTTTCTATTCGTTTTAACAATAATACTCCAATGTTTTTCCATGCAAGACCAAATGTTCGCATATGCCTACGTAATTTTTCATCCCCCAGTTTGTCGTAACCATTTTATACACTCTCAAAGAAATTTTTATCCACCAAATGTGTCCATATCTCTTACGTAATCAGTGGAATGCAGCTTGTTTTAAAAAAAGATTTTAATGGATATGCTTAAAATGAAATCAGAGCATAATTGGGTAGGATACTCTTCCGCTTCTAAATGCAGGTGTACAGGTATTATTCTCCTGAATAGCCCAAGAGAATACAAGAGCGCCACGTTATATCTCTCTAGCAGATGGGAGAAAACTGCAGGTTAACTCTAGAAAGCGCCCCTAACATTTAATAGGCCGCTAACCTGGAACCAAGCCTTTTGAGCTCAGCTAGCTGTTGAGCCCCGTCGGCTTTGTGCGGGTGGTACAATGAAAGTAAGCACATTGTTAAATGCAAGTTATTTATTACAAAAGCTGCTGAAAGTATTATTTCTCCCCTTGTATGCTCTGCTGACATATTCAGATAAAATATTCTGTGACTATTCACAGTTCGTGTGAATAAATTTAACACAATGTCATGGTAAATGTTTAATTTCAGTTCTCTCTCTGTGTTTGATTACAGACGAATACATGAGATCTTGCCGATATATTTCGTAGTGGAATATGTTGGTACTATTAAACTGATTCTACCATGCTCAGTCTTCACCAGATTCTAGCACTACTTTTAGTCTTACTCTCCCTTATTCGTTCACTCCTGAGCCTAAACAGAAGCTGTGTTCATAGATTAATATTTGAGTGCCAGACGGCATCAATCCAATATGAGACGGACGCATGCAAGCGTTGGCGTGGATCGTTGTCGCAAATCTTGCTTTCCAGCCACTAGGAGAAGTTTCTGCTCCCATTCTATTTTTTCGTTAACCTAAGCTTAATCTTTGTTAATAGAATAATATTTTCAAACCATTAAGACATTTGTTCACCCAAAGCCGCGTGGAACATAAATTTTACGGAGATTCTGCCAACTTTAAAGACAGAACAGTACTTTAGGAAACTAGAAGCATTCGTACGTTTCCGCGCATTCGACTGTGCGCCCTGTTTTGTAACTTTTCCTTCATGTAGAATTCACAAATGATGAGGTTACGGAATCGGCCTGCCCATCTGTTGTACCATATAGTCAAAACTAGCTTTGAGCAATGCGTTGAAATTTAGTTTAGTTCTGGAAACGAATTACATCAAATCGGAAAAGTATGAGGAAAGTTTCGTGCCATTCACAACATGCTTTCTTTATATTGACCCATTGTTTCACCTTCAGCAAGCAGCTGGGTTACAGTGGTTAGGAGCCTCTAGAGAGTTCGGGGTGCTTGCCAAACTTGACCCAAGTTACTAAACAAGATCACTACGTAAGGATGTCTCCACTTCACATTGACAACTCATCCCTAAAGAGTCTCAATTGAGAGCTTCTTAAAGTGACCCTTGTCGCTAAGTGGCACTCAAACACTGCCGATTGATCTACTTTGTAAAATATTCCTAGTTTCCATAAGCTTTATGTGCGTATGTTTAAATATCTCTTGCAAGGGGCATAGAGGCAGGCTCACGTGAAAGGCACGAAGTTTATCCAAAAAGATATACCTTGAAGTTAGCAATGCACAGACTTGGATTTATAGTTGTAAATCTCTCGCTGTGAACCCGGCAATAATTTCTAAGTTGGGAAATGTATTCCAATAGATTTAAACCTTCCATAAAATATGGGGTAATTCCGTACTTTACAACCATTTATAAGTTTTAAGAAAAATCAGCTTTAATGGAAATATACCTGTAATTTCTGAATATAAACCCAAAGTAAAGGTATCGACTTTCAACCAGGATTAAGGTTTGAACAAAAATGCGATTTAAGTAAATATATAGGTTGCTTAAATGCACGTCATTCCCCCTGCTATCCATAATGACACATTGCTGCATTCAAATTCCATTCATGAGTATATACAGAAGAAACGTAACTCTTATCTAAAACATTCTATGTACAAAATCCCAAATGTATGATGCACTGATTTTGGGTTACTTGTGAGACAACAGCTCACAAATGCATGTACAAAATATGTGTTCCTTTAGTTGAGAAGCCTAAATTTTTGGGGTCAAACTGGAGAATAGAAGATTTACAATATATGATTTAGGTGCCGCAATATGGGGTAAGTTTAAATTGACCACTTATGTGTAACGATATCCCAGAGAGCTACAGAGCAAGTGGGTTAATATATTGGAAATTTAAAACTTTAACTTGTTTTCCCATATGATCCAAAATCAACCCATTTTACCGTAATTGTTACTGGTAGCTTGACCTGGAACTGAAGCAGGTGCCTTCATTGCAATAAACGTAGAAGAGTCTCTTTCATTAGAATGCAATTACTCGACACACAGTTGGGGACAAAAAGCTTTGGAGTAAGCGTCGAATAAATGGATTCGTAGAGGGAGTGTTTGATTTGCTGTCTAACCTCCAAACTATACGGCAATCGGCTTATGCTACAGTGCTAACACACTCCGCCGGTAATGTTCAAACACTTACTGCTCTAATCGGTAACAACTAATCCGGTGCGGTGTTGCGGTGCACAGAATCTCTACTTCTCTCTCAGTCTATACCCAACTGGGCAAGGATGAGGCCAGAATTACCGCTCATCTGTTTATTCTAGCTTTCATTTCCATGGGAATGATTGTGGACAGATTTGTGGGCTTACGAGTTTTTAAGCTGTAGATTGTACATATGGATATGTATATTATACACATGGTACATACTTATATGTAAATGTATATTATACACATGGTACATACTTATATTTAAATGTAAAGTGTGTTATTTATGGACGCTCTTCAACTACTGTGGTTCTCAGCGTCCCATTCTAAATTGGGCGTGAAAAACCGCTTAATTTTGCTCAGAGGCCTCTCTATCAGGCTTGAGGTTCTTTAATGTGCCGTAAATTTGCGACACGGGACCAATGGCTTTACTTCCCTTCCGAAGGAAGCCATGCTAAGGATTTTTATACCCAAAAAAATCTATCGTCCTCCACCGGGTTTGAACCCGTGACCTTGGATATATGAAGTTAGCATGGTAACCATTCTACCCAAAAAAGTGATACAGGGATTTCACTGGAAGTACGTGTTTTAGGACCCCCTGAATCCTAAAAAAAAAACAATCATTTTTAGAAAAGGGTCCATGTATGTGTGTGTGTGTCTTGTCTGTCTGTCTGTCTGTGTGTGTGTTTACAGCATAGCTCAAAAACGAAATGACCGTTAAATACCAAACTTGGTATTCAAGATTGGCATCTTCCAAGGATGTGATATGAAGATTTGTAATACAATACCCCCACCCCAAGTTACCCTTTACATTGAAAAAATTTCGAAACTTTTGTTTTTTTTCCAAAAATGGCTCTAACAAATGTAATTAAAATATAACATATTAAAGCCATTTTCATCACGAATAAAATGTATATCTTGAATTTTCTGCGAATAGCTTGTGAAGACCTGTTAATTTCTCAAAATTCATCCAAAATATTGCTTAACTAGTGAACCGTATGAGAGAGACAAAAACTTGCCACATAAAAAATGTAAATCTGGTTAAAACACACAATTTATGTCATATACATATTTTTCGTGTAGGTGATCGTTTATGAGATATCCCTCATTAGATTGTTTTAAAATACACATTCCTCATGCGGGAACTTGTCAACCTCTGGCCACGCAAAGAAACGGATTTCAGTCCCATAGCAACCACATTTTAACACATTTTAGTGTCGGTTTAGCCTAGTCTATTCACTAAGCATACTACCGTTTCTGCTAATGTATCTCGATTAGTGAATGAACAATAATTTGTTACAAGGATGCAGAGAAAGTCATGTGAATGGAACACATCAAATTTTTTAGTACAAGTTTTCTCCGTTCGCTGATTTGTTTTTTGTTTTTTGTTTTTTTTTTGTTTTTTGTTTTTTTTTGTTTTTCCCCGCGGCTTTAGGCAGGAGCGTTGAAAAGGGTCTTGGGATTATATTTAGACTTCTTTAGTCATTTTTTCTCAGGAAGCAAGTTCCTCTCCGTTTAATGGTTATTTAATGTGCAGTAATGTAGATTGTTGTATTTGGGGAAGGAAAGCCTTTTCATCTGTCCTGATTTAAGGAATAGATGGCTAAACATCTCATATATTCTGTCTCTGTCTGTTCTGCAAACAAAAGGATTTAACTAAAGATTACCTTCTATCTAGTTCATACTAATCGAGATACAGATTAGCAGAAATGGTTTTATTACATAAGTTTGTTGTAACTAGAAATAAAATTGGTTAAAGCCACAGTAAAATCCTTCAAAATCTGTCGTTAATCAGTGGTATTGAAATTCGGTTCTTTTTGCAAGGTCAGGAGTAAAATAAACGAGTTAAAAAGAATGAAGAAATGCTCTTTGAGAGAAATATAAGTATCATAAAGTTGATGTGTTTTTAACCAGATCTATTTCAGTAGTCGTAAGCTTTCACGGCCGGAGGGCAAATTATAACTAGAAGAACTTTCCGGGCTGAGAAGGCGTGGTCTGCTGGAGTTTTCAGGTCCAAACGTTTCGTTCACGACTGCGGTGAACAGTGACAGTTGCGACCAAACCTTCACCGAGAAGACATAGACCACGCCACTGAAGATGTTCACCGCAGGCGTGAACGAAACGTCTGGACCTGAAAACTCCAGCAAACCACGACTTCTCAGCCCGGAAAATTCTTCTAGTTATAGATCTACTTCCTCTATCTCATAAGATTTGCCGATTATGCAGAATTCCTCTATAATGAAGAGGTATTCAGAGGCTACTCCAGAAAATTCATGACATGCATTTTATTTGTCATGTACGCAAAGTATTTTAATCAAAAGTGTCAGAGCATTTTTGAGTAAATAAAATTTTACGAAAAAGGTTCCATGTAAAGGCTAGTTTGGGGTGGTAGTGTGTTCTCAAAAGTCTTCTTGTTGATTCCCTGAAAGATGCTGAGCTTAAATAACAAGTTTGGTATTTAACGGAACTTTCGTTTTTGAGTATATCTAAAGCCACGCACACGGATGCACACAGGACATTTCTCTAAAGCGAATTTTAGGCTCAGGAAACCTCAATGTTTATTTTATCAACATGGAATTTTTGGGTGAAGGACACTGTGTATTGTGTAGAGAAAGTAAAAGGAACAAAAGAAGCGGAGTTGCACAGTCTATACGTTGGGGCATCTTATCATATTCTATATTATTAATGCCTATTATTGTTTGAAGTTTCTAACCGAGCTGACATTCTATCTTCCTGTTTTGGAACTGAAATAACTGACGAACATCTTGAAGCTTATACTATTTCCTGGTTACCACTCTGCGGTGTTTTTTCATCCTTTAATCCTTACAGAGTTAGGAAAACTCCTGCAGCGTTCACTTTCACTAGATGTTCTTTTCATTTTCCATTTTGCCCTCAAGTGAACGCATTCGCACTTCCTTTCTTATTTCCCAAGTTGTGATCCGGTCTGACCTTCATATCTTTTAATTGAGCGCAGAAACTTTGTGTGTGCCTCCTATGTATTTGTTCTCTCTTGAACTTGCACACTCTTTCCCATGAACACGGCATTTAAAATGAGTTAGCTTTGTGATTCACGGTCTGCGAGTTTTATTTATCACATCGTAAACATTTGGGAATTCGGTTAAAGTTTCATTATCGCGTTTATAGCTTACGCCATGCGTTAAATAAAAGGTACCAACTGTTTACGTACTGACGCAACGCTACTTTTTCAGTGATTATAAAGTAGATGTCGTCATTGCACTAAATGTCTTTGTTTATGGACTACATCTAATTTCGTATTTAACGAAATTGTTTAAAATGTTTCCAATGCTTTTACAGCTTGTTTCCTGAAGACAATTGCTGAAAATTGAATCTCCGTTTATTTATCCTATATTATGGTTATATTTTTATACATACGATAACATATAATAACACAATAGACAGAAACTTACAATGGCATAATGTACAGTATGATAATAGCATATAAAACTATAAGTATCATGAAATTTTATTGAACAATATAGCTTACTGTGAAAGGAACCTAATATAAACTTTTTAATTTTAGAAAATAACATAAATAAACATTTCAAATTCTTTCAAACAGCACCTAGATTTTAAAATATTATATAATGGACGCTTATAATCCTTATTACAGCTGTTTAAATGTACTGTGACAATGCAACAGACGTCTTATGCGGTGGTCCTCATGTTTGCCTTGGTATGTGAGTGATCACAATTTGGATGCGTAAACAATACGGAAGAACGATGCGATATAATAGGAACTTTCTGGAAACTTTTCGAAGATACTGGAAGCCGAAGCTTGGAGAAGAATTGAGAGTCGCAGGTTCCTGTTACATTGCATCGCTCTTCCTATTGTTTAAGCATCCCAATTGCGCTGAAAAAAAAATGGTGTTTTATTTATGGACGCTCTTTAACTGGTGTGGTCCTCAGTGTCCCATTCTATACTGGGCATAAAAGACAGCTTAATTTTGCTCACAGACCTCCCTATCAGGCTTGAGGTTCTTTTACGTGCCGTAAATCTACGACACAGGACCAACAGTTTTACTTACCTTTCGAAGAAAGCCATGCTAAGGATGTTTACGCCGGTAAAAATACATCGTCCTCCGCCGGGTTTGAACCCGCGACCTTGGGTATATGAATTTAGCATGGTCCCCATTACACCACCGAGGGCGACTCCATTTGCGATGACTCGCATACAAAGGCAAACATGGAAACCATTGCATAAGACGGCATTGTCAATGCATAATGAAAAAAAAAATCTACTTTTATGGAAAACAGGACATTAAGCAAATTGTTTTCCACAGATGAAACACGCTCTTGATACATACACAGAAACCTATGTGTAACAAAATAATTTACGAATTTACTATGTCTAGAAAGAAGCTAAGTGAAAATATGATTGATTTTAAGTATCTATTTTGAACAGTATTAAAGAACAGTCACCTTGTCAATGTACCATTACTGCTGGTAATCCCATTATATTACTATTCTGTAGCTTCTGACAATGCTTTCAAACGTTAAGAGACACTGGAAAAGAAATTTTGACTGCAACCCGTAAAAAATAAGTTTTTATACGAAATAGCTGTTGGAACTTTCGGCGTGTATACAAAATCAACATTTAGCTGTCCTCCGTATGCTTCGGGCTCTACAGCCACTTAAAATTCGTACATACACATGATTCTTAGCTTACTGTTGCATAAAACATTTTCCTCAAAACTGCGTTTTCGCATTTACAGCATGTTTCACAAGTCTCAGTTTGTGTTTAAAAACAATTAAAATTTACCAGAATGTGGATAAATATCAAGTGTAATATTACAAAGGATAAAATTATCCTAATACTAATAATAACTTATTAAAACAATTATGACAATGATTAATTTTGGAGATTAAAATTTGTAAGTGCTATAAAATTATAATAAATCATCAATCAAAATAATTGAAATATAGGCGTTAAAAAGTCTTCATGTGGCTCAAAGTTCATATCCAGAAAATGTCAGGAAATGTTCTAAAATTGTAAGGTGCTTTGAGCATTTTGACTGTGCAATGTATTTACTGAATAAAATTTGTGAAGTAATTTATAACGTGCAAATTATTTGTCCAATGAGATTCGGCATTCATGTTAACATAACAGCAATGTAAGCAAAATAACATTTTCGGAAATTTAATACAGATAAGTAAATTGAAATTTGAAATGTCACTCCTAGTATCCCTTAATGTATATATAATCATGCTTTTGTTTATTTTCATTATCTGATTTTAAAACCATTATTTAAAATGTTGCATTACATAGAGATAAGTACAAAGAAACTTAATGATTCTTCTGGTTACCTATTGTAGTTTGTTATTTAATGCTAACAGAATCGTCTTATCTTTGTTAAGCTGATTAGACCTAAGCTATTCTCTGATTGGTCCGACACACCGGCATTAGTTTATGAATGAAGGTTGGGACCAGAGCTTAGAAGTTTGTACCGATTTCCTTATGCAGAGTAAGAGTGGCTAGGGTGGGCAATACCATGCACGCTACTTGCGTGAGCAAAGGTCAACGTAGAGTGCAACCCATTACTGCAAAACAGCAATCACTGTATAACACAGTCCGCGGGAGGAAAGCGTTCCAATAAAATCTTTGTTCTGCTCTGATGTGAGCAAAACTAATTTGTTTTACCATAATAAGTTTTCTAGTAGTGCATTTATGCATAAACCGGTGGCAGTCTAGTAAACAAACTGCCAATCGTCTAGCAACAGAACTGGTTTACAGAAGTATATAATTAATTGAAAATGCATTCAAAGAGTTAACCTACAACTATCAACTGTTACTGTCCAGAGGTATGGAGCTGAACTTAACCTGTGTGGCATGTAGAGAACCGCCAAGACGGATCTACCAATCCACAACCATCCTACCTGAAATAAAGAAGAAAATGGAAATTGAAAAGTGTAATTGAAAAGAATGCAGGGTTCAGTGTGAAGTATCGCATACAAGCTGCACTTTTAGATACTGAAACGGAACCGATAAAATATTTCAAATATGCCCCGATCACATCATGCGAAGTGGGACTAACTTTTCTGCATTATAAATTTTGTTTGTCAGAATGTAGAATGAGATTTTCATTTGAAAGGCTTCAGAAGTACATATAGTTTTCAGTAATGCAGCTGCAGATGTATAAATACTTAGTTTAATTCCTGCTTTCGTTTTTACTTAGTAAGAATCTGAAGATATTTAAGAAATTAATTTTGTTATCTGGATATTATTTAACATTCGATCAGTAAATATTTCAATCCGTGTTATAATTGCTTGAGTGTTTTCATAACGTACATATTTAGAAATCAGTTAGTCACACTTAATATGTAATAATTAGTATGTTTTAAAGATTTGTATTCTCGGTGTTCATCATTACAGATTACCTCATGGGATAGCAACACGGGAGTCAGAGAAATTCAAGCTTTCGACCATCTTGGCTCTGTGATCTTCGTCTTGGATTTCTCTGATTCCAATTCGGGTGCTATCCCGTGAAGTTATCTGTTATTTGTATGTTGTACATAATAAAATTATCTAAATAGGTGTGCTTATACGAGTGTCTCGTAGGTCAGTTTTGTTCTGTGTAAACAGTACGACTTGCTTGATGACAGGTTTGTTTACCTCTCCACCCCTGCGTTCTTATCAATGACTTGTTTTGATGCGGCGAGATGGTCGGTCGCAACCTTTATATGGCGCACGGTACGAACTTCCCAGCTCTGGTTAGGACTTAGTAAATGGCAAAAAGGGCCCTTACACCAACATTTTACTTCGGTGACTTGAAGGTATGCTTAGCAACGACGGTCCACACCAGCCCGTGGTTTTATGTCATGCCTGTTACACAAACATTAACCTATCACCACTGGTCTATTTCAGGCTCAGGAGCGAAGGAAAAAGAAGGGAATGAGGCAAAACAAAGTTTACTCCTCAAACCTGGTAAGAGCTATGAACTGGCCGTCGCAGAGGAGGTTTAGTATTTTGCTTCCGGGTTAAACCGCTTTGCAGAATTCCGTGCACGCAACAGTACTTAGCATTATTGTTGGAACCTGTTGAAAAATTCAAAGCTACAGCCCGGATTTGAACGCGGTCCCCCACTCTTCGAATGGTTGCTCTAACCGTTAGCTACTATAACAAGATTCCGGTGTGACACCAAATTCTGCAACGGATTCCATTTTTTAACCGGTTAATGAACCGGCTAGTTTAATTTCAGAGATGATGCCTTAATGGTGACTTACTACAGTAAGAACTTACTATCCGGGTAATACTAATTCTAAAACAAACCGAATCAGTTGCACAATTTATAACAGTAACTCAATGGCTAGAGCAACCCTACCGGAGAGCAGGAGAGCTATATTATAACGGCTTATGGGGTTTGTGTAAAACATTTGAAATGGGGAGGTTCTACAGGGAAAATTAACTAAATCTCTGTGTATAACATTCTTTACGTAATTTTAATGGTTTGACTAAATACATACCAATATTAACCTATTCTTGACAAACTTCATAAGTTTAAACGAATATGTTTATTTTCCTTAAAGTCTATATAAGCATCACAGAATATTTGGATGTTTTCTCACCACTATGTTACACTTATTAGTAAAATTAGAGAATAGAGTGAGAAGCTGTTCAGCAGAAAAATCTATTTGTCCTATTTCTGTTATTGACCAACCAAAAACCTTCATGTAGGGTGTATTAATGTTTCCATGCTGTGGTATGTCAGTGCTTGAACATTTTAATATCGTCAGTCTTTTTCATTTGGATTTACTTAGCTCCTAACTTATGTACCTTTTCTGAAGGAAGGTACAGAATTAATGTTATATTCATAAATAAATCCTCTTATACAAACCACTTCTGGTATTTGATGTAAATAATAAACATCCGCTCTACTTTTGTTACATTGTTATGGAAACACCTCTTACAAACTTAAATGTAAAAAAATATTATTGTAGGTCTATTTGAAAGCTCTTTAAAAAGTATTTATCTACTCTCATAGTTTTCTTTCTGAAACGTTTTTGCATTTCTACTTCGCAATAGGCTATCCTTTTTATTCTTGCCTCCTTAATTATATCACATTTGTATCTCTTAACTTCTTTATTAGCCCTTTTTACAGAATAAGATATCATTCCATTCTTTTCCATAATAATTTTTAGAATGCCACATGTTTCCCTCTTTTTCTTATAGGTAATCAGAATGGCGCTCTCTAGTGGAAGTGGTCTTGAGGCGGCAGTTTAATGCCTAAACTCAACAAGTCAATGACGTATTTGGGGAGGAGGGGGAGGAGCTCATTTCAGCAGATCTCATTTCCCATTATAATAAACGCTCTGACTTGAGATATTTACACACAAGCAAATGGGCACAAAAGCAACAGGAAGTTTCATATTAAAATAGTTTTTGCAAAAAGCTTGACTACGGGGTTTCTGAAAAACAAAATGATTCCATTACTGAAAGGGATAGCTTTATTCTTAACCGATATACACGGATCGCATTTGGGAGCCACCGGGTTCAGTGTCAGCCAACCAGGTCGAAGATTTTAAGTGTTTTTCTCCAATCCATCATGACATAATCGGCCGGAATGTCCAAAATTTGGATTTACTATTCTTGACTGTCTTCCCTGGGCCGACCTCCCCTGTGATCATACTGCTTCTTGTAGTGGAGCACTTTTACAGCCACCAGTGGCCTGCGCGAAGAGGGGAGTTATTGAGCATTCTGGAAATGTTGGGTAGTTTTCATCTGCATTAAGACGAATTGTTCTTGACTGCAAAATCCCGGTGTTATTCCTCTCACTTCTTTCTCCTCCAGAAGTTTAAATATCTAGAACATGCGTATGATCGACATGGTGAATTCCTCTTCCATGCAACCCTTTCTAAACTCCATCCCATCCTATTCTATCCATTTCTCCTCTTCTTTTCTTTCTTTTTAAAAGAGTGCTTATGAAAATAGTTGAGGTAACCGAATTATGTTAAGAGTTTGACTGTTGCATAAATGTAGAAAAAGTCAATATTGGAAAAAAGGTGTTCTTTTTTTGTCTAATTTTAGCAGTGTCTGGATACATGTATAAGAACCGAATTTCTAAAATAGTTAGTGCATCCATATGTGAGCTTTCTAGTTCAATCTTGGTCTTGTTGGCTCAGCTTTGATCCTAAGGTCTTGAATTTACACCCGGCCCTGATTGATAGCTTTTAAGTGTGCTAAAAGGCGACAAACCATATTCAGTAGTGCATCCATGTGTGAACTTTCTAGTTCAATCTTGGTCTTGTTGGCTCAGCTTTGATCCTAAGGTCTTGAATTTATACCCGGCCCTGATTGATAGCTTTTAAGTGTGCTAAAAGGCGACAAACCATATTCAGTAGTGCATCCATGTGTAAACTTTCTAGTTCAATCTTGGGCTTGTTGGCTCAGCTTTGATCCTAAGGTCTTGAATTTACACCCGGCCCTGATTGATAGCTTTTAAGTGTGCTAAAAGGCGACAAACCATATTCAGCACATTCCGTGCCATTCACCCTAAGGTATGAAATTCCAGCACATTGTCAGTGCTGATATAAACCTGGAAATTGACAGCGTCCTTAATAAACAAATAAGTTTTTATTCCAACTTTGCTGCCCAAAAGCGAGTGTTTTACGTTAATGAAAGCATTTTTATGGTAAAAACAAATCTTGATAACTAAAATGTATATGCATTTGTTTTATATAGCAAAACATAATGGCAAACACTATAGCCGAAACCAATAATGGTTGTATATTAATTTATCTTTTGATCCTCACATAATTAAAGACTATTTAGAAATATTTGTGTGTGTGCGTACTTCAGAAAGTAAAATGAAAGTAAAATACATATACGCATACGTTACGCTGCTTCTAGCATTTGTAGAATACTTTAAATATGTTAATTAAAGCCTCTGAATATAATAATAGCTCAAACAATTCCAGTTCAAATTATTTGAAGAGTTTAAAAAGAACAAAGTTTACTGTTATTTATCCAAATATTTGGAATAATTCGAATGACTCACTAATAAAATGAGTAGGCTCCGATAAAAAGCCAGAGACGTTTTCTGAATTGTTTACTACACTCATTTTGACTATCGTGCAGTTATACTTAGAAAAACACAGCACGAGTGTATAATAATTTTACACGTATCTCTCAGGAAAATATTATTCTATTCAGTGTGTCGTGTATCAGCAAAGCCGCAATTATCCACATTCTAGATGTGTGCAGTTCAGCTGCAGTGAACTTCTAAGTATTCATTTTACTTTCCCTACCAAGTGTTATTACGTACATAATAGGTAGAGAAGGTATTGTATTAACCCCAAAATTCGATACACAGATTTCAATGAAGTACACTGGATCCAAAACCAGAACTTTTCAAAAAAAAAGGTGCGTGTGTTTGTGGGAAACATAACTCGCAAACGAAAACCAAACTTGGTATTTAAGATCATTTCTTCTAAGAATGCGACATGGGATTTCAAAAAATCTCCCAACTCAAATTCTTCTTTATATGGAATGTTTTTCAAAATTTTTGGTTTTCTCAAAGATGCCTAACGATTTTTATTAGAATATCATACACAAAAGTTATTTACATGCCAAATAACATGAATATATTGAACTTATTGGAAATAGCCTATGAAGTCCTCTTCACTTTTAATGACTTTTGTCTAACTGTTAAATAGTAATTGATAGACAAAACCCTACTGCTCAAAAAAGTGTAGATTTGGTCAAAACGTACCATTTGCGTATATGTACATGTTCTTTTCTCCAGCTAACCATTTCCAAGATATTCTTTATTGGTTTTAAAATTTCCACTACTTAGATTTTTCTCAAACGGGAAGTGGTTATTCAAGTTTTTTCATTCTTGCCATGCAAGAATTAGGGAATTTCCTTTACATACGATCGGTTTTTAAAAGATTTGACTATCGCGTTAGGTAGTGTGTTCCCGTATTTCGCTTCTGCTTAGAAGGAACTAAGAAATACAACATTGCTGCTATTGTTTGTCTCAATTAGCACAAGAAGAGAGAAGAATAGTACTTTGAAAGAATAATTTGTTACAGAATAAGTAGAGCTCCATGTAAATGTAACGGTCGTCTCCTTAGCGCGGTGGTAACGCAGCTGCCTACCAAGCGGGAGACCTGAGTTCGATCCCCAGTACCGGCGTGGGGATTTTTCCCCCGCTGGGAGACCTGGACCGGGTGCACTCAGCCTCGTGAGGTCTCTGGGGGGCCAATTGAGGAGCTACTTGATGGAGAAGTAGCGGCTCCAGGTCGTGAGGACCGCATTAACCGGCCGGGAGGGGCTCGAGGCGCTGACCACGTCTCACCCTCCAATACTGCACCCCATCCATGACGTCTGTAGTGGACCGAGATGGGGGACGCAGCGGCCGGGCGGTAGCCCAAGGTTCCCCGTGAGCTGTCGTGCCATGGAGTTAGTTATGTGAATGTAACGCATCAGATTTTTCACTGACTTTGTGTTCCCAATCCGGTTATTATATCGATGTAGTTTTATTATGGATTATTCTTTTTCAAGGTATAGCTCACTAAAGGATTGGTGAGGACTACTGTTGGTCTATGCTCAAGATTGCTGGCTTCTTTCCAATTCTTTTGAACATAAATGTATATCTCAGGTCTATTTTCTGCCATTTGGGGAACCCAGTTTTCAAGTTAATCTCCGCTATGGCGAATGCCTTACTATAGAACTTCTTTTTGTCAATAAATGAAGCGAGGAAGGGAAAGCTTTATGTCCAGCTCAGCACCTCCAATCATACAGAATATCACTGGTCTGACCTTCCTAAATCTCTCTCTCTCTCCCACACCATAAATATACACTTACTTTAGTACCAGAGAAGGTATGTCAAAACTCCATTTATTTTCCCTGTAGAGCTATAATTGTCCCAGATGTGTTTGTTCACTTTACTTAATAGCCAAAAAAGTGTTACTCTCAGTAATAGAATGGACAAAACAAGTAATAGCAAAATGGGGATTGTATCTATGCCATTTAGTTGGACTTGAACTTTAACAATTATGATCTCAACATGAATTCACACAGAACCTTCAGCCTATTCTGCAAATAGTGAACACTTAGACCACATTAAATGCTTTAGTAAGATTCTGAATGACTCTCGTAGACACATTACTTTGCCTAAAACTAGCCTCATCTGTAATAGAATTTCCAGAATTTAATGCTGAATTTCATTGTCTAATGCGTGCTTTTCCTTCATATTTCGTATATAAAGTAACGCAACTCCATGGCAGCACACTCCACAAGGTAACCTGGTCAACGGCCCAGCCGCTGCATCCACCATCTCGACTCAAGGGTCATAAATTTGGTACAGAGAGACGTTTTCAGCGCCTCTGGTCCCTCCCGGCCGGTTAATGCAGTCTTCTCAATCTGGAGCCGCTCCTTCTCAATCAAGTTGCTCCTCAATTGGCCCCACAGGGACCTCACGAGTTTGAGTGTACCAGGTCTCCAGCGGGGGAAAATTCCCCACGCCGGTACCGGGATTCGAACCAGAGTCTCACACTTGGCAATCAGCCGCGCTATCACCGTGGAGACGACCTCATATATCAGGTACTGACGGCAAATCCAATGCGAGCGCCTATGCTGCATTGTTTGTAGTTGGCAAAGTTAGACTCAAAATATACTACAGAATTTTGCAAATAAAGGAAAGCACATGCAGTGAAAACGGCTCACGAGAATGTTCGACTCCCAAAAGTATACCTGTGTCCATATATAGGAATTGCTCTCTGCGTCGCTAGCCAAAGCCGAAAGAGAATTCTCTAGCGATACTCCTCTAGCTGAATTCATTCAATCCGAACCTAGATCCTATAGTACAACAGCTCGGAAAGTGAGGCACATAAGGAGATATGGAAGTACTTTGGCACACGCTCAAGTTCTATACAAGTCTACACAAATGAGAAAATATGGCGAGGGAAATGCGATCAGCTATGGAAGGGGGCGAGCGGATTCCGTGCTCTAGGCAGGTTTATACAGCAAATTATGCTGTGGAATTTTGCGAAGAGAGCAATGTATACAGCCTTCCAGTATTTTTTACATAAAATTGTATATCCAGTTAGGTTCAACGACTTGTTGTACTATTACAACTTTATTTACTATTATTGTTTATTATTTCATGGATAAGGAATGCCCCATGAAAATAAAGTCGTCTTAGCTGTTTTCATGTGTAGCCGCAGATCAATCAATAAATCCCCAATTTTATTCTATTTTGATAGTGCTTAGCGCCCGCTTTTACTACCATGGCACCGCAGGTGATGACACTGGTGAGGCATGGAATGAAGATGGAGCACCACAAATCTCATAAGCGGTCGCTTGGGATCGAATCCAGGTCGTCTAGGTGAGAGGCGTGGCCCATATATCCCCAAGTATACAAAAGCAACCAATAATGCGCTCAGACTGTGACACATTTACCTAAACAGAAATAATTTTAAACATATAAATCTATGAATACGATTTGTATCATTTAAAACCCAAGATATTTCAGATAGACGTTGAAGTAATCATCTGGACCCATATTTCTTCTTAGCATTTTCCCATGATTATCAAATCTAATAATAGCTCCAAGAAACCTTGGCCCTTCGCCCTCCCCGCATCGCGGTCAATGAGAGACGTGGTCAGCGCCTCGAACCCCCCGCCCCCCCGGCCGGTTAATGCGGTCGAACCCTAATGGGACCCTCAGCGGGGGGAAAATCTCCTCACCGGTACGGGGAATCGAACCCAGGTCTCCCGCTTGGCAAGCAGCAACGCTACCGCCGTGCTAAAGAGAGGACCTATCAAACCTAATGCACTTACATTATTCCTTTTCTTACTCCGGAAACGATTTAGTGCACGTGCAGTATTTCGGTACACACATCATAAACACAGTTTTAATATTTATAAATTAACGCGAAAAAACATTTAAGAGTCTCTATGCATATGTATTACAATTGCGGTTAACCTCATATTACCAATACTTGAAGAGGCTTACTGGTATTTGTTGAAGTTAGAAAATGAAAACTTCGCTGTGCAAGGTAGAGTTTGTACGCTTGAAATTGTTGTATTGGCATGCACTGGGAAAAGCATCAAACTGAGTAAGAAGTTTCTTCGATTGACGTGGCGCCAAAAAAAAAAAAACAGACTTCCAACGGGCCACTGTTCAAGTACACTGCAACATAACAAACTGAAAATACCTCTTTCAGTAGGAAATGGTTAATATGTAAATGCAGAACAAAATAACACAACCTGAGGATTTGGGTTCAGACAGAAAATGGAGTGTAAAGTGATGGAAATATTCATTCGCCTTCTCAGCTGTTGCTTTGATCACCAAGCCTGAGAAATGATGAAGTGCAGATCACCTAACACTACGTAAAATAAAAGTACACCGGGAACATAGTCTGTCAGATGGAAATTGGCAGGCAGAGCTGAAATTTTATCGCACAGCACTCATTTTCCATCTTGGCAGGTTTTCTTCAGTTCTTACAGTACTAAACACAATTGCAGTCTTTAAATGAATAAGTGCACTATTTCTATCATAAGCATTCTAAGGAAACAGATTTGTCTTGTTTCTTGTCTGTTTCGATGCAGATTTTACTCCGGAACCTCTTCACCTATAGTTTTGTCACGCTATCTATAATATTTTAGAACCAATTCATTATACCTGTATCTTTTATCAAGAAATATAGTCGTATCAAAGATAATTTATTCTAAATTGTACGGTTCTAAAAGTATTTCGCCAAAAGTAATAGTTATCTTAATGTGCACCAAGGCTTCAAAGGAGCATATAAACTGGTGGGTGGTTTTAGTTCCTTTCTCAGATAATCTGCAATCTAATTCACGCTGAAGCATTCCCATGATATTAAAATGTTTGATTTACGAGAGAATGTCCTGTGAGGAAACAGTTATTTTTGGCTGAAATATGTCACACTTTAGAACGTATTGAACTGTTTGATTTTATGGCTACCTGTTACATAGTTTTTTTGCCTTATTTATTGAGGTTTTAAGCCAGGTTTCATCATGCTTTACTTATGAGTAGTTCTTAATAATTTCGCTTACCAGATACTGAAATACTTCAAGTTTCACTTTTGTTCCACAAAACAGGAAGCTGGCACCGTTTCATTTCTTTGAATGCCATAGTGATCTGACACCCAAATTAAGTAGACGTTATTCTGTTCTACCAAGTTTGTGGGAATATTAATGCAAGGAGTTAGGTAATAAGATCAGTGACACGATATCCCTATTTGGAACACAAGGAAAACCCTCAATAAAGCGTATGATTTAAAAAAGAAACAGAAAAAAGAGTAAGTTATATTACAACTTAAGGTAACTCTCATATCTTTTGCACGGCTTCCACAGCAATAGTGAAACTGACAGTTGAAGCAGAATAAATGCAAGGTGTGGTTTACTTTTCCTTTCTTAGGAAATGGCTAAAAAGGAACATTCATCACACCAATACTTCAAGTATATAATTCCCTGCGCCTGTCGTTCTGACCACTGAGCTACCATGGCAACTTGCCGACACGCCATTAAATTCCTCAACTGACTCGCAAGCTTTCCGGTAAACCACTAGGTGACTTTAAATTATTCATGTGGCATATCACAAGTGCGACTTACAATGTCTTACTTGTGGCCCTCCTTGGTCTAATGGTTACCATGCTAACTTCATATACCCAAGGTTACGGGTTCAAACCCGGCGGTGGACGATGGATTTCTTCGGGCGTAAAAATCCTTAGCATGGCTTCCTTCGGAAGGGAAGTAAAGCCGTTGGTCCCGTGTCGTAGATTTACGGCACATAAAAGAACCTCAAGCCTGATAGAGAGGCCTCTGAGAAAAAATTAAGCGGTCTTTCACGCCCAAATTAGAATGGGCCGCTGAGAACCACAGTATTTAAAGAGCCTCCATAAATAACACGTCATTTACATTGTTTTAAAATGTCCTAAGTACAAAAGTCCTGGGTTCCATTATTTAACCAACTATTTGGTCAATTTATGTTCATTGTTTTTTTTTTACATTAGCCATGCGTAGGATAGAAGTAATATAGGTAGATTGTGACTGAAGATTTTGTCATTATTCAAAGTCTAGAGACTGGGAGCTCCGTGGTTCAAACCCTAGCTATGGCATTCGTCTGATTCTACCTATCCAAATAATAAGACCATTTCTGTTGATGTTTAAGTTTAATAGCATAAACTAATAGAATTATGAGGTTTTATTAGAACAGCGTGTTGCAGAATAGCTAGAGTGAATTGAACACGTCAGTTTTTATATATAAATAGCTGCAAGCAGGTGTTGGATAAAACATTTACCGAAAAAGTGGATGAAGCTTATGTGCTGTTTGCTGTACATATAGCCGCTACGTTTAACGTGAATTGTAATAAATTAGCGCATAACGCTATTCTATATGATATAAAGGATATGACAAGAAAATACATTTTATGTGCTTGCGTTGACAACCCACACCTGTGCAGGCCACCACGACCAGTGTAGAGGGAATATTAAAATAAGCGTAAATCTCTCGCTTCGGATCCTGTCAGGAACGTTGTTTGAACGAAGCCTTTTTCAGTCGTAATTAACAAGTATCAAAAAAATATTTCACTAGAATCACCTAGCATGATGGTCTACTGAGTATGGAGACTTTTTAAAAACTTGAATAATAGAATACATTATTCACAACCAGCTCCAGTGTATCGCTCTATGCTTCAGACTTCCTGGCAAGTAGCGAGGTAGACATTCCTGCACATATTACTGAAATTCAGAATGTGGCTGAAGTTACATTAGATTCTTCAGCTAAAAACATGATCAGGGGATTATTCAGAACCTGCTTTTGCCAAATGTGCCTATTGTGATGCTCCATTAAACGTTTTTTGAGGAACACCATGTACAATCCGGGACACAGAAACATGCACATGGTCTTGTGCTTCTTTGTTTAATGTTGGCGGAACCTTTTCACTATTTGTGTTCCACGCCGGTACTGACTTTGCTAATATTCTATTGGTTTGTATTCAACTTCGATACACAAGCAATGATTGATTAACAAAGGGCGTGGCCAAGGTAAATGGTGCAAAGGGAAGGGTAAGGAAACAATTTAACCCGAATGGTTCTATTGTTAGCACCACTTTCTGGCAAAATGTGTGTTGTATGAGAAACCCGAGGTAGTAGAACATTCGCTTACTTTATTTCCATGGTCGTCTTTGTGTTTACCCTCTTGTATGTGTCTACTTAACGAAAACATGCTTTAGGAATGCTTTTGTATGCTTGGTATATTTTGTTTTATTGAGCTTTTATTGACAGCGACTTGTTTTGTAATGAAGCAGCAAGATTCTAAGCAAATGTGTGTAACGTGGAGTTTAAATTAATGCACATACAATAAAATAGATTAATTTGTTCCATTTCTTATCCTCTTTCCCCAAAAGTATGCACTTTTCATTATTCGAAGAGGACTGACAATCTGGTTTTTGCTCCTTTCCTCAAAAACCCCTGATAGTGTAATAAAATTAAGATAAGACACATTCTGAATTATTTGCTTCAATGCATCTAAAACTATCCGGGCCTCTGGTTCCTCGTCGCCATCGCGAAACAAAGGGCAAGCACACGTTACCAATCACGCCTTGCTATAGCTGACAGGGATTTGAACTGGAGACGTGGCATTGAAGTGATGATATTCATCTACCAACCTAAACAGCTATTCCTTATATCGGCACGTTTCCGTGCACCATACTGTACATCTTACTGTGCATGCTCAATATTGAGAAAACTATGAGTGATACAGTAAAAATATTTTACCGTCGTACCAAAATTGTTGTTCCAGCCGAGAGGCATCCCTTATCAGTGTGTTACTGTTTCTCAATCACACCGCAGATAATTCATTTGACTGAGGCTGCCATAGGTGGAGCGTACAGAAGCCATAATGGCAATAATACACTTTCTATGGATAGAAGAACATATCAACACAAAATGGAAAAAATATCACTCTAGGACTTTATTAAAAATGGGGCCAACTAAAGCTAAACGTGCTAGTATATTATCAAGAAGATGGAATTTTAAGTAAAATATCCTTCCTCAGCCACGGGCCTGATTGGATTTGAGCGCTGCACACACGCACACACATGTACATACACACGCACACACACACAGTGTGAGAGATGAAGAGGTGCAAATATTTGTATTAACGTTTGAGGAGGATGTAGTGATTCTATATTTGCAGTATTTTTCGCTGTTTTCTAAGGTTATGTTCATGAGGAAAATTGTATGACGTTTTAACATGGCTATAATTTCCTATCTCATATGTTTGATTGTTTACGTAACAGGTCAAAAGTGGACCCTCCTATAGGAGGAATGACGTGTGTAAACGCTGCATAGCTGAGGGCCGTTCAAAAGACATTAGATCCTGAACTTTGTGCCTCGTTTATGACAATGCTATTAAGTAATCACACAAAGTGAGGTAAACTTATATCTACATGCATAATTCTCTACTAAATATTAAATTATTTTCATTTATTCACCGGTCACCCATACATACATATATGCATACATGCATACTCACATAGGACACTGAGCATAAAACATTTAGTTGTCAAAAGGTTTGGGCAGATTATCTAATACCGATGATTGAAATTTCACTCACATAGCAGTATACAAAGAAAGTTTTCCTCGGCAAATAATATTGTTTTAATCAATATTATCGTTGCCATAGTCAAGGGCATACAGTGGTGGAATAGAATGATTTAATCTTGGCAAAGGCAGTTTCAAGTGTTACAATGTGGTGCATACACAAAAATCAGCATTTTAAGAGTATGGACTCTTTAAGTTCAAAATAACGGAGGAGATCTTCCAGGTTTGTCCAGAATGTATTCCCGGTCTTAATACCTAGACAACGCATTAGCCTTATCACAGTTGGTTGGACTGAAATGCTACCTTAAGCTTTAATTGTTTATATTCGCACTTTATCGAGTATATTTTGGGACGTTCCAGGGAAATGCTGACAAATAGAAGAAAGGAACTCCATGGTAACTCGGTTAAATAATAACGTAATTTGTATAAAAGCATCAAACTATGCCGTTAGTTAGATGTTTTACCTTAACTATTACAATTATGTTTTACTCCGGAGCAGAAGAGAAAAGGAAACATAAGCATGAAACGTATTAAGCAATTCAAAGCACAGTTTAAGCAATAATATTCAAGCTTTGCTCTGTAATTTTATTATGTTTCATTTTTGTCAAAACTGTTTAACTAAAAGGTATAACAAACTGCAATCATTATTAAAGATGTGCTTTAGAAAACCAGTCAAAGGGTAGTGTTCCTGCAACACGTGGACTTTGTAAACATTAGCAGCATTTGTGCAATTTTATTTGACATTTTATAAAATTTTACCTACGGATGTGAATGGCAGTTATCGGGTAAAGATAAAGGGACGATTGAGACAGTGTAAATGAAATGTCTAAGAAACGCTTATGGGATATCGAAATAATACGTACGCTGTACAGGAATTCGAATACGAACCAGAAGTGTTGGGAGGATAGAAATTAGACGGTTAGTATGGTAATGTAATGTGAAAAAAAGCAAGAGGAAAATTTGGCCTCAAGAGTCTTGAATTATAATCCCGGGAACAGAAGGACGCGAGGAAAACCTGCAACGCAGTGGAAAGAAGGAATTAGAATGCCTATGCTGCATAGAGCCATTACAGAAGCTGAATGGAGTGATGGACATGGATATCGAAATGTGCGATGCGATAAAGACTGTAGAACCCCCGCTATAAAAAACAAATAAAAGTCACGCTGTGCAAAACCAGCAATTGCATTGAATTGTTGTTTTCAGGGACAGGAAAGTGACAAAACGTCGACATTTACTCTGCAGGTTAAAGAAACTAAAACCACTACAAACTACTCCATTTTGGACTACGGAATTTACACGGATTAACCCATATCTAAAGCGATGATTTAACAGACTGAGGATTCTCACAAAGTTTCTGGATTGTTGAGGTGCATATTACAATATGATAGGGAGCAACGAGCAACGATCCAAACGTAATGACCATTTTGAAATAGCTGGGCTATCTTCGGAGCCCTTTGAAATTTTAAATGCCTGGTGCTCTTGCATCTATATAAAAAAACAAGAGACCGCAAATAATGTAACCGGGATGCAATTTAAGACGCCCGGACAAACGATATGAATAAATAAAGCTGTGAAAGGCGTTGTTATATGTGTGAACCAATTGTTAGACTGTTTTCTAGACCTGGGTTTTTTTCAAAATGGAGGCACCTAAACCAGGAAGCAGAAAGGCTTAGGAATTGAGACCGACTGCAAGAATGATATTGAGTAAAAGAGCTGCTTCCCAAAGCATTTATCTACAAAGGCAAATTTGGATATACTGGCTTAGCAAAAATAATTTATATTAATCAATATACGTTAACCAAATAATAAATTTTTATGCTCGTAAAGTTTCACAAACCATTCAATCATGGCATAAGCTCACCAATAAAGGGAATATTATAATTTGAGACAAGGTAATTTAAATATATAATATATAGGTGGTTAGATATATAACTGCTCATATTTTTATTGGTAATTAAGACTAGCCTACAGTACAGCATTACAGCAATGTTTGCATCATTGTAGATTTATAAATTTACTTATTAAGAGGAGTCTGTTTCCAGGATTGTTATTCCCTCCAAGTAGGCGTGGTACACACACGTGTTTATTTTGGGTCATATCGTGGGTCGGAAGACATAATTTTGAGTGGGCGAGCCTTGCTATAACGAATGTTGTATCGGAACTGTATTTGAAAACTTTATGCAAGGTCAAAAACCCCACAGTTGTCTAACAGTCACTTATCGTGAAAATGTGGAAGCAAAACGTTTTATCTGTACATATTAAGGCACCATTAATCTTTATCCATAACTCTAAAATGCGCGCTCTCTCTCTCTCTCTCTCTTTCTCTCTCTACTGTAGCTCCATTATACTATACAACTCCAGCTCCTCACTGACTTTTACTTAGTTTAAAACAACAATAAATATTTAATATCGTGAACGGTTCCTTATACAACATATATAGACAATGAAGTGTGCACTAGAAATGTGAACCACACAGATAAACTATAAACAAAATAACGGTTTAGTTCGAGTACAACACCTTAACAATTTGAGTAAACTATAAATAATTAAACATTTTGTATCAAAATGAAAAGAATTCAATACTGCCCAGACCAAAACTAAAATTAACAATACAATATTAACAATCATGAATCCGGCACATGACTTTGCAAGAATTAACTACATTTTAGTTCACAAAATGTTAGTTTTATGAAAAATGCAAAGAATTAAACCCAACTAAAAGCCTGGTAGTATTTTTATCATTTAGCTTATTTAGTCAAGCAGAGAATTCACCAAGTTTTTGAGTTTTACACCGTCTGACTGAGAGAAAAGAAATAAACGAGAGCTGGCGCGATATTCAGTGCCTGACAGTGAAAAGAAACCGGAGTGCCGCCTATGGCGACTAATGGAAATATAATATTAAATAGTTTCTACTAACAGGAGCTAGAGAAATTATTTAATTATTATTCTATATCCTGATGATGGGAGAGATGCACGCTCCCGAAACGTTGATGAATCTTCATCACTGCACCTGGCTTGAAGCCCGAGAACGTCTAAAATATGTTCGTCGCCAGGAAAGCTTCAGATCCTATTTCAAATTATTTAAGGCTTCGAAAACTAAAAATGACAGGAGATAATATGCGATCAGCACAAAGCGGAAAAACTGTTTAGTTATCTGCAGAGTTTGATTCTGATAACATTATAGGGGAAAATAAATGCTTAGACTTTCACGGCCGAAGTTGTAAACTTCACTATATATATATTTACCGAGCTTGTAGCCTGTGGTCCTGTTTTCATCACCGATGTTTCGCCCAAATCTGCGTCCAAGATCTTCAGGGTAACAGAGCTTTGTGTCAAGACTCTTGTTTGGACTCCGGAGCTTTACACATTGCTTTTATTTCCCTGAAGATGCCGGATGCGTTTAACGTCCGCTTTTAATATTTATGGCACCTACGCGATGACACTGACGATACATGGAAGGAAGATGGAGCACCGGTGGAATGCGATGGTGGGGAAAACAGCAGAACCCGCAGGAAACCCGACCCAGCGCCGCTTTGACCACCACAAATCTCTCATGCGGTCGCTTGGGATAGAACCCGGGCCGTCTAGGTGAGAGGTGAGTGGTCTAACCATCTTTGATGATGTGTATCACTCTAATTGAATTTAGAGGTTGACAGCTCGATGATGCTTAGGTTTCAAATCGGAATTGTCATACTATAGCGTACTTCACTAGTCAGAGAGCGAATTTTAGTTTGTGCTCCGTCTTCTAAAATCATGGGTTACCTGTTTGCGCCATATTTTGCGCACTTTTCGTGATTATAATCACTTAGTATGCGTCCGTGGTAGCTTAAATGAGAAGGTAGGGGAGGGCTTGTATTATTAATATCTAGGTAGCATACGTAAATACTGAAATTCACTGCACAATTACCTTAGACACAAGCAGCACGTGCTCTCCGAACCGGTTTTTCAACAGATAAGACTCAATACGGGCAGGGGGGAGTACAAGCCTCTCCAGTCGTGCGCAGACGATGAGTGTACCAATCCCGACCCGTGACTCTGACGCCATCAAGTGCCTTAATGCACCGCTGCGGTTTCAAATCCGGGCCAGACCGATTTTTTTTTAATTGTGGTTAAAAGCGATAGCCGCATGGCAATAGATTTACTGGAGTGTAAAAGAACACTTAAAACACACCCCGTCTGTTATTCCTACTGATGTTGCATATCAGAAGTGTACTGTAAACACCAAAGTTCACGACAGCTCAGGCTTTTCTTTATATCATTTGTTTTTCTAACAAGGATTTAAATATTAGGGTACTTAAATTTTCGAAACTATTTTAACATTATAGTCGATAATTACACTCTGAATGCTGAAATTCAAACGCAGAAGTTATAAATAGCATGATTAAGGTATAAACATTATCAATATACCTTGTAGAATAAATCATTACAGTAAACTTCGATCCTGTAGTGCTTTTCCTTTGGTTTCCCTGAAATCTGTGCTAATCCTCGAATTACTAAATTTGGCAAAATTCCCTCTGCACCATGTCTAACTAGCACGCTATCCTGGAGTAAACCGGTGCACAATTCCCTATTACATATGTTGTCATGCAGAGCTGGGCTAATCACGTGACGCAAAACATACTACGACATATTTGGAGAGATTTGAATAGATTAATCGATCTGAACATGTCAATTGCAACGTGTGCCGAAATGCCGTGCAGCCACAACCCACCGCGGCGCATTCAATATGTGCGGAGATATTGCTAGTCCCTGTTCATATTATTCCATTTTATAAATAGGTTTCGTGCTCCCCCTATTTTATTCCAACAGAAAACATATGGCGATATCTGGTAAACTTGCACATACGCACTCATATATTGGGACTCAAAGATAAGAAATATCGGTAAAGGAAGACTCCAGAGTAAAATTTGCAGAAGCTGATACACTTTGAAATATTTACAACAGTGCATTTTTCAGTAATCGTCCCACAAATGTAAGCTCTAGGACTATCGATCACTATGCTCCTTTACGGGTTTTATAAATGCTCTTTCTAATAAAAAAAATATATATATATATATATATATATATATATATACGTAGTAGAACGATAGGTATAAATACATATATTACAAGTTTTAAAATAAGTAAAGATTTGTTATCTAAATAATCTTTAAAAATGTCCTCAAAATAAAAACCTGCTGCTTCAAGTTAAAAAATAAATTTTAAGAAGTATAAATAAATATTTAACTAAATTAATTGTGATATTTTTAATTGTTTTATCACGGAAACCGTGTGTAGGACAGGAGTTTGGATAGATAGTCAGACTAAAAGATTCAATACCATAGCCGGGATTTGAACCACGGAACACTGGTCTCTAGCCGGTTGCTCTAATACTAATGGCAACGTGCCGGCGTAGCATTGCATTTCTCAATGTGATTTACCGGGAAACATGCCAGTAAGTTGAGAAATTCAATGCCAAGCCGGATGTTGCCATTGTAGCTCAGTGGTAGAACAACCAGATAGAGATCAGATATCCGTGGTTCAAGTCCCGGCTATGGCATTGAGTTTTTCAATCTGACTCTACCTATCTAAATCGATTATTTTGAAAATATGCACCTTAATGAAAGCAATAATTCAGGTACATAGGAAAACTCTTCTTTCAACAGCGAACTTGTAAAAGGATAATAATATACCTCGGAAGACCTGAAACATTATTAGTATGGATGTGCTTTTTAGTTTCAGAAGTATATATTTACTCCTCTCTTTTCTCCAGAAACAATAAAATGAGTTAAATTAATAGTGAAACATTTGCTTATAACATCAAGCGCAAGCCTAATTTTCAAACTTGCAACGGACCTGATCGTTAAATAATCGACAAATATGAACATCAAACAAGTAAACATTTTAAGAGAGAATTACAACAAAGGTATTTTACAGTTCTAACCACTTCAAAAATAAAACAGTGCAATTAATATACAACTTTTACAATGATCTCAAGTTTTATAGCTCGATTAAATCTGTTTCAAATTGCGTTGAACTTCAAAATAAGCCGTATGTCTTAAATAAATGGGGACTAGAGACTAATCTTACTTTTAATACAGATAAACGTCAACTTTAGATTTAAAGGTAATGTAATTTTTAACTACAGTATAGACAAATTGAGTGGAAACAAAAGTGATTTTGGAGTAAACTTTAACAAAGACTTATCATTTGCAAACCATATTACTACAGTTGTTAGCGCAGCGTATAGACATCTGGAACTTATTATTGTAATTCACCTTACTTTATCGATTTAAGAATTGTTTTACTTTTGTATAATTGTTTCGTGAGATAGAGACTTGAATATGCTTCAGTTGCATGGAGTCCTTGTAGCTATTGAAGCTATTTAAAACAAGTTCTTTAAGTACACATTTCTTAAAACAATTCATTGCTATCTCAGGCGTATTGGTTATGATTGATGACTTCATTTTTTGAGTTTAGAAGTTTATCACACATAACACATTGTCATGCCTTACTGTTTCCTTTACAAGCACTTTATGTTCCAAATATTACATCAAGTAGATATCGTAATATATATTTACACTGATTCACACGAGTATTCATATGTCTTTAGAATGTAACCTTTATATAATACATTACAGCATTTACTTATTGATATACCTAGCATAAGAATCAACAGATTTGCTTAATTGTGCGATAACTTATTGTCAATAGTAGCTTAATATATTGTGTATATGTATCAGGCGTCGTGGGGGAGTGGTTAAGCCATTTAGGCGGCCCGGGTTTGATCCAAAGCGCCCGCATGTGAGATTCGTGGTGGACGAAGGGGCGCCTGGGCGGGTTTTCTCCGGGTCCTCTGATTTCCCCACCACTCATTTGCCAACTGTTCGATTATCACCTTTGCAATCTTCAATTTCGCTTACATTTCATATCATCTACTTCATGTTTTTGCCTGGTTTTCGGGCCAACCCCTCGTAGCAGGTTCTCCAATCTGTGGTTTCGTGCCGTAGGCTCTCCGATGAGCTTATGACCCCTAGACATTGGTTTGTAAGTCCTAGGGGGTTGTCAGTCCTACAAATACGATTACGAAACGATATATGTATCAACCTTACCAGCATCTTTTGCGTTTTGCCTTTTGTTTTAATATGATTTGTTCTGAGGTTATTTCTGTAGAATTTTAGTACTGTTCTCAATTGTTTTACTGTTTTAACCAAAATTATAGTGTACTATACTTTTCTTTTAAGTGAAAATTGTAATATATAATGTTCACATAGCAAATAAACAAATAAGTTTATAATAATTTCCATTAATAGATAAACGTGCATTTTCAGTGGGTTTCCGATAATGATTATTTCAGTGGAGCAGAATACTGCTACTGCTTCTATAGGTAATGATCATAAAAAGGAAGGATTAGCTGCCAGTTCCAGTTAGAACCAAGGAATAGAAGCTGCATACTCTGCAACATCTAATTTAAATCGGATGCAAAAAGCGCTGTTCTCTTATAAGGTTGTTAGATGTGCGTCGCAAATGCCTGCCTTTGAGGGAGCCCCACAATAAAAAGTGGACCGATAGAGATCGCGGAGATCAGATTGTTGTAAAGTGCCTGCTGATGTCACGATCCTCAAAGATAATTAATTCTTCTGCAGGGACGTAGGGTGGTGCGCCATCGTGCATGAAGATCTTGTTTTCCAGCTCGTGGTTCCTCAGTATGGGGATAACAAAGCCGTGAAGGGTTCTAAAGTTGCACTCCCCATTTACAGTAATTGTCATTATTGCATTCACATCCTTGAAGAAATGTGGGACAACTGTGAAGTCGATACCCGCAAATTAAAGAACTTATAAAACGGAGTTATTGTTCTTTTGGTTTTTTTTTTTTTAATTCACGCATAAATATTAAAGTAACGCATTTTGATATTTAGAAAATCAGCAATGTGAAACGTACCTTGTAAAACTTTATACCCGATATTACATATAATATGCTGCTTTTGCCATATTTAAAAATTCACACTTGCATGGTTATATAAATAAAAATTATTACCATCTAAATTCATTGTTCTAATAAAAATAATTCCCAGAATACATTTTTAAAAATTTCCATCTAAATCTCAAATTTACAAGTATACGAATTTAAAAATAAATGTATATATATATAAGATTTATTAATATTAAATCGTGGTCATTGTAGGCAAATTATTACATAGGTATTCTCTAAAATACATGTTTAAAAAACTAATAATTTATTTCTCAAAACTGGGGAATTATTTCATAAAATATATGCTAATTTAATTGACTCTAGTTTTGAAGGTCAGTACAAAAACTGAAGAACCAAATTAGTAAAATTTTTCATTGTGTGTAGAATTTTGAGTATGAAGAAATGCTGAGAAATCTGACATGTTTCACTCATCATTTTCTATACCTGTTATACAAATACACTTCTTACATAAGAATATTCTTCTTTGTATTCCATGCTAAACGAGGTAAGTATTAGCAGAATGGTCTTGTTACTTTAGTTCCATTTAAGCTGAAGGGAACTATGGGAATACTATACTTATGAAAGTGTCTAATGTTTTAAACGCTGTTGCTATGGGATTTTCATTGAAATTCACTTCTTTGCATGGCCAAGAGCAAAACAAACGAAAACTCATAGGAGTTTCTGTTTGAGAAGAGTATAAGTATTCTATAATTGAGGCCAATAGAAAGGAATATTTCGGAAATGGTTAGCCCTTCAACAAAGATGTAGAGGATATAAATTATGTGCTTTGACGAGCTCTATATTTTTTGTGTAGTAAGTATTTGTATATCTTCATTCAGAATGAAGAGGACTTCAGAGGCTATTTACAGAAAATTCAAAATATACATTTTACTTTTAATCTAAATATCTTTGTTGTACGGTATTTTAATCAAAATCGTTACAGCTATTTTTGAGAAAATCAAATTCTTCGAAAGTTTTTCCATGTAAGGAGTAGCTTGAGGATTTATTTGAAAATCTTCATATCACCTCCTAGAGAAATACATATCTGCCTAAATACCAAGTTTTAGAGTTAAGTTTTCCATAGGCAGACCCAGAGCTTATTCTAAAAAATGAAATTTTTGCATTCCAGGTTTTCGCAAAACGTATTTCCGGTGAAATCCTGATGGGAAAAAGTAATTGGCTCGATGTCATAGTAACGAAGGTAATCAGATTCCTGAAATCTCAGTAAACAAGGAAACCTATTTGGTTCAAGCTTCAGTTAAACATTTCTGAGAATTTAGCAAAGAGAAAGGATGTTCATATGAAGCGACTTGAGATATATTTTAAAATGTTGGTTACACATACTCTGATGTCTGTTGCGCCTCAGCTTATTTCCAGGTGCGTGTTGCGTGATATTACTCTCCTGCGTTTCTTTCTGCAGTGATCTTAGCTAGGCTTATAACCAGTTTAGAAGTGATTAGCAAGGCCTTCACGTATAGCAGTAGAGCGAATTAAGGAAACATAAACCCTTTAACTTACAAAGTAAACAGATATTGCATATAATGTTTAAGTTCCTAATACGCTGTAAGTTCACAGATTTAATACACAGTTATACTTCTTTGTACTTAAATTTAGGAATATATTACTAAGTATTTATTTTAAAACAGTGAGCAACTCATCCCAAACAGAACAATTATTAGCGTTCATGAATTATTCTGATACTTTTTAACTGGTTACATCTATTCTCACCGAAACACGCAAACGCTTGAAAGATCTTACAGCATACTAATGGAGTAGTTAGCTGGATAAGAAATAATCAATCCGTCTTCAAAAAACATCAGTTATTAAAAGTGTCGTTGTTTAATTTGAAAATGTGGTAACATTTAGAAGATTTGTTGATTAGTTTTAATTCAATTTATCGGATATGCTAAGAACTTTGATATTTAATTTTTATGCAAAATGAATGAGTTAGAAGCAATGACGTTAAAAGTTGCGTAATGCTTTAAAACATAGATCTTCGAACAGAAAACTAAAATCACGTTTTTCTTGTTTTAATAAAAACAAAAACTTCATACGTTTGTGCACTCACTCTTCCTGATTAGAAAAAAAGTAGGTTTAGTCTTAAGAGCAAAAGCTTTGCCCGTGGAAGATCTAACTATTAACAGGATAACTGGTTAGTATCTTCGTTACTTTGTTAACCATTATTGAGTAACTGGTTACTTAGTTGGATAGGTATAGTCAGAGTGAAAAATTCAGTGCCGTTTGAACCTCCTATCAAACTCCTGTCCTACACACGGCGTGTGTGAAAAAAGAACAATTAAAATAACATAATCGACCATGATAGTTGGCTATACTATGCTTTAAATTACTTACAACATTGTAAGTCGCCATTGGGGTATGTCATCTCAAGATAATTTGAGATCACCTTGTGGTTTACCGGGAACCATCGAGTCACTTGAAATTTAATTCTGTACCAGCTAGAAATCGGGTGATCCCTGTCCAATACACAGCTGGTACGAAGAAAAGCTAAATAAAATAGCTATTTAGTGTTTTTTTTACTTTGTGAGCGTTAATGGGTAACCAGTTAATATCTATATCCATTCTTCTTTAACCGTTACATTAAGGTAACCGCTATATGATGTTCTCTCCAACCCTAGTAGAGAATATGTGAATGTAACGCACGTTTTAAGCTCTGCTATGTGTGTTTAAAGATAAAAGCGTTGACAGGAAGATATTACTTGAGAGCAAAGAAGGAATACGTTAAAAGATTCGCTGAATCCTTCGTAAGCAAAATGTTTTCGTGCTGTTACATAGAGACCTGTAATCGTACACTTTGCAATGTGCCTATTTTACATTTTCACCCGCCTTATACTTTCCTTTCTTTTTTATGATACAATGTATACTCAGGCTTTCAACGCCATTCACGTCCAAATCCCTTCCAATGGAAATCTCCCGAGAGATAGTTGCAGTACTGTTGTGGGGAAGTTTTTTTGAAGGGAAATTCGATGGCAGCCACCAAATAAACAAACAGAAGCCTTTGATCAATAGGGAAAAGAAGGGAAGGCAAAAAAAAAAAAAAAAAAAAGCCTGTGCATCAAGTATAAGAAGGGTGGCGAAGAAATAATGAACAGCCAAAGAGTAGAGCAGGATACGAGTTGTGATTGCACCGAGCGTGCGTATGTAATTTTTTCTGTGTTTTTGTGTTTGTCCCCCCTTCTCCTTATCCATAGAAGTCGCCTTGACTTCGTCTCGTTGTCCTGCGGAGGAGGTTGCGATTGAAAAGTGTGATTAACGCTTGCAGGTCTGAATGTGCAGGAGTGAAAGGGAAGGAAGAATATAAGAGAACCCGTGCTGAGTTAGCAATAATGCTTCTGCACGTGTCTGCCTGCCTGCCTGCCTTATCCGTACATATCCTCTTCACTCTCCCCTGCAGTCGCCTTTCCCTCGACAATTTCTTCCTCCATTACGTCACCAGCCCACCAGCCTGCTAGAAAGGAAACCCTCAATATTAGGCCTTTGATGACGAAGGGGAGGATATGCGGGTGGTTTCAATTAACCACGATACTGCCTATTTGCTAAAATGTGCCTAGACTTTATAACAACAGATACATTTATTCAGCAAACATTCTAAAAATCCTCATTTCAGTTGCAACGTAAAGTTTATCATAGGGTAATTGTGAAGCTTGAGGGAATAAATACTTAAATTCAAAAACGGAGACCCGATTTATTATGGCTTCAGCAATTGTTTCACATTTAGTTTGCTTGTTTTTAACAGAATAAACACCCATGAAATTTAAATGTGTGTTTCAAGTATTATAACTAGAATTAGGAAAATGAAATGGCGTTTTATTTAAGGATGCTCTTGAACTGCTGCGGCTCTCAGCGTCCCATTCTATACTGGGCACGAAAGACCGCTTAATTTTGCTCAGAGACATCTCTATCAGGCTTAAGGTTCTTTTACGTGCCGTAAATCCACGACACGGGACCAACGGCTTTACTTCCCTTCCAAAGGAAGCCATGTTAAGGATTTTACGCCCGGAAAAATCCATCGTCCTCCGCCGGGTTTGAACCCGCGACCTTGGGTAAATGAAGTTAGCTTGGTAACCATTACACCACGGAGGGCGACTAGAGCTAGGACGTTCCTACCTATTTCCTTATGCAGACAAGAGCGGCCAAGTTTGGCAATACCATGCAGCACGAGGAAAGGTCAACCTAGCGTGCAACCCATTACTGCAAAACGGGTATCACTGCATTACACAGAACCATGTCGGTAGCAAGGAAGGCGTTCGAATAACATCTTGTTCTGCTCTAATGTGAGCAAAACTAAATTGTTTTACAACCATAGTAAGTTTTCTAGCAGTGTACTTATTCATGTATTTATTTAGAAACCGATGGTAGTTCTAGTATACAAACTGTCAAACGTCTAGTAATAAAAAACTGCTTCACAAAAACATATTATTGATTAATAATTTGTTCAGAAAGTTATCCACAACTCACGCTGTTACAGTCCAGAGGTATTCAGCTGAACTGAATCTGTGCGGCTTGTGGAAGAACTGTCAAGACGGAGCTACTAATCTGCGAGCATCCTACCTGAAATAAATATGAAAATGAAAGTGTAATTGAAATAAATACAGAGTTCAGTATGATGTATCGCATACAAGCTGCATTTTTAGATCCCAAAAACTGTTATTTGCTTGGTGATACTTAAACGGAACTGATAACTTATTTCAAATATGCCCCCATCACCCCATGCGAAGTGGAATTAATTTTTTCGTATTATAATTTTCAGTAATACGTCTGCAGATGTGTAAAGATTTAGCTTAATCCCTGCTTTCGTTTATATCTAATAAGAATCTTGAGATATTTAAGAAAGTAATGTTATTATTTGGATATTCTTTAAAATTCGATCAGTAATTATTTCAATCCGTGTTATAATTGCTCGGGTGTTTTCATAATGTACATATATAGAAATCAGTTGGTCACCCTTATATACGTAATAATTTGTGTTGTACATAATTATCTAAATTGGTGTGTTTATATGAATGTCTCATAAGTAATTTTTGTTCTCTAGAAAAAGTACTGTTTACTTGACAACAGGGTTTCTTTACCTCTCCCTCCCTCCTGCGTTCTTATCAATAACTTGTTTTTATGCAGCGAGACGGTCGGTAGCAAACTATATAAGGAACGGCGAACGGTACTTATAGCTTACTTTTAAATAATAAAATAGTATAGGACTAAGTGATAAATGCGAAAAAGTGGCAGTTATTAGGTGTGGTTGGTGTACAGTGAAATTGTATTTTCCACACTTTTTGTGGGATACCATTACTCCAGGGTATATCTTCAGGAATAATAAGCGCATTTGAAAATGTGTAGAACTCCCGAGAAGCTTCAATTAAAGTAAGAAATTTGATTTTTGCTCACATGAAACCAAACGTCACCCCCTTCCCCGCTCTTATTAATATATAAATAACTTGCGATATAATCGCACTCGCGTTATAAGAATATACACAGGCACTTGTTTTGACATTACAAACATGTTGGAAGAAAAAAAAAAAATTTTTTATCTGCCCTATGAAATGTTTGCTTGTGAGACAGTAATATTCGGATAGGAAACAAAAAGTCCTGTTTGTTACAGTCGCATGCCTTTCTCTAACCACTATCGTCTATTTTATATATATATATATATATATATATATATATATTTAATAAAATACTCCAAACCAAAGGTTTTATTTCACATTTCGTTGCAGCTACAAGGGGAATAGGGGAAACGAAGCGATAGTCGTATGTTCAAAAGTGAGTCTTTTACGCATTCTCCTCGCATAGCATCACTAGAAACAACTGAAAGCTGAAGACGACAAAAAACAAACAAACAAAGAACGACGAAATATTTAAATTTAAATCTACAATAAGGGGTATATCGGAAGTGGTGGATGACACAAAAAAATCAATTGAAATATATGCTGTATGGTTTATATTTTTGTGTAATGCCTTTTACTATCTCTTAGCGTTTACCAATTAGAAAATAAAATATTTGAGAGAGAAGGGAACTCGTGGACTATTCTCAGAAAGTTCAAAGATAAGGATTTTTTAACATGTAAATATCTTAAACGTAAAATGCTTTAAATAAACATCCTTGACACTATTTTAGAGAAAATAAAGCATTTTAGAAGACAATTTCTCTAACGGTTAATTTGGGCACGTGTAATTTTCTCAAAAATGCCCATGTCGCATCTTTGGAAAATAAATGCAAATAATTTAAATGTAAGCTGGGTATTTATCTAATGTTTTATTTTTAAGGTATATTGTTCACAAACACAGATCTTTTTATAAAATTGACTTTTTTAATTACCAGGGCCGCATGAAATCACCGAACGGGTGGCTCAGTCTTTCGTTTGAGACTGGCATTCGCGAGATTGTGGGTTCGATTCCCGTAACCAACCCTTCTGACCCTTCGGAAAGATTTATGTACCTTTATTTCCTCCCCATTTCTTTCTAATCGGTCTCTTTCAGGGTTATAAGTGTCGACGAGACTGCGGGGTTGGCGCTCTCCATGATAGCGAATGCGCTTTGGAAATACAGCTCTTGGCGACAGGTGAGGTTGAAGTCGTCTGTAGGACTTGGGAAGTTCATTTAAGTCCAGGGCATGCCGGTCTCTCGCGCTCTCTCAAGTGCCTGGCTTTAGTGTTTCGTGGCACAGATGATCGCGGGTTCTAATCCCACCTCGGGCATAGGTGCTTGTCTTCTTGTAAATGTGTGAATGTGTATCAGTATTCAAAAATGCCTAGGAAAATAACAGAAACCTAATAGAAAAAAAGGTGCGGACTCTAGCACTCCTGTGTTGAGATGAATGCTTGGACTATCTTGGGGACCCATCACAATGGCTAGTCGTCCTCCGTGATATAGTGCTTACCATGCTAACTTCATATACCCAAGATCGCGGGTCAAGCCCGGCGGAGGACGATGGATTTTTTCGGGCGTAAAAATCTTTAGCATGGCTTGTTTCGGAAGGGAAGTAAAGCCGTTGGTCCCATGTCGTAGATTTACGGCACGTAAACTAACCTTAAGCCTGATAGATAGGCCTCTGAGCAAAATTAAGCAGTTCCAATTTAGAATGAGACGCTGAGAACTACCTAGCGTCCATAAATAACACGCCACTTTTTATCACAGTGCCTCTTTCCGCGCGGTCGGATAAGGCTGCTCCCTGGACACACCCAATCCTCCGGGAGTCTGAGGAACAAGTAAGCTTATGGGGGCTGTAGTGTTCCGGAACCTCTTCCGGAATGACACGTACACACAGGTAAATTCTAGATATCTAGACATCGAATTTGTGGGTATAATACAATACCTTCCATATCCGTTAAGTATATACGTGTTAGAGAAAGTAAAATGTTTCAAATCAGAATAGTGGACGATCAATACGAAGATGGTGAAGGTATATTGTGGGTCACAAACAGTGCTAAACTAGTGATATTTGCATCATGTAATCAGCAGCTGGTAATGCTAGCCAGCCAGTGAGGGTCCGTGCACGAAAGGATATGAGGTAATTCCTTGGGGACAGCCGCTGCTCCCCCTCCCCGCAAACCATGCTGGCAGCTCCACAATTTTCCTCCGGATTCCGGCCGCCCAACATCATTAAGATTTCCATTCTGGCAACAAGAGAGCTACAGCTGGGCAAGTGAAACCTAAATCCTCTTGTGCTTCCCCACAGAAACACCACTGTCCCAAAGGGTTGTTTACGAGGTTAGTAACGTAGGCGAAAATACTGCCTTCAATTTATGGTGGGTATATTGACTCAAAAGTACAGCTGTACCCGTTAATAATTACTTCTGCCTTTCCCTTCTTGGAGCTTGATGTAGAGTATGAGATTCTGGCAATTGATATTGATAAAGTACCTAATGCATTATTAATTAATTCATATTGCGCACATTTCCTTCAGAATTTCTCTACAAAATATTATGTATCCAAATCTACAGGAAGTAGAGAAGGTATTGTATTCCATCACAAATTTCGATACCAAAATTTCACCGGAAATACTTATTTTCAGGACCCATAAATGCAATATATATGTATATTAATTTCTCTAGCACATATGTTCAGTATAAAACCTAGATATAGAAAATATTGTATTCCACCCAAAAATTCTATACCGAAATTACTCTAGAAATATATGCTTTGAGGTTCCCCTATTTCATAAGGGGATACCCGTGTGTGTGTACGTATGTGTGTGTTTTGATAGTGCTTAACGTCCGCTTTTACTACGTGTGACACCGCAGGCGCTGACATTGATGATACATGGAACAAAGATGGAGCAACGGAGGAATGCGATGGCGGGGGAAACCGGAGAAAACCCGCCCCTGCACCGCTTTATCCACCACAAATCTCGCATGCGGTTGCTTGGGATCGAACCCAGGCCATCTATGTGTGTGTGTGTAACCATGGGTAGCATAGCTCAAAAACAAGAAGTCCGTTAAATGCCCAACTTGGTATTTAAGATAAGCGTTTTCCAATAATGTGACACGTAAATTTTCACCAAAATTGCCCTACCAACAGGTATCCTTTGCATGGAATATTTTAACATTTTTTATAAAAGTTTTATTTTATTAAAATGACTAACTATTTTGATCAAAGTGTCATATGTTTAAGAAATTTCATGAGAGATGAAATGGATATCTTGAATTTTCCGAGTATAGCATCAGAAGATTTTGGTATACTTGTTGACTTTTGTATAAGCGGTAAACCGTAACAAAAACTAACAACACAAAGAATATAGAACTTTTTAAAGCACCAATTTCTCATATATATTTCTCCTAGAGCTAGCCATTTCCGATATATTCCTTGTTATTGTTTTGAATTTTAAAATGCACATTTTTCTCAAACAGGAAGTCTTCCGTGCTTTATTTCTTCGCTTTTGTTTGTTTTTGGTTTTGTTTTACTCCTGGCCATGTAAGGAAGCAAATTTCAATGACTTTCGCATAGCTACAGCGTTGAAAACATTGAACTATCGCTTTAACCTAGTGTATTCTCTTAATATCATCTTCAAAAAGGATTTAATAACAAGACCATTCTGCTAATATCTAAATTAGTATCGAACAGAAAGAAGAATAAACGTTTCCAAGAGACTTGTTTGCAGAGCAGCTAGAGAAAGTTATGTGAATGGAACACATTCGATTTTTATAAACATATCTGTGTGTGTGTGTGTCTGCTACGCACGGGCGCGCGATTTGGACAACATAACTCGAAAACGAAAAGTCCGTTAAATGCCAAATTTGGTCTTGACTTCAGCAAAGGATGCGATACGAAGACTTTCGGGAAAATACCCTCAACCTAAGCTATCCTTTAATATGGAATATTTTTCCAAATTTGTTAATTTTTTAGTTGGCTTTACCGATTGCTATTAAAGTGCTGTATATTAAATATATTTACATGACCATCTGTATATTGATGTTGCTAAGAATAGCCTCCGAAGTCCTTTACATCCTGAGTGACTTTGCGTTCCTGGTGAAGCGGAAGAGTTGGGAGGAAAGCTTACTGAGCAGAAAATGTGGATATCCAATGCACAATTTATGTCGGATACATTGTTTTGGTAAAGCTAACCACTTTCGAGATAACTATTCTTTGTTGTTGATTTTAAATTTCCAATATTTAGATTTTTCTGAAAAGGAAGTTGTTACACGCATTTTTTTTTTTTTTTTTTACATCCTGGTAATGCAAAGAGAAGGGCATTTTCAGTTGCATCACATAGGGACCGTTTTCTAAATGTTTGGACTATCGCTTTCGCCAATGTATTCCTCCATTCCCCTTCTACTTAGAAGTAAGCAATAAAAACATTTGTGCTAACATTTATTTCGATCTTCACGAAGTAGAGAGACAAGAATAAACTTTTGTACCAATAGTTTGTTGCAGAAAGGGTAGAGAAAGTCATACGAATGTAACAAATTAGATTATTTTCCTCTGGTTATCATAAATATCTGGTTTATCCCCTAATGCCGAGGAATTGTAATGGTGTGCTATGAAAGTATATTATGGAAAGGATATTAGTAGCAAAAACGTAAACCAACCAGAAAAATATATGAGCTGCATTTACATGATTCTCCCTCTCTTCTATTGCTTATTTTCATGTAGGTACTACAAACAAACCTTACAGAAGCTAATTTTTCTAACCACTTCATGTTATTTCAGGTAAGCCTTTTCACAAATACCTTCATTACTCACTTCGGCATGGATACAGTCTTAAAAAGCCAGTCACTGTATACTGACCTTAAAATTCCACACTCTCTCCATGAGATCGCGAGAAACAGGCGAATAGCAACTGCAGTTTAAAAATCGCAAAGTGTTAGAGAGCTAAAACAGTCAAAGCAGACATCTCGGAAATGGCTGAGGAGATACAGATTATTAGAAATATATTATGGGTTTTAAAAAGGTTTAATGTTTTGTTCGGTAGTTTTGGTTCATTTCTTAAGTTACAGTTACATAACCTTATAAAATGCTTCTAAAAAAAAAAGAAGACTTAAAACTCATATTCTCACGTATTCCAATGTATAGGTTTATCTAAAATATATTGTAATTTAATAAAAATAGTTAGACTTTTTGAGCAATTAAGTATTTTTCGAAATACTTTACGTAACGAGTAGTTTAAGGATGCAAGATTTAATACAAAGTTTGGTATTTACCAGAAATTATATCGTTTACAGATACACGCGTGCGCGCACACGTTTCTCTAAGAACTAGTATTTTATAGATTTATTGTGTCTAAAACTTGCAGTTCTGGAAACCACGCCATCAAATTTTGCAATATTTGCTCTATTCGCTTGCTAAGCATAATGACTGCAATATAGCCCTTTATGGAATGGAACTGTTTATGTTTAACTCCATGGCTCGACAGCTCACAAGGAACCTTGGCCTAACACCCGGCCGCTGCGTCACCAATCTTGGTCCATGATAGACGTCATGAATGGGGTGCAGTATTGGAGGGTGAGACGTGGTCAGCGTCTCGAACCCTCCCGATCGGTTAATGCGGTCATCACCTGGAGCCGCTACTTCTCCATCAAGTAGCCACTCAATTGGCTGGCCCCCCAGGGACCTCACGAGGCTGAATGCACCCCGATTTACGTCTCCCAGGGGGGGGGATCCCGTTGTTTTGGGCGAACATGCCAGCTTCTGGCTCCCAAGGTTCAAACCCGGCGGAGAAAGTAAAATCTTTAGCATGGCTTCCTTCGGAACAGAAACAAATTTGTGGACCGTGTCCTAGATTTACGTCACTTAAAAGAACCTCATAACTGGTGAAGAGGCCTCTGAGTCTAATTGGTATTTCACCCTAATATATGTACAATGGAACGCTGAGAGCCAAGTCAGTTAAAGGACATCATTAAGAACACATCCTGGGTTGTCAGTATATTTTGCTTCATCAAAAGCGTGGCCAAAAATTTGAAGGGTAACATTACAACTTAAACCTTACATTTTCATTTATCACTCCGTTTTCTTAATTTTGTTGTTGCCTTGCTGTAGCGACAGTAACTTTCAGCTTCGTCCGCACGTAGCTTGCGTCCAGTATAAACATCTTTTAGGAACACAATTATTGACCCTCTCCTTTAGAGGGCCGATTTATGTTTAATTCGTTTAGCCTTTTTTTGCCTACCAGTGGGAGCAAAACTTTCTTGGAGGAAGTAACCCAAGTATACGTTGCAATAAATGAGATAAATTATACAACAGCAACATGAAGTATTACGTGAGAAATGAAAATGAAATGGCGCTTTATTTATGGACGCTCTTTAACTGCTGTGGTTCTCAGCGTCCCATTCTATACTGGGCCTGAAAGACCGCTTTAATTTTGCTCAGAGGCCTCTCGATCAGCATGAGGTTTGAACCCGCGACAAGGTAGACTGAACATACGGAAATTACACCTTAAATGAGTTGAATTATCACTACTCTTAAAGAATTTAATTCCTTTTCTAGAAATTTGTATCAACTTCAATTGTTTAGCTATGTTAAAATTTCAGTAAAAATTTAAAAAAAAATGATTATCTAATTCAAAAAAGTAAAAATTTGGAAAGTTTGCAATGTTGTTGCTTTCTTAATATGATCAATATATACTATAACATCACGATTTTGGTTCAGAAAGCTCAACTATCCAAAACAAATCCAAAATGCTGTTTTCAGAAAACCGAATTTAAAGATAAAAAGTTTCTAAAAATGGGTATTGCATAACAACTTTAAAGAAATGGAGAATATCATTTAAATTGTATTTAAATTGATTAAGATCTTTTTAACCCCACAAAAGTATACATTTTCTGTAACTAGAAATAATATAGATTTTATTAGTGTGTAAAACGAAAAAAAATTTTTTTTTTTTTTTTTTTTTGCCATTTCAGAGTACCTTGTCCCCTTAAATTACATTATATTACATCGCGATCTGTGGATCCTGTTTTGAGATTAGAAGCAAAGTCAAATTCTACTATCTAGATTATATCAGAAATTACACTTATTGATTAATGTTGATAATTATTAATACATTTATTTACAAAGATTAACTCTGTTATTAAATTTTTCGCAGGTGTCGGTTTTTCATAATTTACAATGATATCTCTGTTTCCAAAAACCAATGCGTACAGTATGCATTTTTAGAATATTCATATATATTATATTTACAATTTGCATTAATTATTAACATTATTTTTGATTGAATGGAGGTTGTGATTAATGAGGAATATTTTTAATTCTGACCTAAACTTGTTTTTGTCCACATACAATTCCTGTATAGGATATGAAAAAACTCTCCCGTTGAAGTAAACCCCTTTTTGGAATGCCTGCAAATTATTTGTTGATCTTTGTACGTACTATCTGCGTCTATTCCCTTTTTTATGTATATCTGCAGTTTTAAAACTTTTCTAGGTTCCTAATTACTGATAATACGGCTATAATATATTCACCATGCTAATGGCAAAGTTCCGAATATTTTGAATCGTGGTTTGCAGTGAATTGGTTTTGTTGCCCGTGTCATTATTCCTATTACCTTTTTTGCATAATAAACACCTTTTGCACTAAATTAAATTGGTTTTACTAGTCGGCTATGTTTATTTGATTAAACATTTATTTGTAAAAGAATAACTTCTGGCACCATTTTGCGGGTTTTTTACTCAATCGAAATCTCTCATAGAATCCTTGGTCATTCTATGCGTTCTAGATACATTTTATATAGTCTTTGGTTGTACATATGGATTAAAGTAAAGCACTTATTCATCAGGCATGTAGTCTTCTTCAGATAACAAGGTGATTCCTTAAATTAAGCCAAAGTTCAGTCACCGATAAGCTCTGATTATTGTTTGAGCTAAGTACTGTAAAACTGCAAATAGCTTAAGCTTAGGCATAAACCCGATTCAAAGCTCAAGCTTAAACTGAGAAACTGGGTCATAAAATGTCATTTATCTCTCTCCAGTCATTTAAAACAAATATATCTATATTCTTTGGAAGTGTTAAGTCGTAGAGACAGGCATAGAATACATATCCTGTACATCCTCGAGGGTGTGTCTATCTGGACTAAATTATTTCTATGTGTTTGCGTGTGCTATAATTTATCTGTTTACAACAATGACTTATATTTATTTGTGACTGTTCAAATTATATTTATAACACCAAATACATTTGTGCAAAGTAGGCCCAGGTTTATTTCGACCTCTTATTTCAATATTCAGCGTATGATAAATTGAAACCATTTTACTGTCCAATTTCTATCCATGAGGGACTGAACATACCTTGAATATTATTTGCTTTACGGAGTTTAAAACTCGTGTACTGGAAAGAACATGGCAATAAGGTTAAAAGTGTGCCGGTGAAAGCTCTGAAGCTATTCTTACAACAGGTATTCATCACTTTAATGGAAGATGTTTTAAGGGTAATTAAAGTGTGTGGAGTTATACTTGGCAAGGGTTTTAGAAAGAGAAAGATCATCTCCTTCTTGAAGGAGACTGAGAAATCCTCCATGTCGTCCACAGAGTCATCGCAGATAATCCTCCCCGTACATCTTGGTCTCGTCTTCGTCTTCATCCTCACTGTCAAGAGTCATCCAAGTTAATAACGATCCTGTCGATGATTTCGTTCACTAATCCATCCCGTTCCCAATAAATTTCGTATTTTCTTCACATGTTTATACATCGAATTCCAATTCGTCCACTTTAGTCTGGGAGTAGCATGCTAGCCTCTGGTTCCCAAGGTCGCGGGTTCAAACCCGGCGGAGGGTGGTGCATTTTTTTCGGGCGTAAGAATACTTAGCATGACTTCCTTCGGAAGGTAAGTAAAGTTGTTGGCTCGTGTCGTAGATTTACGGTGCGAAAAGAATCTCAAGCCTACAGAGCAAAATTAAGCGGTGTTTCACACTGAATATCATCACGCCGGATGATCCAAAAACGTCCGAATTCGCTGCGCGGTGTTTTGTCTGTCCACGCTCCCGGCGCTCGTTGTCGTCTGTTGCTATCATAGAAAGGCGCGGACAATACCATGCAACGTTTTTAAAACTACTTTTAAAGGCTTTACTTACCAATGTTATTAAAGGAAATGCTGATACTGGCCACTGCTATTGTCCATACATTTTTGGCAGCTATTTTGTAAACTGTTCATCACTAGCCGTAGTTCACGTTGAGAAACGCTGACAATTTCATGGCGGATATATAAAGCTATATTTAAATATATATATATATATATATATATATATATATATATATATATATATTATAATAATAATAATAATAATTAATTCTTCCAGGGGGTATGGATTTGTCTTGTAAACTTTATGCTTTAAGTTACCCGAGAGATAGACATCACAGGTGGTTAGGTCGGCAGACCGTGGGTTCCACAAATTTCTACTAATAATTCTGTCCTGAAGCACACTTTCAATTATTCTTAGTTGCATTTTTTAATTTTTCAATCTCACTCTACCTATCCAACAAGTATGTAGTTTAAGAGCTTAGGTATATACGAACACTGAAGGAAATTAAAGACAAAATCTTGAGTATTATGCTTAAAATCTTGAGACCATGAGCCCGATAAGTGCAGTTCTGCAGTGTATGGGCACATAGAAATCAGCAACTTAGTATAGTGATTCTTAGATTAATTCCATGAAAATAACATTACATTACATCATAAATTGTGTATATATACGCTGTTAAGTAATAACGTCTAGATGTTTGTATTGGTAATTGACGGCAGTGTAATGAACTACAGTGTATCAATATTTGCTTCATTTGTGGACTAATAATTTTACTTATTAAGAGCATCATGTTTTTAGGTAGGCTAATACCTCCAAATAGGCTTGGAATAATTAGTCGTGGACGGAAGGCGTAACGTAAAGTGGACAGGCCCTATGGTAAATAATGTTTTGTCGGAACTGAGTTCGAATGCTTTCTGCATGGTCAATGACCCCCACATTACCTAGGCTGGCAGATCACGAAGTGAGGTGTGTAAACGTGAATGCAAAATGTCTCTACTGACAGGCGCTGTTCATTTCTCGGCGTATTTAAGACCATGCAAAAGCATCAGATAGTAAATCATGTGATTGATTTGTGGGGAAATACACGAGGAGAAAAATCAACTAATACTGAATATAGAATGCAAGATTCTATTACTGTGTGTGAAAAGAGAAATATAAAAAAGATATACTACATATTTACTGAGACGTTATCCCAATGTTTTCCGTAACTTTTGATCCACAGGAAATTGGTAACATATCAAAGATTCACGGCATAACCATCTGAAAACTAGTAACCCTTTCCAATTTGCTTTATGGTTTGAAATTCTGCAGGCATTCAGGTCTTCTGCTCCAACAAGTGTTTAGTACATCTACATTCCAGCTTATGATCCATAAACCTTAACTTACCCAAATGTCCGTTTTATGAAGTCTTAAAATGTATTGTTTGGAGGTGCCGATTGAAGGGCCATCTCCTCGCATGTCTGGTATTAAAGGGTCATTTCTTCGCAAATGGAATCTATACTTCCTCTTCTTTCAGAGCGGGCCATAATTTGGCATACCAGTTTTAGTTACTGTTACAGTTTTTTTTCAAGCCTTATATTAATAAAAACATAAAATTACGGTGGGAGCAACAAGTTCGTTTAGAAATTCATGATCTATTCAACTCTACTTTTAAGAAAACTCGAAGTCATTATTGTTTATTCATAATTAACTGAATCATGATTAATAGCAATACACTTGGCTAACATTTTTCCTTAAGATTGCAATTTTTAGTTCTTTTTGATAACTATCAGTTTAATAATTATTTATAAACAAGTAAATGGAAAAATTATAAATAATAACTATGACTAATTTGCATGCATTAAAAGCAAAGGAGAACCTAGGAAGCACTTTTTATAATTTTGTTAATGTATAGAAAGTTGGGAACAAAGCAAGCTTTGGAGCGAAGCAGTTAAATGAAAAAAAAAAAAAAAAAAAAAAAATGTGTACATCATTCGCTTCCTGGAAACCAGTAAGCAACAAACCTATTATGCTTAAAACTCAATTCATGAGAATAGTGTATATGTTCAAAAATCCTTAAAGATACTTCAAAAGAGCGGAAGCTTGATTCTAGAAATGAGAAAGGAAATAAAAAGTTCTTGGAATGTGTCTGATAAAGAATTAGTTGTATCAGAGACGTGAAAAAAAAGTGTAAGATTAGGTAGTATAGAATGTAGGAAATTTGGTGGAATGTTATGTAGGTGGGACTTAGGTTAATGAAACAGCGTACATTGCTAACATTTAGTTGTTGCTCTAAAGAAGCGTTACAACACTCAGTGGCGCACCGCCGTGCTTATCACGCTCTGGGTGGTGTTAGAAGGGTGTTCGCTATATAGCATTCGCTACTTTACTACGGAAACAAATTTTGCCTTATGGTATAAAGTTCGTAGTACTCTGCAAGTTATAAGATTTTATACAACTCGGTTATAATTCTTGCCACTTAGATTCAGTAATAGTTGATTATTCATCTTAAAACATTCGGTAAATCATTCCAGCGGATTTCGAATTACCCTCCGTTAAAAGTTCAGTCAATTTAACTGACGTTTATTCTCGTAACTGCCCATTCATACATGAAAAAGCTCGCAGCCTACAATAATAGCTAGCTGATGACAGAAAAACTCCATAGTGTTTATCCATTTATATGTTGTACTGATATTTATTTTATGCTCGACCATGGCTAAATGTAGTAATTATACGTGTGGTAGCTGTGTTTCAACGGACATCATTAAAGTGTACCTGTTAATTAAAATGCAGGTTCCACCAATCAGAAGACTCATTGATAAAACGTAACCTAAATGCTTTGTAATATATTCATGTACCTTCCTGGTGGTATTTGAAACTTTCTAATTGTTAGTAACTGCCATGTATAAACCAAAATTTATGAGGAGTATTAACTATATTAACTAATTGAAATTGCAGTTATCTCTAACTTTGGGCACCACCAAGTTGTTCAGAGTTACCAGCCACCCCTAATCAGGAATTAACCTTCAAAAACCATACTTCGTATTAACATCAAACTACATTCATTACACCCCTAGAGATGTTGTTTTATCATCCTAAAGTGAGGTTTATTGATCTTGAATTCTTTTTGAGGAAGCGAATTAATTATATCAAACAAAGTGTTCCAAGACAAAAGTTTTAAAAGCAAAATTTGAGAAAACCAACTCCTATGTGTTTATAAAGAAAGAAACTACATGACTTAAACAGATGTTCCATATTTTAACAAAATTTTCGATCGGAAAACTTTACCCCTCCATCCTCAGGTGCGAAAGAATTATGGCGTACTTTCTCTACAGATACTGTGCATATAATGGGTAGAGAAAGTGTAGTATTCCACAAAAATTTAATTACGTGATTTCAGCGAAAATATATACCTATATTTTTAAATCCTCTGAATCCATAACTGCATTTTTTGTAAAAGGTCCTCTGTATGTGTGCGAGTGCTTTGTGTGTGGTGTGTGTGTGTGTGTGTGTGTCTGAGGACACCATATGTCATAAACGAAAATAAAATTAAATACCATATTTGGTACTTCTATTTAGTGTCTTCCAGGGATGCGACACGAAGGTTTTTAAGAAAATCCATCCGCCTCAAACTACGATTTATGTGCAAAATATTTTTAATACTTTGTTTTTTTTTTCCCAAAAATGGCATTAGAGTATATTAAAGATATTACATGACAAGGTGTATATATTTAATTTTCTGGGAATAGCCTCTGAATACCTTCATTCTGAATGAATTTTGCATAACTGGTAAACCGTAGACAAAACTTACTACAAAAAAAAGTGTAAATATGGTTAAAAATCACAGTTTATGTAATATACATTCATTCGTAATGTGAACCGTTTCAGAGATATACTTTGTTATTGGTTTCAATTTTAGGCTACTTAAAAATGTTTCTCAACCGGGAGGCCATCTTTCGCTTAATCTATCTTTTGTTGGTGTCCTGGCTCTGCAAATTGAACCGAATGTCAATTGTTTCACATAACCGTTGTTCTAAATGTTTTTTTTTTTTCTGGCTTTAGCCTAGTGTATTGCCTTATTTTTCTTCTTGGATGAAACTAATGCAACCATTTCTGCTAATACTTTTCTCAATTATCACAATGTAGACAAAGGAATAACCTTTTGTAACAGTATTTTAACAGTGACATGGGAATGGAACACATCATTTTTTTTTTTTTTTTTTTTTTTTTTTTTGTGAAGTGGTGCAGAATTCAGAGAATAAAATAAGAGATGCATTATAACATTAAAATATGTTTAATATATATATTAAATTATATTCTTCATTTAGTCTTATCTTTAAGGCCGGTTTGGTCCTTTTTTATTCTTATTTTCGTTCTAATATGACGCTTCTTATTCGTAATAGGGGAATAAATGCTGTGTAGACCTCATTTTGCTTTCATTGCTTTAGCTTCATTTATCTCAAAAGCATACGCGTAATCTCCGAAGGAGGGGCATATGCCATAGTAAGCGGTTCAAAATCCTATATTCCATTTGCATTAAGTTTTCTGCTCCAACAAGTAAATCTAAGTGTTTTCAATTTTCGCGTAGCTTGCAAAAAGGCACTAAAAATCGAGTGTTCGAATAATTTAGCATCCATGTTCTAAATCCGTGCCTCGCTTCATTTGCAGTAACATACATGCCGTGGGGCACGTAGGAAATGTTTGACCTAAGGGCATAACCTTTCAGCGATACCACAGGCACCATTTATCAGAGACCTTCTCTTGTGCTGGCGGTCATGAAGGCCATAGTCGTGACCATAAACTTCCATCTGGCATGGCAACCCTCTCACGGTTGTTTACGTATACTCTCCATTTATAACTAGCTGTCATTCCGGATACGCCCGAGGGCAATACCTTTTAGTGGTGCGCAAATGGCGTACAGTACATACATAACCCATCGCTTCCAAAAGCAAAAGGTTTAAAAAGAGAAACACTGCAGGTTTCATAACGTTTGGTTGCAATTGTCCTATTGTGAGGAACCATAATCAACAGTTCACTCAAATGATGCTTGTTGCAGAAGAGAGAAAAGGGTGGTCAATTTATTTACATTTAGCAAGAAAAACTCTTATGTGCCAATTTCTTATGTTTCACATTGTTCACAGACTTACGGATTAAGTTATGGAGTAACATACAACTTATTTATTTATTTATTTATTTACCTTCCTTGTATGTAGGAATTACAGTAACCCAGGACTTACAAGCCAGCACCGGGGCCAGAGGCCTGTTGTAGAGCAGAGGCTCTATATCAGAGTCTGATACCTAAAGTCGGAGAGATCCATTGTGATCCCTGACAGTTGCCTTACCTCTTGACTACTCTGTCACACTATTGCCATTTCGTCCCGCCCACGGCAGCAGCAACAAACCTCTCAGTCGCCGGGCAAGGGGCTCCGCTCCTAAATCATCTGCATCGTCAACTTCATTTTCATCGTTGTTTCTAAGGCTAATGTCATTGACATTATCATTGCTAATACAGCGTATTTACAATTACACTAGAATTGCTCAGCGCCAACAGAAACTGCATTGAGGAATATTTTTTACGTGTTGCAACAAGACTGCTTACCTAGCCTGAATCTAGTGACACAGAGACGCACACACCTTTTATCAGCTGAGATAGCGCGCTGGCTGTTGGGGATTACTATGCATCTTCCCAACTTTTATGAAGGTGAGGAAAGGAATGATATGAAATGTCGGTGTAATGGATGACAGGAAAAACAATTATGGAGTAATTGTTGGAATGAATGGCGGGGGAAATCTAAGAACCCGTAAAAAACCTATTCAGACGCCACTTCGCCGACTACAAGTCCACATGCTGTTCCCTAGGATCAAACCCGAGTCATCTAGTTTAGAGGCGAGCGGTCTAAACCCTAAGTCACGTAGCCGCCAACCTCAAAACAAGTAATGCAAAATTTGCGGCCCAACACTGTATCTGGAATTTGATGACACGTCATCCTTAAGTTGTTGCAACTCAGGCGATGGCAGCCTGTGCACAAGCCCTACGTCCGAGATTCTGTAAACGCAATTATGTCAATTTTATGGTATTTTCTATTTTTAGGATATTTTTCAATTACCTTCATTATTTTGTAATCCCCTTGACCTTTTATGCGTAGGCGTGGAATTGAGAATCGGGAAAGGAACGTCAATGGTAAATTACAGTATTTAATCAAATCTAATACCTGATTATTTTGGAAAGGGTTACCGTTGGCTTTGAAATGAATTATCATTAATCTATTCCTGAATCTAACCGTAAGGAATTACAACTGCGTCGCATTAAGTCTGAAAACTTCCAGAGTATTAAGAACTTTAGTTTGTAGGCAAACGTTGTTTCCATCGTAAATTTCGGAGATTATGTTGCCATGACTTGCTAAACTACTACACGACAGTTCACTTCCGATCTCCATAAACTTTCGCGAGCCTAGTGCTGCGCTACGATCACTGTAGTAACAGTAACTTCAAGCACGAAAAGTGCAAGAGTAACGTAACACCAGACACACCGGAAAGTGTATAGATTTTAACAGTGCATCCGTTTTATTAGCCTATGTTCTGGATACTACTGACTACTATCTACTGCCCCATTATAGTTTCTATGTTCTACGTTGCCAAACGTTGCACTTCATATTAGCATCTGAGATGCACATGTAATTCACTTTGACACTCACTCCTAAGTATACTTTCCTTTGCTAAATTCTCAGAAATGATTTGCAGGAGTTTTCAAGAACCTCCTAAGCTGCCTTAGGTCTGACATGACTGCCCAATAACAGAAATATAGCTTACGTTTATTTTTTTTTATTTGTTTTTTCTTTACTCGTTGACTTAGATGTTTGAAATTAATTTTTGCAATCATTTCTCTGTTTGCATATTATTTTCATATCATATTTTCTGCATTTACGTTCCATATCTAAGGGATTTTATAATGACATACATACAAATTCATCCCTTGTTCAATCTCAGGGAACTGTACGTGGCGGATATTCTCACCGAGAACCGGCGTATATTCTCCGGGTTCTCCGTGTTCCTCCGCCATTCACTCCGCCAATTCTTCCATCATCACTTTTCCTATCATCATTTGGCCTTCATTTCAAATCATCTACTCCTTCACTTTCAGGAAAATCTGTAAAACGCTGCTTATTAGGGAGCAGGTATAATTAGAATTATAAAAGTATGTTTCAAACTGCGGATGTCACAGGCCTGTTTTCCGTTTATTCCTGAGTTATGTCATTGGCAGTGTAATCCGCTTCAATTGCAATGACTTTAGAACAATCTGACAACTTAGAAGTGTAAATGCTGATTTTTTGATCTGCTTTAAAAATAATTTAATCTTTTCATATTTTTGAAAAAAGAATATGAAAATATACAGTTAATTTAATCAATTATCTCATTATTTCTCTTATATCTACATTTTTAAATACTTTATTTACTATTTATGATCGTTACGACTACTGTCTTATCGTGACTGCAAATATTACATATGATCAATGAACATTGTGTTTTGAGCCAGCAAAGAATTAAAATAAAACAATGTTTTAAGTCCTAGTAGAAGGAGAGTGGCATGTTGGGATCTACAGGCAGACCAAAGGAGCTGGCAGAACCTGGGAAATTTCCTGGCTAAATTGCACTAACCAGATCAATTTTGCTGAGTTAATCAGAGTCAATTTATGTCTATTGCTTCTTTCTCTTTTACTATACTTTTCTTTTTTTCTTTTTTCTTTTCTGTCAACTGAGGTTTTGCTATGATATACTATTTATTAATTGTTTTTGAAATAGCAATGTAATATTTATTACTGTAATTTTAATTTGTTTGTTAATATTCTTCTGTAGTTATTTGATTACTATTTTGGAGGTGAAAGTTTTGTACTATAATTCAAAGTATTGTATACATGTCCTTGTAGCAACCCTCTAATGGGGGGGGGGGAGTAGTTTAAAAATAAAAATAAAGTAATTATGCATGGGCGGACAATGACCCATGCAGTAAGTGTCAGTGTAAACTATAATCTCACCTTACATGCAGTCGGTCTGGGTAGATAAGTTTGTAGGCACTGGCCTTCTGGGCTCAGGGTCGCTGGTTCAATCGGCCAGGACTCCGATAGGTTTTAAGTGTGCTTAAAAGCGATAGCCCCATGTCAGTGGATTTACTGGCATGTTAAAAAGTTTCTGTGGGACGACATGTTGGAACACTGGCGGCGCAGATATAATTCTGATAGCATCGTTAGGAAGCAAAATATTTTTTAGTCCCTTTACCTACCATCTACCTACCTAAATATTATATTAGAATCTAACATTCCGGCTTTAAACAACTTTGGTAGAAATTAAAAAAAAATATTACAGTATAACTTTGAGATTATCTTTATGCAGAATAAGTTAGGTATATAAGTTTAGGTTTATCAACAGCTAGATATGAATACATACATTTGAAATTACGTTAAATTGGTGATATCAAAAATAAGTTATAATTAATTAGTGATATAATATTTTATAGTTTTTGTAGTAAAAGCAGTTTCACCTCAAACTTTATTATAATAGTGGCATTTATTCTGGAAACTTTTTTTTAAATTAGCTGTCAAATTTGAATATTGCATTTAACTCCCATAAAGAAACAGACTTTTGGAAAATATAGTACTTTAAAGATGTACATACATATATTTCATTTTATGCTGTATTTCATGCAAAAACCGAAATTACCGCTCTCATATTACGTATGGGAACTCAATTTTGGGGAAATATAGCAACTAGGAATATGACATTTCAATACCACGAACACAATCTTAAAAATATCGAATTTCTCCAACTTTGAGCCTACCTGTTATATGGGAGCTTTAATGTGTTTGTATGTATTTTATATTGGATACACAAACGAAAAGTATATTTAGGAATTATGTTTTTTTTACACTGTATTCATTATTAAATATAGAAAAATATTACTGACATAATAGGGGAGGCCCAATATTGAGGGCAATAAATCCAATTTTCACATTGGATACAATATAAAATAAAATATGTAATTATGTATATTTTTTAAAATAATATATTTTCAAAAGTTGGAACAAAGTAACACATTAAGAAGCAAATTAACTTCATTTATGGTAATGAGATCAATACTGGTTACGATAACACTTCCTGGTTATAACGTATTAGATAAGAATAAAATATTCAAATTTGAAAGTTAGTTTAATTAAAAGGTGTCCAGATTAATGCCACTGCTCTAGATTTGTTGTAGCATTAAGTACGCCTGATATTTCCGTTGGTATGTTGTACAATTTTTTTCAGTTTTCATGTTCAGGATATTCAGTGATGACGTGTTCAATAGTAGTGCAGTGCTGCAGATAAAGTATTTAGGAGAGAGTGAATGATGTTACAATTGTCTGTTCTCATTCTTGCAGTAGCAACTCAGTGCTGATGTTTGAGGTTTGCATACGCGTATGCTGTCACGCTATTCTGGCGCATTTTGTGTAATTTATTGTTTCGGGACCTCACGAGGCTGAGTGCACCCCGATCCAGGTCTCCCAGCGGGGGAAAAATCCCCACGCCGGTACTTAGAATCGAACCCAGATCTCCCGCTTGACAAGCAGTAACGCTGCCACTGCGCTAAGGAGACGATCTTTGCTCTCACTTGTATGAATACAGGTTAGATCTCAAACCCACATGCTCATTCATAATCTTGCCACTCTGTTCACCTTTAAACAAATATATTGATTTATTATTGGCCAGCTGTATCCCATACAGATTCTGTAGTTTGTATTTCGAAGTGTGGAAAAAGTAGGGGTTAGCTTTAATGAATTTCTAGATATCATACCTTTCATAGGATTGAACAATGCACGATATACGTTCATTTTCATAGCTCAGGTGTCCTATCAGAAAGTGCCTGTCATAATTAGACATACAATAGTAGAATATCGGGGTGAAATTGGACAATTTCCGATTGATATTGCAAACTAACGTCCTGTGAGATAACAATGTTGAGCCATTAGATTTTCCAGATATGTTTAATTTTCTGTTCCATATATTTTAAGTTTTGGTGTGGGGTGGTTATTGCAGGGTCGCTGAATGGTTCTCTTAAGGCTTCTTTACCTGCCGTTTCTGATTGCTCATTTAATTGAGTTCCCGTATATGAAGGTATCAACACTAATAAAACTTCCTTTTCATTTGGGCTGTATTTGAGTATAATGTTTGTATTTCTTGAACTAGGTACTTATATGTGTATTTTTCTTAAATTTCTGTCACTGTAAAGAAGATTAAATTCTTTAAATGTTATTTAGAGTGCATTAGTTTTAATAGGGCTTCTCTTATTGCCTAAATTATTACTCAGCCATTATCATTTGTTGTTGCAGCGTCAGTGTAGACTGAAATGTGCTTGAGATAAGTTTCCTGAAACTGTTTAAACTTGTTTTGATATATTACGTTATCCGTTTGAGTTTTTCTTTGAATATATTGTTGCGAGTGGGCTGAAACTTTTCATTTTTGTGATTTTAGGTAACAGCCTGAAGTCCAAATTCCTATTCGCGTGTTAAAGGGCATGGATTGTTGATATTTATTCCAGTACTTTACCTTCTGTATATTGCTGTGGATGTAGATATAGACTACTGACACAAAATTAGATGACGTTATAGCTGCGTAGGTCTTTTTCTTCGTATAGCAGTAATAATCGTGTATAAATTAATTTACAACTTTATGTACATTAATTTAAATGTGTTAAATACTGGTATTTAGATATTTTTTGTAATTGTATTAGTTTTTAAACTTGGAGTCGCAGTTTTCAAACAATTTTGTGTCCTGTTTCAACCTTCAGAGGCTATAAACGTTTCAAGCACAATCACAATAATTATTATTAATTACATTAGGTGTATTTTTCGACAAGTGAAGACCGCAAAATAATTATATTTTTCCCCAAATGTAGCAAACCTTGAGTTTATGTGAAGTTTCTTAAAACGACGTTATTTTCCATTTGATTTGGCAGAAATGTAACCACGCTGATTGTAGCGTCCCTCAGGCTATGAAAATGTACGTTTCAATCCCCGAGAAAGCTTCTCACTACTGCTGGTTAAAATAAGATGAGTAGGAGAGAGGCAGACTAAAGAAGAAATGTGGAGCTTCTAAACATGGCGAAAGTTGTGTTTCGTCGTGAAATAAAAGTACTGACCTTGCTGCAGTACTTCACAGTGCAAAGCTTCATTCATAAGCTCTAAATGCATTCAAAGTTTTGTCTAAGAACGATCGATGACCTCATTGTACCACTCTCTATATCCTTGGGAGAGTTTCAACGGAGAGGAAGCGTATAATGTGTAATTTGTTTCTAACGTGCATTCCTGTATTACAAGAGAAGCACGCCATAATACTAGGATGAATTTATAATAACAAATGATGATGGAAATGGAGTTTTATTTATGGAGGCTTCTTATCTACTGCTGTTCTCAGCGTTTCATTCTATATTGGGCACAAAAGACCGCTTAATTTTACTTAGAGACCTCTTTTATTGGGTTTGAGGTTCTTTTACGTGCCGTAAGGCTGTTTACGCCCAAAAGAAATCCATCGTTCTCCGCCGGATTTGAACCCGTGACTGGTTGATGGTGAGATGATGATGATGATATGTACATTCTTTGCTGAGAGGCCACAGTTTGGTAAAATTCTTTTATCAGCACACTTTTTCGTAGCTAGGGTAGTCACTAGAATTGTAAAATTCTGCTAGTTTCAGCTCCTCCACATAGGTACCTACCCCTTCTGGACATACTTTTCCCCAGGCCAGTCTTTGCATAGGCAGACAGACTTTCTCAGTGCTGGGCAGTTCAAGTAAAACTGGTCTACACCGTGCTATCATTTTATGCCAAGATTACAACCGTGTTATATTTCCCCTCTGGGAGACCTGGTCCGGGGTGTACTCAACCTCCCTTGGTCTCTGGGGGGGGGCAACTGAGCTACTTGATTGAGAAAGTAGCGGCTCCAGATTGAGAAGACCGCATCAACCTGTTGGGAGGGACTCGAGGCGCTGATCGCGTTTTACCCTCCAACACTGCATCGTATTCATGACGCCTTCGGAACGAGATGGAAGATGCAGCGGCCGGGCGGTAGGACAATGTCCCTTGTGGACTGCCGTGACATGGAGCTTTACACCTAAAATTCATCAAACTTAAAAAAGAAAAGAAAGAAAAAAGAAAACTCCTTAACCGACTGGGATGGCTCAGGCGGGTTCGTCGGTAGTCCAAATTCGGGTTTGATCCTCGTCGTGCACCAATTGTGCCTTATTTTCCCTTTCTTATTTTCTTAAGTCTTTTTAATGCCACGAATGGCTGCCCTTCTCTCATGCTTCACACTGAAGAAATTGACCAAATAAGCAATTAAAGCAGTTTAGCTCTTTCCCCAATCCTTTCAAAATTTACAAACTAAAATAATTTTAATGAAACTAGATTTTCTTCTAAGCACAAAGATAAGTTCAGTAGAAGGTGCAATACACCCCATTTACAATATCGTACAGGAATATTCTATATACATCCAGTTACAAATTGTTACATTCTGTGGTCAGTCTTTTGGGGCAGTGCAAAGGGCAAAGTTGGGAAACGGGTAACATGTGACCAGGTCGGTTGCGAGTGTCTACAATTTTTACAGCCGACGATCCATCCGTTTGGCGTCATTATCTTCCCATTCCACTGATATACTTAGACTAATGAATAAATACTATGTTAGTCCATTGACGTTTACTTCAGTAGGAAAAAGCCTTGTAATACACGTGTTGAACGATAAAGCAAAGCCTCGTGGAGTGTATGATAGAACAGCAAACATTCTACTTGTATACCCTCACTCCCTTCCGTCGCTCTCCGTGGCGTAATGCCTACCATGCTAACGTCATATACCCAAGGTCGCGGGTCGAAGCCCGGAGAACATGGAATTTTTTGGGTGTAAAAATCCTTAGCATGGCTTCCTTCGGAAGGAAATTAAAGCCGTTGGTCCCGTGTCGTAGACTTACGGCACGTAAAAGGATATCAAGCCTGATAGAGAGGCCTTTGAGCAAAATGAAGGGTCTTTCACGCCCAGTACAGAATAGGACGCTGAGAACCACAGCTGTTAAAGAGCATCCATAAATAACACTCCACTTACATTTTTTTTTTTCACTCCCTTCCTTAAGTGGCCATTCCAAAGATGTCTGCTTTTTCATAGAAATTATTATGGACGCTAAGGTATCAAAGTTCCAAGATTGCCTTACATGGCTGACAATGAAAACGCCTCATGAGGTTCTGGTTACCTCTTCTACGCTGGGTATCAGGGTTCCATACTCGTTTCTGTTTACACTTGTTTAATCATTAAATAAAAAGGAAACCGTTTAACTGTTAGTCCCGTTTATAACATCTTGAAATAAAATGATGGGCCTTTTCTATTACGTTTCCGGAAGTTTTAAGTAGAATACCTGTTTTATTGTATTTAATTTTCGTTGCATTCTTAGATAAGCAGCTGAAATTGATGTATCAGATACACACAAATGTTTGGTTCTTATAGTAATCTCATAACTAAAATCATAAGCCCATTTTTTTTCATTTTATTGCTTCATTGATACGTAAAAAGTGATATGTGTATTTTAAGTGGTTTTCATTATATGTTGCATATTTACACTGTTTTTCAAATGGGAAGAGGTCTACTCTGCAGCGAATGAGATGCCTTATCGTGCTTTGTGTTGCCAGGTCGCTACCCCCACTCTTTTCATACGTCCCTCTCACTCACACACTGAGCATGCAAATCTGCCTGCCAACATGTTTATTCATGTGTATTATGAAAACTATTTGAACTAAGGATCTGTGGTTTTTACGGTTCTGCTACGAACATTACTCCCTATTTTCCTAGTGAATTAGTTTTTCCAAAATTTGAATATTTTTTCTTCGCGCAAGAATATTTATGAGAGACGAATTACTTAGCACGTTACTCCCCAGTTAAAGGCGAATGCAATATGGCAACACAGCAGCACCCCGATTGCCTGATGGCCTGGTGCTCAAGGACAACCTCATCCCATTTAAAGTCACTGAAGTTGACAATATAAGAAATAGATTTCTTGTGAAATAAAAGGCACAACGAAGGATTACGTGGTTGCCATATTCTAGCGGCATTGGAGACGGAACTGGCTTTCCACTCTTCGGCAGGGCTTACCTTATGTATAACACTTCTATGTTTCAAAGTGTATTTGTAAAACAAAAACAAAATAAATTTTAAAAAAAGGCGAATAAACATCCTTAATTTGTCCATCTATATCTATCTCTACTTTAAAGGCTGGCACCAATGTCCCCTCCACAAGATATAAATATTTCTTAAACATGGTACCATAATAAAAGGAGTATGGCAATTAATGGCAGCATTCAGCAATTTAATGGCATTGCCCGCACCTTACATTAATGAAAGAGTAGATGCTTGTGTTTATGCTAATGATGCGGCTCATTTGTTTTGTTTGCATAGTGGTTGCTGACAGTAGCAAATACATGGGTTGATAGCTCACGGTAAAGCAACAAAATGCTAATATTAATAACAATAATGGCAATAATAAAGCAACTTTGCTCATCGCGTAAAGTGTTAGTTTGCACACATGCAAATATTTACATATCAGCTTAAGCCCATTTCATGCGCGTAGCCGGCACATTAGACAACAAAAAGGCATGCGATAAGGGAGTGAAAATGCATGTGTGTTCACAGTGGTGAGCATTTACCATCCACTCATCGCAGTGGCATCCCCAGACAAGGCAGATACAAAAATAACACCTCTATGGAATACGTGCAGCAAGTTTAAAACTTTTCAGCTGTACATTTGAAAGCGATTCGTATCCCTTCTAGCTAGGACACCGATGTTTACTTTTTCTGAAAACAAAGAATATACTATATTCTCTTTTTGGTCTGTCCTGCAACATTCAAACGAAAACAGGATAATTTGCGGTATCGAAATAAACTAAATGAAGATTTGTTTGCCAATTTACCAGAGGGGGAAAGCAGAGTAAAACAATCGTTTTTCAATTGAAGTACAGAGTAAAGGGAAGTGTTTGAAGCCATGTAAATGACGTTTGTGACAATAGTGCATGTAGAAGCTGTAGTTTATTGCCTAGAGTTTATCTACCTCTGTCATTACACTCTTCTATGAAATCAAAACTATATTTCATTAATATGTTACGCTTCAGATCCACACAAATACGATCCTTTTGTTACTTATGTGTTACTTTCACTCATTTAAATAATTTTCAAACGACAAAATACGCTTCATATGAATTAAGTAATTAACACAATGAGTTCACGCTCTTGCCTTAAGTCTAGATGTTCATCTCTCGTAAATACTCCTATCTCCACTCTTTCTTTCTTTTATCCTCTCCTGCTCTCCCAGCTTCAACTCTTCGGCTCTCTTCGTATTTCTTCCCTCATTCCTTCCTATACCCGTTATATGTGTATACTGCTTTGAAGATTTTACTTGACGTTTTAAGAACAATAACTTTTTTGGGTTATTAGTCAAAATTAAAACATAAAAACTGGCTTTATAAACTAAAAAAGAACAGAAAACGTGCTGACATAAAGAGCCGTGCTTTACGTTGGTAAGGAACTAAGAAACCAGCTCCTCCCACATTCATGGCTTCACCTGCTTCTAGCCAGACAGTTTATAAGCATTTTGTTTTTCATGTAGCGGAGGTGTAACAGGTTAGGCTCCAGGACAGTTTTAGACTCGTTGAGAAAGCATAATGATTCAGTTTAATGATTGTTCTTCCGTAAGCTGGAAAGGAGGAATCAAAATGAAAAATATGTGTCTACAATTCTACTTAAAGAGAAGTTTAGAACGCTTTCCATTTTAACAGAGAAAATTCAAGTCATATGGAAAGTTTCAAGACCTGCCAACTTTGATTTCATAGCTCAGATAGAAGAACAGCAGCAAAGGAAACAGAATATTGGTAGTAGAGATGCTGATCATGAAACCGAGATTTTATTATGATTCTAACTTTCCAAATTACTCGTATTTAAATAATTTTATTATCGGTGCTTTGCGAGAAAATGACTATGAAGAAGCTTTCCGGGTGCATAGCAGTTAGACCCGTTACCAGTTTGGTACATTACCAATTGGGCACAGAGAGGCGAGGTTTCTTTCACTGTGAAGGTCACTTTCAGGTAAATGGAGAGTAAGGCTGGCGAAGCGAGGGGGTTTAACTGTGAAGGCCACTTGCCTCTTTGAGGAGGTCACTTTGAGTTTGTAACTCTGGAAGAAAAGTTTGTTTTTCCCCGTTGCTGACATGGAACTCACAGAAACAGGGGAGGATAAATTAAATTTGAGAAATTAAGATAGTTCTACGACTATTTTGTAAAACAGTAGCTGGATAATCCTTCAATTTCAAAAGATATATGGAACTGTCACGGAAAACGTCACAGAACCAACAATACTGTCGAAGAATGGAACCACCGGCTCAACAAAATCGTGCAAAGATCACACCCTAACACACTCGTGCTATCTAAGGCCTTGAAGGATGATGCAGAGAACCAGGGATTCCTTTTTGACCGAAAAGAACTAAACTTGAAGGGGAAAAACGAAGAAAGTCTGTAGTTACACTTGACAAGAGGATTATTAATAGCTTGAAATATGTTCAGGAAACCAGAAACCTAAGAAAATGTCTCAAAACTCTTACGTATATGCAAAAATTAAGTTAATGACCATTTCCGTTTTATACGAATGACCTTAAATACTAATGAAGAAAAATTACAAATTCTTGCTGAATGAGGTTTTAAATAAATGAAATTGTATTTATGGACTAACAAAAAATAACCCATTGACGAGTTCTAACAGAACAAAAATAAGATAGCATTATATAAATATTTGGGAGCGATAAGAGATCACCTCCACGTAGTGTGCTCTGGAAACAGTATGCTTTAAATGCGCATAGCTGGCTAAATACGATTTTCAACAAAATAGTAAACATGACCAAGATCAATTAAAACTTATATGCCTCCTTTAATACCCAGCGCCTGAAACAGGTTTGGCTAGTTGCTTGATCCACTTGCCCAATAGCTACTATTTTTGTTTTGTGCCCAATTGCTAATGTGGCCACTGCTACAGTTCCAGCTTTCCAACCCTTTCAATTAATTCCAAATTTCGTCGTTTTTGAAATGCTTCTTTGTTCTATATGGTTTATTTGTATACATATATATATATATATATATATATATATATATATAAACTCAGTTCCCTAACATGATTAATTACTTATTTTTGTATTGCCAAAATTGTCCAATAATCCTTTTCGTGGTACTTCTTCCATCCTGTTTACAGCTGCGAAGTCTATACACCGGCCCAATAAGGATACTAGTTTTTTTTTATTTCTTGTCTCCTCTCAAATATGTACATAATGTATATTAAAAGTATAATATTTACAAGACAATTTCATTTAACCCTACATAGAATCTTTTTCTTAGTTCCTCTCTCGTTCGATCCTTAATTGAGAAACGACCTCTGCACCCAAACTCCAACCAATGAGCAGAGTTTTGAAATACAACCAGTAGGAGAGAGATACAACAAACGAGTGTCTTCCAGCCACTAAGGTAAAATGTTTGTTTCCCAACTCTTTCGCCAATCTCTTCATAATTCCTGAAAGGCGACCTGCAGTGGTTCATTTTACTTGCGATTCGGAGCTTTTATAGTTAGCCATTATTAAGATTAATTGGGTTATCATAATCTTTCCTTCATAATATTGTAAAATAAAACCTTCCAATAATCTAAAGTGTTAATTCTATGTTCATTATTTGTTGACCAAGGGCACATGCCAGATCTGACATTTATAGGAATGTGATTTATGGTTTATATTGGCAGTTTATTTCCTGTGTTTTGACTAAATTTTCTTTTCTTTTAGGCTACAAATTTCGAACGTTGTTGAGGTAAAGATGTGCTGCATGACCATTTTATTTTGAATAACCTTCAAAATTAAATATCTATTTTATTGATATATTTGCTATTTTTTATAGATTGTTCCGGTGGCTATATGAACTGCAGGTTAAGTTATTGCCATATGTTTTGTATTCTAAATTAATGGCCCAGTACGTAAAGTACCTCGGCGTATTACGTAACTAAATGACGGTGATATCACTTTTTATTCCATATTATAAAAATACTTTCACTACGGTCGGCGTGGTGACATTCTGTAGCTTGTAAGGCTTGCCCCTGTTAACCTTGTTAGATCAGCTTAAATATTTTATACTACAAGGTGTTATTAATATATTAATCGAGGATAACCACGTCTCTAGTTCCAAACCTTTCCCGATTTTCTCCTCACTCTAATACCTGGAGTTTGTTCCCCTTCCTAGGACGCTACAAAAGAAAATGTAGTGGTGGTGGTGGTGGTAGACCTATAAAATACATGATTCTAAGCCTAATGGTAGTTAACATTAACCATAATGGTAGTTTAACTATATGAATAGAAAACTGAAACTATTTTCAACTTAACACTACCTTTTAAAGCACATCTGTAGTATTTGTGATAGCCTTGAAGGTTTACGAGGAATTGTGAATCAGATAGAAGGTTATACACGTTTGGGTATCTAGCCATGGTAGGGTAGAAGTTGAGCACCGGTATTAAAAGCCAAAGGCACATATTTGAAGCCCCAGATAAAGATGATGTGTTCTTTGATCAGAGTTTTTTTAAGAAAGTGCTAAGGACAAATGTATAAAAGCAGGTTCCGTATGCTTAGGTCGGTTAGGTGTGTCCCCCTTCCTCTGTTTGACCAAAGAATAACTAACTTCCAGTTTGAAAGGGTAGTTATGAAAATGGTTTCTTAAGTGCTCCTCTTTTAGACCCAGTTTTTATTTTAGGAGAAAGTCCTAAACTATATTTTTGGTTGAAATAACGCTTCTATTGTATTCTTTGACCAGAGTATTTTGAGACAGTGGAAAGAGCAAATGTAGGAAACAGGTTGCCGTGCCCAGAATTGTTTCGCGTGTTGCTCCCTTGTAATAGCCGCCGGTACAGGCACATGACGTCCTTATTTGCCCCTTCTACTGCCTCAAAAGTATGTACAAAGTATATTAAATGCCCCATGGTAAATTACAAAGCTGGCTTTCTTTGTGTTTAAGGTATCTATGATTAGCACAGAATGTTGTGTGATTGCTTTTTATTATATTCCTTGAATACAAAATATTCTGGGAACTTTTGTAGTAGAGTAATAGGGAAATCAATTTAATCAGTAATTCATTACTCATTTGAGTCAATTAAAATGCTTTTATGTAAATTATTAGCTCTTAACTCGCCTCCTCTCTTAGCTCCGGAGCTTCTGACGAGGTACAATTCACATATAAATTATAACTAGAAATATTTCTTTTCAAATTTTAAGTAATATAGTCACACCATTAATTGACACACAGCAATTGCAACCTTTGCTGGATGTATCAACTTGAAAGTTCAATTAAGACTCGAGTTTAGTAAGGGTCTAATCTGAAAATTTCCAGATTTATTTCCTGAGAATTTTTAAAATTTTTAATTTGTCTATCTTCTACTAGGCACTCCAGATTTTATTGGGCATTGTGAAGCCTAGAAATGGCTTAGTACCAAAGAAATATAAACTCTGAATTCAAAGTTACTGCTAGTTTTATATCGTGCTATTAAAAACTTCATGCAGCCAGCTCGTACACTCAGAGACATTAAACATTCGCCCGGAAATATTTCGTAAGACGGTGTCCTTTTGCCTGACTCCGCCCATGTCTTTCACCTGTTTGCTATGCTCTTAAAAGCGTATTGCACAGGCCATTTTACGGAAGGGAAGGGGTTGACTATGAAACGGAACTAGCGACAAATGTAAGTTCTGAGTGTCGAACTGGTGATTTCTACACTTTCTGGTTGGACAATACTTCACCCCTCACTCCGGGTGCTACAAAATAAGGTTAATGTTTTCTCTGCGCTACATACTGAAGTTATAATGCCAAGGTAAAACGTGTAGGTGGTAGATTAAATTAACTGCTTATACAAGTCAACATGTTCTGAAGGAATGTCGAGTGAGGCTGAGGGGTGAAGGGATGGATTAACCGATCGGTTTTGCATTTTCTTACTCGTGTAGTATGTTGTACCAGAACGGCACCAATGGACATAGTGGAAAGACACGAGAGACCCAAGTGTTCACATTTTCAGAAAAATCAATCTCCAGGCGTATTTTCAATATCTTTGACTGTACAATTTCTAAGAAATTTCTCGTAAACGTAGAACAGGTTAGCAGCTGAAGCTGTGGACATTTCGCTTTCCCTTAACGAGTCCAACCGAAAAACGGCATAGATTTCCTTTTCTTGGAGAGTTTAATGAAGGCAATTTGACGCCACACAAATCGGTTGCGGAAAAATAATGTCCCGGAAACCATGCAGTAGTAGAAGGGTAATACCAAATTAATAATTTTGAGAACAGGAGCATGCTGTCGCAAACTATTTTTACTACGCTACTTCCGTCAAAATTAAAAAGTCTTGTTAGAGTCTCGTAACGTGAAACCTGTCCGCGATGTGTCAGATGTAAACAAAACATACAAACATACCCTTATACGGTACTATAGCCCGTTGCAGTGCAGGACCGCTGACGGTAGTGTCGTTAGTGTTGTTGTTGCCTAAGGAATGTAGACTATTGAGGATTCGTGGGGAGCTGCGCGGAATTGAGCGCATGGCACAGTCCGGCAAGTAATGCTATAAATAGTGGGCATTTATGTTGACGTTCCATTTATAGACAACATATTTATGATATTTATATGCACTAGCCTACTGTAATTGCTGTAATGTGGCGTCGAACACGATGAGTGAACATGTTCGTTTAACACACCAGTATACTGGTACACTCGTTGATTTTCCACAGCGTTTGTCGGTGTATAACTTGACAGTTAGTGGGAGCGTTCGCCACCGGTAACGTGAGTTGGGACGAGTAGTAATCACTGATGATGGGTTTGTCTGATATAAATATATATGCTCTTGTACAGTACTAGTACTGAAGATAGGTGTGTCTGATGTTCAGTATGACATCTGAGTAGTGAAACCTATAATGTCAAACGCTGGTCTCTTTCCGCTCAAAGAGTACAGCGCAGTAACCTATGTAATGTTAATTTTATATTGTGTACATTAAATGAAACAGCACGTAAACAGTTATCATGTGAGTTAATTTCATTCTGACTAATAAATTAATGTGTTTCATAAAGTCAGATTACTATTATGTGTGTGCAGCTCTTTTGTTATTGCACTCATCTGGAATAGAGTTTATAATATGTAAATATATTTGTCGAAGTCAGCTGCTTACCCTCCCCATATTAGGACTGACACCCCGTAAGACTTACAAGCGAATGCCTAGGGGTCATTAGCCTGTCGGGAAGCCAACAGCACGAAGCAGTGGAATGGAAAACCTGGAACAAGTGGTCGGCCCATAGCTAGGCATGAACGTGAGGAAGTGGATGATATGAAATGTAAGTGAAATGGATGATAGGAAAGATGATGGTGGAGCAATTGGTGAAATAAGTGGCAAGGGATAACTGGGGACTCGGAGAAAACTCGCCCAGACGCCGCTTTATCCACCATAAATCACACACGCAGGCACTTGGAATCGAATCCGGGCCACCTAGGTGGGAGGTGAGCGGTCTAGCCGTAAATATATTAAAATAAAAATTTAGAAGCGCCATTGACATGAAGTGAGCAAAGTAGCCTTCCAAAATGTACGTCGCGACAAATATGGGCTACTCTAGAAAAGGCTAAATCAGTATGTGCTGAATAATGTATTCTTAATCTAAAACTGTATAATTTAGTACTGCATATATACACTACAGTTACCTGTATGTTGCTTTCCCGCACTTGTCTATTTGGATCACAAGACAGATTTATACACCTTCTTCGTTTGCTATCCCCCCCCCCCTCAAATGGAGGACTGGCACCAGTTCAGGATTTCGATCACATGCCTGTTGAGGAGTAGTTAAACTCTGGATCAGAGAGAATGCGCGGGATGAGTGACGAACCGGAACCCTGGTTCTAGAATGAAGTAGAAGGTGATATGAAATGGCGGAAAGGAAAGTGATAATGGAACAGATGGTGGAATGTAAGGCGAGGGAAACTGAAGAAAAACACATAGCTAAACGTCGTTTAGCTAATCCCCTCATACAGTACCCTGGGATCGAACCCTGGCCAAATTAGCCAGCGGCGAGCGGCCTAATCGCTCAGCCACGGCTCCGCACCAGTAGATAGTTGGAGACATATATTAATTTATGGATCATGTCACTTCAACACCATGAGCATTAATATACTTTTTCTTTATATCTCATAATTAATGTAGAATAAATGAAGTTACTCCATATAACAGGAGGAAACGGCGCCATTGTCGAGTGTGTAGATCGGTAACATCTCACATAACAGGCTGGGTTAGATCCATTGCATGTGGGACTTGTGGTGGATGAAGCGGCTTCTGGTCAGGCGATTTCCGGGTTATCTGGTTATCCCCACCATGCATTCCACCAATGGGTCCATACTCATCTTTTCTCTTCGTCACCTCATATCATCCAATTCCTCACTTTCATCGGGCTGATCACCCATCCTGGGTTCTCTCTGATCCAGAACCTCTTACTCAACAGGCTTCTGACCTAAGACACTGGCTAGTAATTCCTGGGGAATGTATCTCCTACATGTGAGGAGGGTAAATAGCGAAAAGAAGAAATATAATAGGCGGACTTATAGTTGGGGAAGTTCGGTATTTTTATGATTTTTGGTGTTCCCGGCGGTATTTTTGGTATTGGAATATCACAATCGTAAAGTTCTTAAACTTCCCAAAATGTTCAGCTCCTCAAAAATACAAGAGAGCAATAATTTCAATGTTTGCATTGCATACAATATAAAATAAAATATAATATTGATACATTTCTAAAATATATATTCCAAATTTGGGTCAAAATAACCCATTAAGGACAAACTAGCTCCAGTTTATGGTAAAAGATACAATAGGTATTATGCTAGCATTCACTGGCTATAATCTTATCAGATAAAGAACTGTCCCAAATGAGAGTTGAAGGCAATATTCAAATTTGAAAATTAAATAGATAAAAAGCACCCATATTTAATGACACTATTTTATAAACATTTAAATTCTTTAAGCAGCTCACTGTATATATTGCCAACATTGAAAACCTGATGTGTTCCATCCACATGACTTTCTCTAGCTGTTACAAAAATCTTGCAAAAGCTTATTCGTTTATCTTCGACGTGCTAATCAAGGTAAACATTAAAATTATTAATTGCTTCCTTGTAAGTGGAAGGGATGTAACGGAATACATTAGTTAAATCGATAGCCAAATCTTTTAAAAGCTGGGCCTATGTAAAACAACAACTGAAGTTCGGCTCGCTTTGCATGGCCTGCAGTAAAACAAGAGAGATGAAACGAAGCGTCACTTCCCGTTTCAGAAAATTTGGAGTATTTTAAAATTGAAACTAACAACAAGAAATATATATGAAGTGGCCAAAATGTATGACAAGGCTTATTGGTTTTAACGAGTAATTTTTTTTTTATCTATCTCTTACGGTTTAACAAAATTCTGCAAAAATCGTCCACAATAAAGAGTTCTTAATAGGCTTTCTCAGAAAATTCAAAATATACAGTTTGTTGTGATGTAAATATCTTTAATATATGGTATTTTAATCAAAATCGTTACAGAAAATCGGGAATTATTCTGAAAATCTTCATGACGCATCCTTGGAAGACACTAAACCTAAATACCAAATTTGGTTGTTAAAGATACTTTCATTTTTTGGGCTATGCTGTTCACAGGCACTCACGCCGACCTTTTTCTAAAAATGCTTTTTAGGGCTCAGGGGACCTCAAAACATATTTCCGGTGAAACCTAATCATCGAATTTTTGGGTGGAATACAATACCTTCTCTATCAATTATATATTATGTACATTCTAGAGAAAGTAAACACGGGTTTCTACCTAGACTGCAACTACATTATAAGAAATAGCGCTCCGATTAAATTTCAAAATAAACTTCAATTATAGCAGTGTTTGTTTTGTTATATATGCGGACAATATTGCTCATATAACGTTAAAACGAAGAGAGGAAGAATGTCTGCAGGCGAAGTGCAAGTGCCTGTGTCAAATAGACGGAAGTCCTGTATCCGCACTAACTGCCACTTTCTCTCGCTACCTGTTATGCTGTGGTGGCAACTTTCAATAACAGATGTCGCCTTTTAAAGCAGTTTAATGAGCCATATATCACAAACACGAAGTGGAAGCCAGCCACGGTGGATCCATAGTCGGGAAAACAGTGCAGACGCTATGGGAACAGTTGCAGATTCAGTAAACGCGGAAGCATAAATTTAATTACTCGCATACAACAGGTTTCACAGTAGTTAAGAGAGGCGGTTTATTAAAATCATATCTAAGTCGTCGTCGGGCAAAAAAAACAAAACATTATGAAGATCATTAAGGGTTAATGTTAGATACCTCCACATGCTAATGCTATAATTGGATATAGCATAAAAATAATATATGATTACTTTCTCTACACGTACCTTCTATGTACATAGTGTACAGAGAAGGTATTACATTCCAACAAAAAATTCGATACCGAGATTTCTCCGGAATACATAGTTTGGGTCCCCCTAAATAAAAAAAATAGAAAAAGGTCCATGTGTGTGCATGTGAGTCTGTGGACAGCATAGCTCAAAAACGAAAACGCCATTAAATACCAAATTTGGTATGTAAGTTTGGTATCTTCCAAGGGTGCGACACGAAGGTCTTCAAGAAAATCTCCCCACTCCAAACTACCCTTTACATGGAAAACATTTTGCAAATTTTGATTTTCTCAAAAAAGGCTCTGACGATTTTGATTAAAATCTCTTATATTTAAGATAGTTACATGCCATATAAAATTAATATTTTGAATTTTCTGGGAAAATTCTAAATATCTCTTTATTCTGGTTGATTTTTATTGAATTTTGCATAAATGGTAAACCGTAAGAGTTAGACTTGCTACACAGATAATGTAAATCAAAATAAAACTAACATTTCATTCACAATTTTTTCGTGGAGTTGATCGTTTTTGAGTTAATCGTTGTTATTGGTTTCAGCTTTAGAAACTTCTACTTTTCTCATACAGGAATTTGTCAACTCCTGTCAATACAAACAAAGGAACTTCAGTCACATAGCAACCAGCTTCTGACTATCACTTTAATCTATGGTACTTCCTTATTTCGCTTCTGCTTGCATGGAGGCAAGTAATAAGACTATTTCTGCTATTTTTTTCCTGATTAGCATAAAGTAAATAGAAGCATAAGCTTTCTAACAATTATTTGTTGCAGAGATGTAAAGAAAATCAAGTGAATGGAACACATTTTTTGGTATTAAAATGGCATTAACTTTTATAATGAGTAGTAAATAAATGTAGTCATATAGGTGATCATATATATTATAAGATTATAATAATATTGCTATTATAACAATCATCGTCATAATCAAAAATGTATTAGTTTTGAAAATGTAAAGTACAGCAGAGTTACGTCATCCAGAACATTATGCTGAATAGTGTGTACTATTCGCTAGACAAAAGAGTTGATTATGTTGGCGTTATAAATTTAGCTCATCCTCTGCATTAGCATTCTAAATCTCCTCTTATAAAGTTCTAGCCACTATTCTCCATTCATCCTTACTTCACCAGTAATGTAAATAAACGCAATAGGTTGCAACGACTCTGATTGGTTGCTGAACGTTTTACCGCTTTGTTCCATCATAAAATAGTTCCTGCTAAATTGTAGTAGGAGTGCACAATTGCAATATTAAACTATGTAACATTGTCTAAATATTACAGTGAGAATAATTAAGGAACGAAATTTGCCGAAGTTTAGTCATTCACAGAGCAGTTCAGTAACCTTAACGACTACTTCCAATCAGCTGGTATTGGCGGATTTGTGTAATACCGGTGCAGTGAAGCATAAGCAAGGATATCCTTAAAGTGGCGAGAAAATAATTGATCTTCATGTATGTAATGAGGTTTGTGAAAGCACTCTACTCTCGCATTAGACAATATTCTCAGCTTAACGGAACTTTTTTTTTTGGTGATTTCAAAAGCAGCATAAAGTGTGTAAAACATTTACATTAGCCGAAGTGAAAACTAAAAACTGCTAGGAATGCGTACTACACATTGTTCGAAAAGATCACACAAATGGGATTTGGATGGAATGGTGGACATTGTTGTTGACCGACTAACTTATCAACCCCGGCGATGACTCGGGCAGTTTCGGTGCAACTGCAACACGTGACTTGAATCCAAAAGGAGTGGAGCCACTTCCATTTTCAGATTAGCTCTTCAGGGTAAGATATTTTATTATGGCAGTATATTAAAAAGAGTCCAATGTATGGTTGTTCAGATATGAACAGCAGTTGCAGGGATGTACATAGACTAGTATACAATACTTCAGCAAACTTCCAAGAGAATTTCATATTTCGCACTAAATAACAATTTTCTTTCTTGCTTTACTTTATTATATTTATTACGCATTTCATAGATTTCAGCCTTATCTGTGAACAATGGAAGTAGATAGCTATTTCTTTTCCTAACAAATTATGAAACATAAGAGTCGCGGCTGTATAACCGCACAGTAGACGAACACAGTTTAGCATCACGTGGAGTGTGTACGTGCGTTTGCGTAAGAATACATGCCGGTTTGTTTACATCGTCAGTGAAGTAAGGATGCATATATTATAGTTTAGGAGGATTTTTAATTTAAGCATGACGGATAACTACGAATCACTACGTTTCTATGGGGAATTAAAGTCGATTTGAATCCACATTGCGCATTGAATGCTGCTTAGAAATGCAGACACAGATCGTATTGAATCTTGCAGCCTCGAACTTTTCTTGAATGGAATCACCTCCACATTCAATTATATTGAATACGCCAACGACACTATCCTCTACTGTACTCTTTGTAGCGCGCTGAACTCTTAAGTTTTCTCTCAATAAACTTGCCAGAAACCGTTGCAATAAACACAGTATAGAGCCATTTTTACCGTTTCCATAATATCACTATATTCCTCTAAACAAATCTTAACTATCCTCAAAACCTGCTTATAATATAAAGATCAACAAAACAGCAGGCTAGCCAACATAATAGCTTGAAATATTTATTCTCGAAACTTGAGTATTCAAAACTATCTCAATCCGTGTTGGATTTAACATGTGAAACGTGGATCGTATTCAGAATGAAATTGTACTAAAATCGATAAATTCCCCATGAAAATGGGCGTATGATTTGTCTATATTCTTTAGTTGAATGCTGTTAATAACAATCACTATAGTATAAATAAGAAAGACGATAAAATGTGATTTTTAGCGATATGAGCATGGCCGTGTTATCATGGATCAATAAAGAATATATCTTGTGAGAATAATGATGTATTATTGTATCTAAATCATTTTTGAAAGTCGGTCACCATGTGATGCAATTCATATTCCCTTCTCTTTCAATGACGAGGATGAAAAAAGTGAACAACGGCTTTTTCATTTAAAAAGTCTAAGTATTAGACGTTTTAAAAGCAATAACAAGGAATATATGGGTAGTTATTAGCCCTAAAATGACATAAATTCTGTGTTGTATGTTTGGTAAGATTTGTCTTTCTCTTACGGCTTGCCAATTATGATAGTCATTCAGAATGGAGAAGACTTCATTGGCTATTACCAGGAACCTGAATACGGCGGAGACAAAGGTCTCTCAGCTGGCATCAGTGAACCTAATCCAAATATCTTCCGGGCTAATTGGCTGTGATTCAGAGACTTCTGAAGATCTTGATGTTTCACGAGTGAAGTTTCCAGCGAAACGTTTGTATCGACGTAGACCTCTGGACTAAGGCCAACACGCCTAAAGGTATTAATCTTGCTAAGGTTTTGTTGTCAGTTAAAAAAGTAAGTCTGTGAATAAAGAGAAAGTACTTTAAACACTAGAACCCTTGTTTTAGACTGATTTCAAACAACTGAATTGAGATAAAATAACTAATTGTTGTTGAACAGCATATTTTTGCCTGTCCTATCGTTTAGAACATGTGCAACCAAATCGTAAGCACGTCGTACACAGAGCACAAATAGTAACAGACATCGAATTTCTGATTGTCTGTAGGGGCATTTATAGGGCGTGTATTCTGATATCCGGTGGCACCTCCGTCAATCCAATTGAGGAATTGGAATTGATCTGCTGTGTGGTGGCGGTGCGGGTTTGAGTCTCAGGGCTGCTGTACGGCTGGGCGTCTCGATGTGGTAATTTATTTAAACTTTTTACGAGTTTAAATTTGCCACTGTATGTAATATTGGTCACGCTTGCAGTTGGCGAAACTGGAATTACCTATTTGCGCCAGACTTGATTGTTGAAGCAGTTGCAAGGTTATTATTGCAGTGAAGTTGGTTATAATTCCTTTCTACAGCTCGACCACGTTTTCCATTTCGGTTAGTAAAAGAATCTTAATCCCCTTGCTGGGGAGGTAGGCTTACTTATAGGAGAGAATTAATGTAGCAGATATCTTCATAATTTAAACTTTTATTTTTGTAAACTGTTGAAAGAATGCGGTTAATTAAGGCTTGCTACTTAAACTGGTCCCCTTTGAAAGGAAAGTGTGTCCAATATTTACTTTAACATACGTACTTACAATAAATCATTGCAGAAAATTAGTAAAATACAATATTTTACACAAAAGTGCTGCAACAGAGGTCTCGATTTACGAGATAAACTCTCAGCGTCTGTTTCGTCTTCTCTCTTGTAGAACTGTAAACCGGAACCTTGACAAATGTTCACAAATAACACAAAAATTGAAGATCATTGTTTTTAGCATTGTAATCTGTACGTCACCATGGCGACGACAGATTTCCTCATTCCACTTTTCGTGAAATACGTATTTACAATGCATTTTTATACACTCATTATAATTAAAATTAATACATTTGCATAATTTACATGAAAATGTTCTTATAAATAGCTGGCTTTTCTAAATTAATTATTTGTGTAGCTTTGTTCTTATGATTTCTTACCGGCATAAACAAATTATAGCATCCGGTATCTGTTCACTTTTGTTCCCCTTCCTCTTTTCTCATATTATGACTTTATTTACGTTTTATTATTAATGTGCTTTCGTAAACGTCAGTTCTTAGCTACACGTTATACATCATAATGCGTTATATTTGTTACATAACCTTGGTTATTTTACTTTCCTAAAAAGACGCCATTTTAAGCTATTTTCATGTGTATCGTGAAGCGATGACGTCACGCTACAATTTCTTTGGCTTACATTGCAAAACAATATGATTTATGTCTTTTTAACATTATTTTAGGGCAGTATTGTTTTATTTCCGATTGAATCGATTTATGTAACATTAAATCCTGCATCATCTATCAAAGAAAAACAGGCGCAGTGGCTAGAGGGTACGAAACAAGTTTTAGACCTATTTTTATTTTAATTAATTAATTTTATGTATGTATTTATTAGAATGGGCACTGAAGCTTCTACTACAGTTTAGCACCACCCATACGCAGTGGTCTTAAGAACCCAAATGCTTTTGTTAATGGTTTAAAGTGCAAAGTTATTTCTTGGTTGACTTGTTTATTTCTATTTTATTTTTAATGCCGCTTACTTAAGGCAATAGGACCTATATAGTTGTATTAATATGTACTGCTTTAAATTAAAAAATATTGAAAGGGACAAAATATTAAATTAATTTAATGCAAATAGTAATAATAAAATGCAACGTCAAAACACGTTTCCCATGCGATATTAACCTTCTTTTTGGTGAAATAGTACTTTTAGTTTCTCGAGCACGTACGTACAATGTACATAGTAGATAGAGTAGGTGTGGTATTCCACCCAAAAGTTCGATTCCGAGATTTCACCTGAAATACATATTTTAGGGCCCTCTGAATGATAATAAAAAAAAATTAAATAAAAGATCGGTGTATGTATTTGGACAGCACAGCTCAGAAACGAAAAGTCTGTTAGATACCAAACTCAGTATTTAAATTCATGATGTTCCAAGGACGGAACACGTAGATTTTGTACAAAATCCCCCTACCCATAACTATGCTTTACATGGAACATGTTTCGAAAATTTTGAATTTCCTCTAAAATGGCTCTAACGATTTTGATTCAAATAGCATATGTTTAAGATATTTTATGATATACGAAATATAATTCCTGAATTTTCTGGGAATAGCCTCTGAAGACCTCTTCATGCTGAATGACTTTTATATGACTAGTGAACGGTAAGAGATAGAAAAAGCTTACTACTCAAAAAATATAGATCTCGTTAAAGCTCAATTTATTCACATACCTTTTTGTAGAACTAACTATTTCCGAGATATTCCCTGTCATTTTCTCCAATTATAAGCTATTTAAACTTTTCGGAAACGGGGGGTCATCTTACTTTTCGTCTCTCTTTAGTTTATTTCTGATAAGCAAAGAGAATGTCATGTGTATTTTTCACATGGCGACCGGCATTTAAAGGATTTGACCATCGTTTTAGTCTAGTGTATTTTCTTATTTTCTTAAAATAAGAATCAAAATAATAATCTTGCTAATGCTTATCCAGATGAGCATTATGTAGGTAAAAAGTAATATTTTGTAAGAAAAGTTTGTTTGCGAAATAGCTAGAGAAAATCATATGAATGGAACACATGAGATTTTCTCAGCATTGGAAAGCTACTGAAGCCATTTTAAAACTTAGTACCAAGACAAAGGTTTGAATTAGCTGCTGCACTTGTTTATTTTCGTCAGTCAGTTATTTCTACCATTTCGTGTACATCGACCAAATGGTATTCGCGAACAAAACAAGCACCATCTGTTAACAAACGAAATATGTAAAGGCGATCCAAGCATGGCCGTTGCAGCCACAAAACTGTGGTGCCTAACTCGCTGGAAACTGTGCCTCGGTACATTGTAAATGCAATGTGCAGAACCAACAATAGCTACAGACACGTTGTGTTTAATTAACTTTCAGATTACAATATTGCTTTAAACTATTATCCAGGATTATTCTGATCTAATAAATTATTGCCTGCAAGTGATAGCATGATATATTGTTGAAGCTTTTGGCACAAACTGCAGCTAAATTGCAACTTAAAGGACTAATTTAGCACAAGTTTTGAAATTGTATTATTTTATAAATATATGCACGCATAATTTATTTTATATTATTTATAATGTGAAAATTGAAATTATTCTGCATGTAATAATAGAGGAACACAAAAGTCTGAGATGCCTATTAAATTTTGGAATTTATTATATTTTATACTCGCTAATCATATATATATAATTATAATGTTCATGGTTTCGAAGAGTCATAATATATGCCCAATTATGAGCCCCCTATTATAAAAGAGTATTAATTCACTATATTGCATATTGAATTCAGTATAAGCTAAAAATTGTAATTCCCAATTATACTTTTTATTATATTTTGCATCCAATATTAAATATAAATAGGGGGATCAAAATTGGGAACAATCTTGTACATTTAAAATTTCATATCATTGACATGCCATAATCCTAATGTTATTAGATTTTCTCAAATTGTGAGCTCCTTTATATAATGTGAGGGCAATGATTCCTACGTTCACATTAGAGACAATTAAAATAACGAATGTGTGTTTATATGTATAAAATAATATGTGTGAATAGATAATGTTTTAATAAAATTTGTGGTAAAAGGTGCAACACTATATTATGCTACTACTTCCTGTTATAGTTTAGCAGATAATAATCCTGAATAAGAGTTCAATGCAATATTGTAATCTGAAAGTTAATTTAACCAAAATACCACTACTGAGAAAGGTCCAGAGGTTTGAAAAGGCGAGTAAAGATGTAGACCTGAAGATTCACTCTATCTAACAAGCTATTCCTACAAAAGATTATTCCTTTATCTGCATAATGCTAATAGAGATAAACTTTAGCAGAAATGCCCTTATTACTTGTTTCCTTGTAAATAGAAGGGAGGGAATATTCCGGGCTAAAGCGACTGTCAACTCTTTTAAAGGTCGGTCGTAGGTAAACAATTGAAGTTCAGTTTGCATTGCATTTACAGAAAAACAAGAGAGAAATGAATGTAATGATAGCTGAGAAGATATCTAGTTTAAACTAAAAACCAATAAAAAGAAATATCTCGGAAACGGTCAACTCTACAACAAAAATGTGTATGTAAATGAGATCTAGATTTTTGTATAGTATGTTTGGTCTGGCGGCGCCGCGGTTGAGTGGCTAGACCGCTTGCCTCCCATCTAGGCGGCCCGGGTTCAATCCAATTGCTTCATCATCACCTTTCCTCTCATTAATTTCACCTACATTTCATATCATCCACTTCATGCTTAAGCCTGGCTACGGGTTGACTCCTCGTAACAGGTTCTCCATACTGTAGTTTCGTGCCATTGGCTCCCCAACAGGCTTCTGAACCCTAGGCATTGGCTTGTGTAAGTCCTACAAATACGGGGAGGGTAAGCCGATTACGAAACGAAAATTTTTGTCTATTTCTTATGTTTTACCAGTTAAGCAAAATAAGCAAAATAAATTCATGTATCAAAATGAACAAGTCTTAAGAAACTATTCACAGAAAATTCAAGATATACATGTTATATGTGATGTAAACTTTAAAATACGGTATTTTAATTAAAATCTTGAGTCATTTTAGAGGAAATCAAAATGTTTTCCTTGTAAGAAAATTCCCCTACCCAAGTTAGGTATTTAACGGTATTTTAGTTTTTGAGCTATGATACACACGGGCCTTTTTCTAAAAATACTTTTCTGGACGCAGGTACCTCAAAACATATATTTCCGTTGAAATCCTGACTTCGAATTTTTGGGTGCGATACAATACCTTCTCTATCTACTATGTACATAGTATGTGTGGAGAAAGTAAACATTCCTCGCTTTGAAATGAAAATAGTCAAACTTGTATATGAATACATTAATATCAAAAGTGTACAATTAATATATTATAATGGAAAGCCTATTCTTAATTCTAAACTTAAAAGATATGGAAATGCAACTGTTATTTACGCAACTTGTAAATGAAATGGGAGTTTTTACGAGTAAAAAGATTCTTATAAAAATTCTTGATAAAAATTCTACAAGTGTAAAAAAAACTTAATTTCCACAATTTGCGTAAATGTTATTATTTTAAACCATATCAAACATTATCAGTAAACAGTTTTGCGAAATATACATACGATAAATATACAGGGTGTTAATGAACGACATCGAAATAATTTGCGAGATTGTGTACTTGACTGGTATAAGTAATTTGAGATCGGCGATGCATGGTCCCCGGATAAACATAACGCAGCTACATAGCGTTAAACGTGTGGGTATCAGGTGTTGATAAGTTGGTGTTAAAGTAAAGCAGGTTTGAAAAATGGCTTAGAATGTCTTTAAACTGCTGTCCGAGTATAGAAACATCGATTTTTAGCAGCTCGTTACTAGCGTTCTCAAGATTTAACGTCGCAAAAATCTGTAAAATCTCGAACTAATCACTTGACAGTAAGACACTGAGCATTCATTAACTACGTTATTGAGTTATGTAGCCTATTCTGGAGGCGTTTTTACAACTGCTCTGGTGACTTAATGTGTAATTTCATGAGTTCGATTCCTGTCGTAGAGTATTTTTTTTTATTATTATTTTTCTCTTTCCAGACGAAGTTCTGCGATACGTGGCGTACTGGCACTTCAAACACTTATAGCCGTTACTTCGAAATTTCAATAAACAGGCCATAAGTTTCCTATCTCAAATTACTTATTTAACTAATCTACATATTCTGTGAAAATATTTCGGTATAGTTCAATAACACACTATATACAGGGTTACTACAAAAGAAATAGACAATTTCAACTGCCTGTAAAACAAAAAAATATTAGAGATAGCAACCTAATTATTTTGGAGGTATGTTGAGAAACTCTCAGAGTTTCGTTTGTTACTATTGGTAACGCTGTAGTGTTTTGTTTGTTGTTGCAGAAGCTGAAATGGCGGAAAATCCTGTGGAAAAGGCATATTGCGTGTTGGAATTTGCTAGAACGCAATCAGCAACTGTTGTCCAACGACATTTTAGAACACGTTACCACAAAACGCCACCGACTAGACAGTCAATCTACGACTGGTATAGAAAATTCGAGACAACGGGATGTTTGTGCAAAGGGAAGAGCTCGGGAAGACCAAGAGTTTCGGAAGAAAACGTTGCACGTGTTCGTTCTGCCTACATAAGAAGCCCACAGAAATCGACATCTAGGGCAAGCATGCAATTACAAATTCCACAGCAAACTGTATGGAAAATCTTGCGGAAGCGACTGCACATGATGCCTTACAGATTACAGATGTTGCAGTTTCTGAGTGAAGAAGATAAGGTCATACGGCGTGACTTTTGCATCGACATGTTGCGACATGTTGAAGACGATGCTGGTTTTTGTGAGCGCATCATTTCATTTTTGTGGTAACGTGTTCTAAAATGTCGTTGGACAACAGCTACTGATTGCGTTCTAGCAATTTCCAACACGCAATATGCCTTTTCCACAGGATTTTCCGCCATTTCAGCTTCTGCAACAACAAACAAAACACTACAGCATTACCAATAGTAACAAACAAAACTTTGAGAGTTTCTCAACATACCTCCAGAATAATTAGGTTGCTATCTATAATAGTTTTTGTTGTACAGGTAGTTGAAGTTGTCTATTTCTTTTGTAGTAACCATGTATACACAAGTGGCGTGACTAATTCAGTATCTTCCTATTGAAAATACTGAATTTGCAAAATCTGTACCTGCCCTCATTTAGGTTATGGTTATAAGTAAATGCAATAAAATTAAACCTCCAGAAAACGCATATATTGGGATGCAAAAGAACGTGGAGATATAATAAGTTGCTGGTTAACTTAATAAGGAATTAATAAAGAAACTCCTCCCACATTCATGACTCTACCCACTTTTATCTAGTAGAGTAGGCCAAGTTGAATTGGAACCTTTCTATAGCGTTTTCTCGCGACGGCGGAGCTGCACCAGATGCTAGAATGCAAGGCAGTTATAAATACATTAGGAAAACTTAATCAATACAGTTTTATTAAAAAAAATCCGTAGGCTGGAAATCGGAATGTAAAAGCGTTGAAGTAGTTAATGGGGCGTGTTATATTGAGAAGTCAAGCATGGTTTGTTTATAGCAGAAATTTCCAGGGCGTCCATACGTCGACATTATAGCTAAGCAGAATAGCGGCACAGAAAGGCGAAGACTGGTGGTTGGAATCTCAACCTTGAAGTTGATGTTTTATTTTATTTCTACCTTTTCATAACCATAACTTCTAAATTTATATTTTCTTAAATATATTTAATTGTCAAAGTTCTACAAGAAAATTAATATAAAAAGGTTGCCAACCCCCTTAAGGTAATGCAAAAGTTCTTACCTTTGCGGAGATTTGGCAATTGTTTTCAGTAGTTCATTATGTACGAATATGTTTTACCCTAATATTTTTCTTTTTTGTAACATAAAACTTGTGTGTGGTATTTATTGGACGTACTTCTTACATATAACTCTGCAGCTCTCTCAGCTCTATAACCTTGTTCAATAACAAAGGATTTTGGTTTGTTGTCCGTGTCCTTCGTTACTTTCAAAGGACATATATAATTGGTAGGGAAAGGTTTACAAGGCAATTATATCTCACCACTGTACGCTATGTATGCGTAACCACCTCTACCTCTTTTAAAATTCACAGAAGACGACCTCATTTCATTATGTATTGTATGGATGCCAAGCTTTTGATTCCCAACCAATAGAAGATGCACACAGCTAAAAATTGTTTGCAGACTATCTTCCAGACACCCAGGTAAAATTCTTCCATTTCACACCCCTTTCGCTGGTCATTGTTCAAACCCATGAGAGATTAGCATAACCGAGTCATGTGTGGAACACAGCTGCTAAGAGCCTTCAATCAATATTAAATAAAAACACCGTAGGAAACCAAAAGCAGCGCCACATATTTTTACAACCTAATCTACCTTAAATATGTTCTTATATCGTTTATTGCTTTTAAAAACACATGCTCGTAAGCACAATACAAAATCAAATAATATATTTAACATAAAACGTACACCCCGTTTTAGAAGAGTGTAAATCATATAGGCTTTTCTTAAATTTGTATTTTAACGTGATATTGAGAATTGCAAGTTATACAAAATAACCGAGTGAGCTGGCGCCCCGGTAAAGATTGCGTCTCTTATTCGTGAGGTCTCAGGTTCTATCCCCAGCGACCACTCATTCTGATCGTGGCATCCTGGGGGTCGTCAGACGAATGATAGTGTGATTTTTCATGTACCACCATTTCTTCCACTTCATTCTCTTTTCTTCTTAACTTATTGGCGAGTTTCCAGGCTCTTGGAGTATAATATTGAGGGCAGATAGCGCAAATGCATGCTCATTGGAAATAGTATTCCCCGTGGACACAGGTAGCTGCCAGGTCTATGGGTCGCTACATGCCTTCTCTGACGACTCAGCAGTGCAACGAGTCATTGGGATTGGGAACTTTAGGCACTTCCGCGCGTCTCTGGCGACTTTTCTGACTGTGGCTTCTTTTGTTTTATTCACCTCATTGCATCCTCATGAGTGGTCTTAACAGCAGTAGCTCTTACAGATGTTAGTTCGCGAGGTGTCTCCCTCCGTTGTCTAACCTTTATTATACCATAAGCATCAATCCGCACTTGATTCAATGAAACGAAGCGCGGAGATGGTGATACAAGGACATCCTTTGTTAAAGTAACCGGAACGAGAGCGAATTCCTGTTGCTCTCTCTCTCTCTATCTCTCTCTCTGTCTCCGCTAGAATTTCACTAGTTCTTAGGTTTCCTCATATTAAAGTTATTTCTGCACTTCCTTTGTCTGTCAAGATGTTACCGATTTCTCTCTCTCTCTCTCTTTCGATATTGAAGTCTAGCAGAACAGAAATGTCTGTTGCTGCCTATTCCATTGGAATTGTGACTTTGTGTGTATGTTCACTGTAGCGCAATTGTGAACTCTTTGTTGTTCGATGCTTTTGTAGCGCCATTCTGTTTGGTTTTAATAATGCTCTCGGATAAAGTTCCGTTAAAAATCCGTAATTTGAAGTAGTGTCTAAGGGATGGTGTGGGAAAAAATACTTCCTAGGAAATATGTTTGTTTTCGCAGATGCGCTTGTGATATTTATTGATTTTAAATAATAAAACATGCAAATCAGGCTTTCAAATTTTACTTTATTCCTTTGTTTTACATATCAAAACTATATTCCCGTAAATAAATAATTAAATATATGTATGTTATTTAAGAAACCACTGAGTATTAACATATCACTACATATTAAAAACCATGATTATGATTAATTTCAATTTTCAAAGCTTAAAAACAACTTTAGAATTGCAATAACGATATGCTACATTCCAGTTCGTACCGTATGCCAACTTAATTTCTATTTAAATACAATATAATATAAAGACAAGTATTAAATTAGAAAACGCCAAAAAAGATTTTATATACCCTAGCTACCTGCATATAACACATACATTTTTCTAGTTTTGTTGGCGCGCTTTTACTGCTAAGAGCACTACAGGCAGAATGATAATACATGAGATGTACTGACGGTTTAGGAATAAAACGTCCCAAACTTCAGTTAATAGTTAGAAAATGTTGCTTATCTTCTGATGTAACAGACACATAAACAAAATCTGTAATCCCGTTCGCGAACTGTGTATCGCAGCTTCCTCAAGGTTCAGGACAGCGTGATTGAATATCGGTTGCACGTTGGACTGTTTGTTTTATAAAACAATTATTACAAATATTCAAAAAGAGGTGCAGGTTCTCAATTTCTAAAAGTGATAACTGGCTTTATGTGCCTATATGGCTGCCATCACTGTTCTCGCTAAGATGACCACGATATGCCTGCATCTGGAAACATGCCTGCAGACGTTCATGAAATCTAATGCAGTACGCTTTAATAGCCAGAAGTTATAATTGTTACTAATTGTTATCTCTGGGGAAGCGCAACCCTTTGTTGTGCATTTGGGAACGAAGATGGCAGAGTTCACTTAGTTTTGTGAATCTATTTCCATAAACAAGGTGAAATTATGAAGTAGAACCGGACATATAGAATAAATGACTATGAATGTAAACACAAAAACAAGGATATTAAGCATATACTACTCCAGTGTGCTGTGTAAGATATGGTAATCTGGCACAAGATTTGCCGCAACTGAAACATCATTTCCAACATATTGAACAGCATGTTAGAGTAGGTGTACATTTCACGGAGGGGCCTCAGAAATCGGAAAAAAATCACTTAACATAGACCAGAGTAACCCTTTGCGGCCCCAGTGTGACACCTAGGAAAGAGTGTTGAGGGGGAGATCCAAGAGCTACCGGCGGCAAATGTGCAAGCTTGGACGGGGTCCCTAATGTTTCCAGATTGAACGCCATTCTTCGCCTGTCACACTGTTCAAAAGTCCAGAAGCCTTTGAGGCCAGGGTTGCTACTACAGAGGGCAGGTCTGTCAGAAATCCATCTCATGCCAGGGGAAACCTTTCCAAACCCTACCTCCACCGCCCAGCCGCAACGCACAAAACGCCGTTACCCAGTCCTATAAACCAAAAAAATAGATAATGAAAAATTATGGGGTCGAAGAGAAAATACTTTAGCGTTCTCCTATCGACCCAGAAAAACCAGGAAAGAGAGAAAATGGGCAAAATGACTAACATGACAGAAATTGAACTCGGGATATCCTGGATGTAAACATTACGTTACTGCGAATCCAATTTGCGCAAGAATATTTTTGTATATTTAGAGTTTCATGCGACTGCATGTGCCTCAGCCAGAGGCCTCGGAGCTTGCCTGGAGGTGAAAAGTGATAGCCAATGCGTCACTGGTCGAAAGTCATACCACAATTCTTGCACTTCCTTCAATTCATTTCAAAAGTTGATTCAGACATGACGATAACTGGCCCTCAATTCCCAGCTGTGGCATATATTGCAGGCAGGCCTCTGTGAGTCGTGAGTACCTCACTGCTCTTTTGGCGCGCACCCAAGTTGTAACAGCCTGCTTTAGATAATTGTACAGGCTCATCGAAAGGACAGAGCACGCATAGCAGTTATAGCTTCTACATTAGTAACAAAATGAAGAAGCTTCCAAAACTGCTACATGCTACGTATACGACACTATACAAAATGCTACAGCAGGAACTCCATGTGTTCGCAGGGTAAAGGAATCATATTTGGTAGGTATACAACTTTACCCTCGAAACGAATACGAAAACATCTTCGTATCCTTAGCTCACGTATAGAATGTACAGTAGTAACCTAAGAAATAGTCAGCGGAATACTTCCTCAGTATACAGATAGCAACTATGTAATAGGCTTCTCTAACCACCTTGCCCAATTCGTAAGCATCCGAAATTTATTCAATGTCAAAATAGAATCTTCGGAAAACTGAAATATGGACGTGGCATTTACACAAAATTGATCCCTGGGCAGGTGTGCATGGAAGCCTAGCAGCAGGGGATCTTTATTCCTGAATACTGTGCCTAAGAAACATAATTAATGTTTTCCATTCACATATTATGTCCCTATCTATTCAACAACAAATTAACCCTACAACTGCCTATTATTATATCCACCACATATTAATCAAGATAAACTTTAACAAAAATAGTCGTATTACTTATTTCCTTGTGAGTACAAGAGAAATAAAGAAATAAGATGGCTAAATCGATGCACAAATATCTACAAATAAGTTCGCGAAGTGACGAGTTTGAAATTAGGTTCCCTTTGCAAGGCCTAGTGTGAAAAGAGGAAAGAAAAACGAATGATAATGTGCTATTTGAGAAAAGTATAAGGGCTGGAACATTTAAACCAATAATATGGAATATCTAGGCAATAGTTAACTCCACACAAATTGTGTTGAGTTTTAAAGAGATCTGCATTCTTTTGTCTATCTCTTACAGTTTATCAGTTACACAAAAGTCATCTAGAATGTAGAGAGCTTCAGAGCCTGTTCTTAGAAAGTCCAAGATATGCATCTTATTTGTGATGTAAATACCCTTAATATATGGGATTTTAATAAAAATCATTACAGCATTTTCGAGAAAGTGGAAAATATAAAAACAAATCTTCCATATAAGAGGTGGTTAGGGTGGAGTAACTTTTTTGAAAATCTTCGCAATAATTCATTATGAAAGATAAATTTAAATAGATATTTTCGTATCTAACTGAATGTTCCATTTTGAGTTAAGCTTTTCACACAAACATACATACAGGTGAACTTTTATCATCTTTATTCAGGGGGTCCTCAAAACATGTATTTCCAATGAAATCTAGGTGTCGAATTTTTATTGGAATGCAATAGCTTCTCTAACTGTTACGTACATTGTACGTGGTTGAGAAAGTAAGGACACTCGGGTTTGTGGTTAGATATATGGTTATTTCGGGGCAGGTTTATTTGTGGGATGGCTCTACGGCTTGGGACCTGGAAACCTCCGGTACGATGTTTCCTTAAACGAGGCGAGATAAAAAAATAACGGGAATTTTGTTTTTCTTAAAGAGTCTTTATTTATACATCTACATCAACTTAGTGCCCTCCAAAACGAACTCCCTCAGTATAATACACTGTGCCAGTAATTGTTCCAAACTTGGAAGCAACTCTGAAACTCATTTTTCCCTATGGTGTTCATCTACTTCAGCGATTCTGTTTTTAGCTCACTAATAGTGGCTAAACGATGCTCTTTCATGTTTTCTTCAGCTTCGGGAATAGAAAGAAGTCGCAGGGGGCCATGTCTGGCAAATAAGGTGGCTGGGGCAACAAAACATTTCTGATTTATGCCAAAACATCAAGAACAAGCGTTGAGGTATGAGCATGAGCACTATCCATGAGCGATGTTCAAAAATTCTCGTCGTCGTCTTACTTGATGCAAACGGCGCATAACGTCTGGATAGTATTCCATATTGACTATATAACCATTTCTTTGCATCTTCCTCATTGTCGTCAGCAATTGATGTGTTAGAATGTCTAGGGAATCATCTTCGGACTCATCTCGACCCTCTTTGAAACGTCAATACCACTCGAAACCCCTTGTCTTACACATAGTAGATTTACCAAAAGACTCTTTCAACATTTCCAACACTTTACTTAATTTTCAAGGAAAATTTGATGCAAATTCGTTGACCCTCTTAACTGTCAACGATAAACTAAGCCTCTAAAGCAGCTGAAAACGCAAACTTACATCAGAAACATGCGTACCTACAAGATAAAAAAAAAAAAGTTTTGGGAAACGGTTATCTAAAGTCCGCGAAATTAAAAAATTCCCGTTATTTTTTATCACGTCTCGTATACGGTAGTCAGAAAGATCTGAAACCTTATAAATATGGTATGGATTTTTAAACTGTAAGATGCTTCCCCTTTACCTTTTCATAAACAAAGTTTACGTATTTTACAATCTCATTATGATTGTGATATATTGCGTTCATTCTTTAATTACATACAGTTGTACCTAGCCGTCACTTTAATAAACAAATTGAGGGCAGAAAAAAGAAGTGCATGGTAAATAAACCTCGTCAAGAAAGTTAATTGATACTAGTTTGTGTGCTCAAGTATCCATATAGGTGCATTAAGAGCTGCAAAAGTTTTCGTTCGGAAATAGGTATATAACATCTCTTGAGTTATTGGATTACATGCGTAGATTTTTCTTTCTTCCTCTCTCGTCTCCCTCCCTGCAATTTTCTCTTTATAGTCCTTCCTGTTTCTTCCCTCCCTCTCTCACTGTCTCTCTTTGTACTCTCATTCTTCTGGTTCATTTCCCGTTTACCACACTCGCTCTTTCTCTATGCAACTTAGGTATATTGTGATATTTTGAAAACCGGTAAAATGACTTTTCTGAATGTTTATGAACATTTAAGGATGTGTAAAACGAGTTTGTGTATGAGCAGTAGAAATGAAAAATGTGTGTAAGTTCCTAAAAATAAAAATAAATAAATAAATAAATAATTCATTCATTACCGATTATACGAGCAAAAAAACATATCACAAGTATTTACATTACATTTTCAAATACGGAATAATACATATGATATTGCGATATGTTTCATTTTCATTAGAACTGCTGTGGTAGTGGTGGTGGTGGTGTATTACATCAATTTTGGCATTAGTCGCATGGTTCGATTGACCGTACATGTTCTCTAAAAATGCTTAAATTGAAAATATTACCTACCCCTATTTTACATATATTCACAACATTGGCAATACACACACCCATACCTACAACAAAACAAACTAACAAACGAAGTAACACACTGATATCACAAATACACACACTCGCACACAATTACACCCACGTATTGATGCTCTTATACCAAATATACCTATAAAATATATACACAAGCATCTTATTTCTTAACGTACGTGTCACATTAAATTTGGACAGTTTTGGCTGTTCAGAATCAGGTTCCAGCATGCTGCACTCCGTCTGTTTGAAGCTAAATATACCTCCGATAATATTGTACATACTCCATCTGCACGGAAAAAATGCGTCCAGTCTTCCTGATCCACTCGTAAAAGAATAATCCTTCTACCAGCATTAGCAATTGTCTTGCTAGCTTTCCATCCTCCGAACTTAAACCTAGTCTCAATCGGCTTGATCATTCTTATGTGAAAATGTTAATTTTACTTTCCATACAAAATAAAACTTATTGGATAATTTTAGCTTAAAGCTTTATATTATGTTTAGATAAAAATACTTAGGAATGTGCTAACGAAAAACATTGACTTTCTACTCAGTGAAGTATTACGCTAATCGGTTTCTACAAATGCACGCACAATGCAAAGCTTACAATATAAGTTTATTACTTTATTCCATTAAGTAATATTTGTGTATGAAATTAACTTCCATAGAAGCTACGCGAACACTTTGCCATATGATCAGGATGTAAGGCAGATTATAGTAAAGGGGCGTAATACAACAGAAAGGACCGTAGCAGCCGACAAAGGAAATGAAGGAAATCAGTGTGGCAGGAAAAATAAAAATGGCACACGAAGTTATCCATGAAACATGACAAATGAGGATGAACTACCCTCGAAATGGCAGCGGCGCCAAGAGAACAGAATATGCAAAAGTGAACATTCAGGCGTGCTGTGCAAACCACATTATAAGCTTGATGTGAGCATGCGTTTCTACAAATAGCTTTCTCTTCTTTAAGCACACAAAGTTGTCAGTGTGATAACTGAATTTTTGACAACCTTCTACATATTTACGAACAAAGCAGGTCAGTATCTCCTACACTTCCGTATAGTAACAAAGTATTTATTTCCAATAATAGCCGGATTAAATACTTCTAGAAATATACGAGTGTCTTCTGTATCACGAAATGTAAATTATTAACCTAGTGCATACCGATTTAATTTTCTTTTCAAAATTACATCTCCACTAGTCACAGTACAACTCTGTTATATTCTGGCAAGAACTGCGAAAAGGGTTTCCTTTATTTGAGAAGATTACATCTAAATCCAGCTGGTAAGAAACTAAGTTGCAGAGGAGATTTACTTGGGAATGTTCGGTGTTGGAGCTAGAGTGAAAGGGAATAACACGGTTGGTGTGCTGAAATCAGCATTCAAACTGACTTGCAAACTTCTCCGAAATGAGTGCAATGATGCAGGTGATTTCGTACCTTTCAGCATTAATGTAAAACTTTGTTCTTTAACTACGTCAAAAATGGAGGTTCATTTGAGTTTCGCAGAACCGAGCACCATGGTTCCGCAGTAATATGTGAGGCTCGCATTCTGACTTTGTGGTGTTTGCGATTTTTCCCTGGTACCAAGGTGAATGCCGGAGTGGTGTGTTCTTTTACGATTATCCGTTACCCTTTTCCTCTCATTTCACTCCCTTTCATGTTTCGTAGTGCTTTCAGGCTGAGTAGAGTCGGGGTTGCCGGACAGCTGGCGTAGTTGCATGCGACTGGAAATATTTCTCCCAGTAGATGTCTTAGTGTACTATCTCGGTTGCTAGGGTCGCTGCGTCGCTAAGGACTTCTGAGCGTCTCTGTGGGTCTCTCTGCCTGCGGGTCTGGGACCGCCTCGGCTCCTTCGCCTCATCCCTACCTTTCGGGGGTATTGGTTTGTGTGTTTCGCAGGGTCTTTCATACTGCAGTCACCATGGGCAGTCACTTTCGTGGTGTAATGGTTACCATGCTAATTTCATATACCAAGGTCGAGGGTTCAAATCCAGCGGAGGACGAATGGCTTTTTTGGGCGTAAAAATCCTTAACATGACTTCCTTCGGAAGGGAAGTAAAACAGCTACACCCGTGTCGTACATTTATGCCACGTAAAAGAACTTTAAGCGTGAAAAAGAGGCCTCTGAGCAAAATTAATCGGTCTTTCATGCCCAGTATAGCATGAGATGCAGAGAACCACAGCAGTTATAGAGCATCCATAAATAAAATACTATTTCATTTCGTTTCAAACCCCAGCGGGATAGGATGGCATGAGAGTATCGTCGGGCGGCCGAAGTCGACTGCGAGGGAACAGCCATCAAGGTGGATCTCTAATATACTCCAGGCAGTACCTCATCTCAACGGGTGAAGCGCTGGGGGCCCACGACCTGGACCTAACCGACCTCCCTAAATCCTGCTCACGACTCCAACCTCACCCGGCCCTGTGAGATATATTTCTAAAGCGCATTCACCACCGCGGAAAGGCGCCACTACCGTAGTCTCGTCGGCACTTAAACCCTGAAAGAGACAGTTTGGAATGAAATATGCGCGAAATAAAAGTACAGGAAGGTCAGGAGATTGAAAAAAAAAAACCCTCAATCATTTACCTATTGACCCGGGAAACCCCCAAAAATACCAACGGGTCAGAGACGTTCGTGGGAACCAAACTCATGACCAGCTTTTCGTTTTTGAGTTATGCTGTTTACAGTAACGCAGACATATATACGACCTTTTCTTATAGATGGTTTTTCTTTTCTTATTTATTTTTTGGTAGTGTTTAACGCCCGTTACTACAGTGGCACCGCAGGCGATGACACTGGTGATACATGAAATGTAGATAAGAGCACCGGTGGAATGCAATGGCGAGGGAAACCGGAGAGCCCAGAGAAAACCCTCCTCTGCGCTGCTTTGTCCAATACAAATCTCACATGTGGTCGCTTAGGCTCAAACCCGGGCCGTCTAGATGAGAGGCAAGAAGTCTAATCACTCGGCTATGACGCGGCTCGTTTTCATTTTTAATTCAGCTGTCCTAAAAACATATATTCCTGGTGAAATTTTAGCATCGAATTTTACCTTCTTTACCTACTATGTGCATTGTACATAGTCGGTAGAAAAAGTAAAAGATTACATTATATTATAGAAGTAATGGAAATAAACTTCACAGATGAGGGGTAAACATTCTGGAAATTCCCTTACCTGTCTAAAAATTACAGTTTAAATTGTTCAGAAATGGTTTCTACAATAATTTACATTCTTAATCTTCTGCAAGCTAATTACATGGTCCCTTTTGTTCCATTTATATCATATATATTTCAGTTATTATGCCTATACACACAAGCTACATAAAGCAATATGAAAGTATTTTCAAATAAAAAGGACTATTAATATATTATCACTGTGTCACGGGGATGCAACTATTCCATAAAGTACAATGAACTTCTCATCTGATTCACAATTCTAGCAAATCACCTAATCAGTCGCGGTTAGGCATATATTGAGACACCTCCTAGATTCACCCGAGATGTATAATTCATGTAAGGGTAGTTCAATGAACATTCTAAAACCCAGTCAAAGTAAAAAGATAGAGAGTAGAAAACGGAGAGGGGCACCTCAGGCACTACGACCTATGCTAAGATTTATTTTAAGACCCCATCCCAGGAGCATGGGATGAAGTGAAGGAACCATAAGAAACCACAGCTGGCAAGTAGACAGGCCACCAGAGACGCACGGCAGTGCCTAACGTTTTCAAGCTCGATGACCTGTCCCACTGTTGGGCCGCCAGAGAGGGCGTGCAAGCGACCCATCGACCTTATAGCCACCTAGTGTCCACGGGGTGTAAGCATTCCATTTGAGTGTGCAACACGTCATATGCCAGCACGGCTTTACACTACGAACCTGGAACACCTGAAAGTTGAGAGAGACACGGAATTGAGGGAAAATTATGAAAAGAAAATCAAGGTAGATGAGAAAGTAATCCAGCATTTGCCTAGCGACTCCGGATAAAACACAAAAAAACATATGGGTCGAGGGGCGGTGTTTGGGGATCGAACCCGCAGCCTCCTGAATGCCAGTTGCACACTTAAAAACAGTAACACCACCCTTGACCCCAAACAAGCTAACAAAGGTAACAAATTGGAGTGTATTGATATGCCGATGACGTGAAAATGTTGTCATTGCGATAGAATGTCTATAGAAAAGTATTAGTAGGCTAGAAGAATATTGTAGGCAATGGTGTATGGTGGTTAACATCAACAAAACGATAACAATAGTTTTCAAAAAGGTTATGTGTATGGCAGAGAGGAAAATTGTATTATGAGTTACCAGAAATTCAAAATGTAACTCCTGGATAAGAGTAATGTTTAACTTGAGAGGAAAATGGATTAAACATCTGTCAGCCACATGTTATAAAGCTCGAGGGCAGTTAAACAAACTGTTACGTATCTCGCACGTATACATGATGTGCCAGTAGATATATTAGAAAATGTGTATAAATCCATTATAAGACCGATTTTGTTATAGGGAAATGAAATTTGAGTGTGGGAAACAGCAGAGCGTGTAAACAAAACGTAGGTAGCATTTTGGAAAAACTTTCTTGGTGTTTTACAAGGCAATCTAATTCTACGGGAGATAATTCCACTCTACGTTCCATATGTTTAAATACCAGAGGAAAAACTTGTGCCCCAAGTTTTTGGCTGCTGAACTCAAAAGAGGTTTGAGAAGAATAGACATGGGGTTAGTATAGCAAAGAGGCAAAACAAATGACAAAAACATATGGAACGGTGTTAAAAGAAAATTAAGAGTCATCAGCCGACAGGAAATTGAATCCAGTTGTAAAATTAAGCTCTCTCTAGCTCCAGTAAATGAAACAAAACTGATTTGGGGTAAAGATCCACATAACTTGGGAAGATAGGAAAAATCAGGAAGGACATGGCTTAGGCTGGGAGATTGGAGGACACAGAGAATGACAAACATTTCAGGTAGAAGAATCTGCCCGTTCTGCGGTTTGGATGAAGACTGGGTACATATTTTGGCGGAATGTACACAGTGGGAGAACAATTAAACAAATATCAAAACGCTTAAATATCACTAAAAGGAGATGGGCAAGTTGGATCTACTGGCTGGCTAGAGAAACTGGCAAAACATGGGCTATTTCTTGGCCAAAGTGCGCGAAGGCACATCAGATTTGTTCAGTTAGAGTTCATTTATCTATGTTTTTCTGTTTCCTTTTCTTTAATTTTATCGTTTTCCTTCTTCTTGTAGCTTTTAACTTGTATTTGAAATATTCATACATGGTGAACGACCCGTGCAGCACATGTTTGTGTAAAAACTTTAATAATTTGACATCAATAACTATACCTACGAGGGTTATTTCAAAAGTCATGACAACTATTTTATATATTCCGAATAACCCAATATGCTGCTATATACATTTAAAAGCATGTACACAGTACAGGATGCCACCACCAGATGATATCTGAGTATATATGTAGGTGCCAGTAGACACATTCAAAATTTAGTATGCTAAAAGCTCTCTTCCAAGATGGATGTCAATAAAGTTGAACAGCGAGCTTACATAAAAATTACATTTCTGCGTGACAGAAGTGCCCGTGAGAGTCAAAGATGTGTTGAATTTTGGGGGTTTATTTTCAAGGTCGTTAGCTCGTAAGAATATTACACTACGTGCACGTACATTCTTGTGCATATGAATACGAATAAAATAATGATCACTGTTTACATATTCTTCAATGTCCCATACCGGTAGCCCCTTGTAGCAGAATACCAATTTAGTATCAGCATTGCAAAGAACATTTCAGCAACTTCCAACCGTATATCCTGAGTTTTGTTTCTTGCAGTCTTAATGACAGATAAAAAATAGTTGCCATGACTTCTGAAATGGCCCTCGTATATATCTATATAGTGCGATTCCCATAGTTATATTCCCGGCAGAAGCACTGACATTGATTAATTTGATGCATCTTTCTTCACTCTTGTATCATTTTCTTCATCACTAAGATTGTTAGATTTTAAACTGCCACTTCTTAAACAATAAATGTTAAATAATAAACTTTCATTTATCTGTTTCAGGTAAGCAAATGGTGTACGCATTATGACTGAAGAGGGATACCCTCAGCTCAGCGAATCCGGTTTCCATGAAGCAAACTAATCAACCACAATCGATAATGTTGCCTGTTCACATCAGCATCGTTGTGTTTCTCTTTATAACATATTCAGGTATGTAATTACTTGATGTTTTCCGAGAGATATGCTTTAGCAGCGTTTGTGTAACTATAACGTATCTACGTAGCGAATGCTGGAAGAGCAAAATGTGCCAGCAGTTTCTACACTTCTAGCTCTATAAATTTTATATGAATTTGTCGGGAATGAAAAACTAACATTTAAGGAAGCTTCCAAAAAACAACACTTTGTTTTCAGATTGCAATCCGAGAAATATAGTTAAAAAAACAGAAAGTACACAAGGGAGAGAGTTAAACCTGTAAATATACTCAGCATTTACTCAGAAGCGCGTGACGAATCAATGTTTCTAAGTTTATGAGCAAAACCATAAAATATTTATGGACCTGGTAATATACTTTCTGCCCCGGCGTTTTTACTTTCTCTACAAAGTAGTCTGTGCATACTAGGCAAAGAAGGTGCTGCATTCCATTGAAAAATGTTATGTTGAGATTTCGCCGAAAATTAGTTTTGAGGTTCCCTGAATCCAAAACACAAGCTTTTTTAGAAAAAGGTCCTTATGTCTGTGTGTGTGTGTAAACAGCACAACTCAAAAACGAAGAGTCCCTTTAATACCAAACTTGTTATTTAAGTTCAGCATCTTCAAAGGATATCTCACGAAGATTTTCAGAAAACCCCCAATCACCTTGCACCCTTTCATGCCACATTTTTCACAAAAATGATTAACGATTTTGATTAAAATACCACATGTTATCTTTTCAAGAAAAATGAAATTATATTTTGAATTTTCTCAAAATAACCTCTCAAGGTCTCTTTATTTTGGATGAGTTATGTGTTACTGATAAACTGTAAGAGATAGACAAACCCTCATGCCCAAGAATCTAGATTTCTTATGACTTGTGTCATATATAATTTCTTCTGGTGTTAACCATTTCTGGGATAATTCCTGTTACTGTTGCAATTTTAAAATAGTTAAACCTTTCTCAAACGGGAAGCCGCAATTCTCGTCAAATCCCTTGTGCTTTACTTGTGGCCGTGTAAAAAGAAACGAATTTTGATTGAATCACATAGCGATCAGCTGTTGAAATATTTTAGTATCGCTTTAGTCTAACTCTTATTTCCTTACTGCTTTTAAGGAAGTAGTAAAAATGGGAATTCTGGTAGTGTTTATATCGATTAGTATAATAGATAAAAGATTAATATTTTTACAGAAAAATTTGTGTGAGGAACAAGTCGAAAGAGAACATGTGAATTAACATACCCGTGCGGTAGCGTGTCGCGAACTGGAATCTCGCTTAGTGTGTTGCCCAGATAATACCTTTATCGGGGGTTTCCCTCAAACCTGAGAAGAGGAATGTTAAGGAACTTTAAGTTCCATGGACCGAGACAATTTGAGCATCATTTTGCCGATTTCATTCATCATCCGATATGACCAAAGCAGGTTAACAGACGTTAAGAAAAAATAAAGGGAAAAAAAGAAGAAGAGAAAGGAGTTTTTTTTTTTTTTTTTGTAATTCAATTTCTACCCCCAAAACCTTCTTCAGAATAGAGGGTTAATGTATATGTGGACAAGTGAATGTGTATCATACTGTCCAAGCTGTTTATTTGATTATTCAAAACGCATTATGTGCTCAAATAGCTATTGCCTCTTAAGTTATACACCAGAAAGAAATAAAACCTAAACCGTATATGGTGATGCACTGCGCATTTATTGCCTATGACCAGGGAACAGAGGGGATAACTTTAGCATGGTACGAGGCAAATCTTTTGTTTTTACCACACCCAGGCGGAACAAATGAAGGAAGAAACCGTAGGAGACTATATGCCGCAGGCAGACCGGTTGACAAGAGACGTACAGAGGTCCTTAGCGATGCCAACCTTGATGCTTCCTCTGGCAGGCTTTCCACTGGCGGAATCAGGTGAAAAAATTATTTCCTATAGTTGTAAGTCTTCTATTCTGTATATAGTAAGCATTCTATTGTCCCAGTTACCTTTTCGCTGTAAATTAGGAAAGCGCAGTAAGGGCACTTAAAGTGAATATTAATATACAAGTGGCACATTCGGGATTTGAGTTAACGATTACGCTAAAACGCATTAAAAGCAGTGTGTAGTATTTTAAATGAAACGCTCTTCTTTCTGCAGCTGTGGAAAATATTGCCATTGTTGCCATAATTTTTGTAGCTCCAGATTGGTTTTATGAAGCACTATGTATCCTATAAGCTAATTTCAGTTGTTTTTTCTTTTCCTGTAACGCCTCAATTTGTCCGTGAGGTTAAGTATTCCAAATTGAAAATCTGGTAACCCAAAGGCATATAACATGTACACAATTAATACCGTCTTCAAATAATCATTATCTATTTCCCAGTCCTGAATACAGAATTTCGTCATATAAATAAAACTATAAAGTTAAACGATAGGTTCTAAAGACTGTTAAAGAAAGCAGGAAGTATAGACTTCGATTGCTCAATTTTAGACCTAAAAACGTTTAAAACCTGACTGAGGTGTTTGATGTTTAGAAAATACTATTTTAGACATTTAAATGTTGGGAGATGAACAAGATGATCATTATTCTAGTATTTATTAAAGATAGTCAGTTCAGCTTTGACTTTGTTCGAATTTTCTGCAAACCTGTTTTTGTCATAGGAACGTTCCGCTTTCAGGCCTTAGAATTAACGAATTGGCTTGTAAATGTATATGCTCACAGCAGACCTGATTTTTATATACCAAAACTATAATTATACAAATTGCTTCAATTTTAATATGTGGGTATATTAATTTGATGCATCTGTGAAATTTGATAAAAAATTATGTCAAATTACAGCATCATTCCTATCATTAAAATGATAAGAATTCTATTCTGAACTGTTTTTTCCACTTAGCCTACCTTAACTACCAATTAACTGAATCTATAAATGGGCAGGTACAAGCTTATTAAAGAGCACTCCCGACTTAAAATCTTATTTTCTCGCAATTTTTTTCCAATACATTTTTATACTCAGAATGCTCCACACGGTGCAGTTTTTTACTAATTTATTTCACAATTTCTATACTACCTCTCAAAATTACATTAAAGAAAACAGTTGTACAATTTTTTTCGAAATTATTCTCCAAATTTGAGAAATAAATTATTAAATTCTGAAAAATTAAAAGTATTGAAGAGTAAGAAAAATAATAATTTTATACTAATTGCAGCTAATTTATTTTTATTCTAATTTACTGTAAAACTGGATAATTGTACGTGAATATTTTTTAAAATGCATCACGTGGCTAGTTTTTATTAGAACAATGAATTTATACAATAGAAAATTACTGTTTAAATAACCATGTAAGCTAGAATGTTGATAAACGGTAAAATTGTCACTATTACTATGCATTAGCCGGTATACATTTCAATAAGATATTTTCAACACATATTTTCCAAATGTCACACATGTATCACCAAAATGTTTAATTACACCATAAAATTACAAAACATCTAACTAAAATATTGAAGTCTAACATAATTGTAGTGCTTAATTCATAGTGAAGTTCATAAGAGTATTTGGGGTGAAAAAATTACCTTTGAATGTGCTAGGTTTTAATTTTTTTCTATATGCAGACATTAATTTGTTTATTTTAATATAAGTATAAGCACTAAATCAATAAAACTTCAGAACAACTTCATCTGCTCACATCATACTTTCCTAAATAATTTTAAAAACAAAGTTAAAAGTTTAAATATCAGGAAGCAATTGTGAAAATCTTAATGCTTTCATTTTAATATTTTCAATGAGTGTATAATATGAAACGTGACAACGTTTTCTGCTATTAATAATGTAGAAAAAATTAAATGGTGGTTAATATCTGAATGCCTTATGTGAGGAAGTGTCTGGAAAGTTTAAAGCTTTCAATACACAGAACCAACAAGGGCAAAAATCTTATGTGTTCCATTCTTATTACTTTCTCTACGAACTATTTTAATAAAAGATTCTTCTACAAGAATTCAGAATATGCCGAAAGAGTTTCAAAATATGTACCTCAACACTTCTACTCTAAAAAGGCAAGAAAGGGTAAAACTTAATACATTTTTGGGTTATTGATACAAAAAGTCAGCACAGAATTGCAAATAATTTGTTTTGGATACCAAGCAACCGCATGTGGGATTTGTAGTGGACAAAGCGGCGTAGGTGTGGGTTTTCTCCGGCTTCTCCGGTTTCCCCCACCATCACATTCCGTCCGTGCTCCATCTTCATGCCATGCATCATCAGTGACGTTGCCTGTGGTGACATTTGTAGTAAAGGCAGGCGTTAAACACTATAAAAATACTGCGTTTTCAAACAAATTTTAGAAATCGGCCATCCATTTTTTGGATTCCTCTTCGAAAAAAAAATATGATGCGTTCCATTCACCCGACTTTCTCTAGAAGCTATCCTTAAAAAAAGAAAAATATGCCTTTATCTATGTCGAGGTAATCGAGATAAACATGTTCATTCACTAGGCTAAGGTCCTTATGTGAAACAATTGAAACTTGGTTTACTTTGCACGGCCATGATTAACACAAAAGAGAGGTGAAATGAAAGATAACTTCCTGTTTTAGAAAAAATTGTATTGCTTAAAATTGAAAAAATAATAACAAGGAATAACTTGGAAACATATAACTAAGAAAATGTATATTACATAAATTATGTATTTTAACGAGATCCAAATGTTTTGTATAGTAATTTTTGTCTCTCTCTTACGATTTACCATTTATGCGAAATTCATCCAAAATAAAGAGGTCTTCGGAGACTATTCTCAGAAAATTTAGGGTAATAGTTTTATTGTATTGTAAATATATTTAATATACGTATTGTAATGAAAATACCATTTTTACACTTTTTCCCATGTAAATGGTAAATTGGGGTGGGGAGATATTTCTTGAAAACCTTCGTGGAAGGTACTAAATTTAAATACCAAATTGATTAATTAATGGTATTGTTGTTTTCAAGCTGTGCTGTCCATACACACATACACAGTCGTTTTTCTAAAAACACTTTTTCTGGATTATGAGGATCTCAAAATATATATTTTTTAGTTGAAATCTAGGTATCAAATTTTTGTTTGTAATACAATAACTTCTGTACATAAATTACACATAGTACGTAATACTACATAATAATCCCTGGTCTGTTTTTCGGAAAATTCTTCTTTAGGTGTAAATTGGAAAATTAAATTGTAATTAAATATAAATTTTACATCGGTTCAAACAACATATATAACCTTTTCGTTTAAATCCATAATAAGTTGCAACTTTTATTCGAGTTTTAAAGCTTTATAACAAAACACATTCCTTTATAATTATGCACTGCAGTAATATTCTTCCCATTGCGTGTGTTTTACTTAAGCTGTTGCACATTTATTAATGCGATGCTAATTCAGTTTATCATCTCTGGCTGAGGAAAGTATTATGTAGTAACAGTGTTTTACAACAATGCGACAAGTACGCTAACAATAGAAATATAAATATAAATGCATATCACTAAATTTTATGAACTATAAACATGTTTTTTCAGTGATTTTAATTAGTTCATAATTCTCAAAAATACGTCGTTATTTTCTTTCATGGTTTTAAATATTGCGCAATTTCAATAATTGATGGTTAAATGGAGACATCTGTGAAGCAATAGTTCAAGTGTCAAAAAGTCAAGAGTTTCCTGTACTTAGTGTTCAAGACCCTAGTTGTCATATTCTGTGCAGGTATCTTGGATAATTACATTTCTCATGCGATAATTTGTGAGCATTGGATGTTGTTTCACTGTTAACACATATTTTCATTGTATAAATTGTCCTATGGATAAAATTTCTGTTCTAGTTTACTTCAGTATGATGATTCATGCTTAAAGAAATATGTGCAGTATTCGGGTGAAAACACTAAAGGAGCGCATCCTCCTAAACCTTTTGCCTTACAAGTGGACTATAAAGCCCTTCATACCAAATTTTGCAGTGAAATTTCTGTGAGATAAGTAAGCCAGTAACTAAACGATTAGGTGCCAGTTTCAATCGCAACATGAAGCCAGAATTCTGTAACCGCAGCGCAATGGACCTTCCTAACTGAAGATCTTGTGCCGCATGATTCCTTCCGCTCTTTCACTTACCAAGACTATTTCATTGTACTACAGGAAATTATCTTAATTTGCTTCATAGGGTAAACTTGTAAACTTCATTAAAACATATTAACTAGAATATATTTATTCAAAACTGCCATGATAGCTTTGTGTGCAGTCACATGAGCATTGGGCACACTTTACTAAAAGAGCTTTAAATCTTCCAAGATATGTCTTCACCTTAGTGATTCTCCTGGTGACAAAACTGTGTTAAATTATCAAAGCGTGAATGCTTATCACTGAAATTTACTTGATGCGAGCATCGTCAACTTGCAGGCTCTAAAAAATCAATAAGAATCCGGTTGTGCTCAAAGAAAAACAAGAAATGCACATTCCCGAATCTTGCACAGCAGTCCTCATAAATGAGCGAACACACAGCTCACATTCTCATTCAAGTGGCACTCAGCCCTTCAACAACTCAATGTTAAAATGGGAAGAGCTTCCCATACTTCAGTGGCCCTTGTTAGAAAAGTCATTTCCACATCTTGATGATGACTCCGAGATGCTGGTACTAGCATTTGCTTTTCAGACAGCAGCACAATGGCACTTGGGAGATGAAGGCGATCTGCCCCACAGTTTTTATCTCAGCGGACAAATGACTAATCGAGGGCTTAGTACGATGTTTTATGTTGGTATTTTGCAACCATACCAATGGGAATATGGGGGGAGGGATGAGTATCTTCTAACGCAGTACTTCCCAGTTGTTTTCCAGTTGAAACTAATTGCCTGAGCAAATGTCTTTACAAAATTTAATTGAGTTGTAAAGGGACAAAGACTATCTGCTTCACAGAATTCTTTGTCTATTCATAAGTTTTGTCTGTGGTAGACACAACAGTTTTTCTAGCATTTTTGTGCTATACATTACACGAAAAGCCTCTTTTGGAAGACCACGTATATGGTACATAGCCAAAATATTTTAATGATTTCACAGAATTGCTCCGAAACTTATGTGTTGGTCTGGGTAGTTTAGTTGGTCAGCCGGTGGCATTCTGGTCATCGGTTCAAACCTGGTCCAGACCCATGGTTTTTAGTTGTGCTTAAATGCGACAGCTTCATGTCAGTAGATTTATTGACATGTTAAATAACTCCTGCAGCACAAGATTCCGACACACCACGGCGCTGATATAGTTCTGCCAATTGACAGCGTCGTTAACAAACAAATAATCTATTTATTTGTTTATTTTTTAAAACTTGGGTATTTTTACCAGTGGTTTACATGTGAAACCAATTATATAACAGGAAGAGACAAACAGTTTTAGATATCTCATTTTAAGAACTTCTGAACTTTATTTTCATTACTAGCTGTCTCGCCGGACCTTAAATTTATATATTCTCTATGGTGCTGAAAACTAGAATAGGGATACGTTTTGGAAGTTTTGAGTAGCGGGTATTTTTTACTGGTGCCTAAATCGAGTATTCAAAATGTCCATTTTGGTCATATAGTGACAATTTGTGCAAAAGAACCTGAAAAATATGAGTGTTGATACCTTTTTGAAATTGTATGATATCCTATAATTTTCTCCAAGTTCTATAGATCAAGTGCAATATTTATGCCCTGTTTAAACAATCAGCATAATTTTGTCTATATGGGGTAGGAAATAAAGTAAGAGTAGCTTTTAAAAGCTTCGAGTACTATGTAATTAGAATAATAATTGGGTTGTTTTTGAAAATTATAATGTACCCTTAATTGTTTCTAATTTCCTGCTGTTTAAGTGTGCAATACTTTGACCATATGATTTCAACAGTGTAGTTTTCTACATAAGGAGCTGAAAACCTGGTAGGAACAACTTTCTAGAGTTATAAGGTAGCTTATATATTTTCTTGCCTCGTATATTATAAGTGCTTCATCCGGGCAGGTTAAAGAATATTAATTTGTTTTCTATAGGTAGAAAATAACAATTGAATGTAACTTTTAATTCTCCTCGGTTTCTAGCTTTTTTTCAAAAAAAAATTACCTAACAGAACTTCAGTGAAATAGGAGGGAAATATGGTGAAATCACCTGTAATCCCCTTAAATAACTATAGATTAAAATATTTTTGGATCCCCATTCCCCCTTTTTGGCTAAGCAGTAATTAGAAATCCCTCACATTTGCAATGAAATGCCAAAAGTTAGTGTGTGTGTGTGGATGGGATTGGGATTGAAATTTGGTGACATAAATATGAAAAATATACCAATAAACCCGGTTTTCAAGCTATTGGAAACACAGTCTGTAACCACCTGGAAGAACAAGTGAATAATTATTAAAATTTGTTGAGGGTTTTTCTAGATTAACATTCAATACCACACACAAACCTTTACATAGATTTCTCTCTTTATAAATGTGAAACTGGTGTAAAACAAGTAAATGTGTATTAATATTATAAAGTAGAAGAATTCTGGACTTTAAACAGTCAGAGCTTACTTACCATCTGGATTGCGTCATTATCAGTATGAGTGAAGATAAAATTCTGAGCAGTGTAAATATGTTACCTGACACAAAAAGGTGTCAAATCATAGAGCAGATAAGTGGTTTTGCGAAGTGCGCTCTTGACCTCGGCCAGGAATAAATTATACATCACAGCATATCTGTAGCTCGCTTCGAGACCAGCAGTTACTTTATGTGAGGTAGTATTTGTAATGCACATTTCAATTTGTAGTACTTTGCGTTCATTCCTCTGGTAATGTTCTTGTGAATTTTTACAGTTGGCTTTTTGTTTGTGGATAAAATAGCTAAATTAGTAAATGTTGCTTACGCAAACAGAGAAACTATGAATTATTCGAAGCACGCCCTCCACCTCAAACGCACTTCACCATTCTTCCTTCATTACCTCTTTGTCTCCGCAAACGTTGATTATGATTAACATAGAGCATACAAAATGGTAGGGGCCAGAGCTACAAAGGCAACTATAAAATAGGCTTAAACCGTAATTGACAAAGCGGTAACAGAAATAGATATAACCTCGTAAAAAGTAAAAGGATGACTATGTGATAATGACAGACACAAAATGGAATTTGAATATGGGAAAAATAATTACTGCTACAAAATGAAATACAAAAATTGGGTGCGGTAAGGAACATTAGAATGGCGTATGAAACAGAGGACAGGAATAGTAGGCTTAGGTTAGGAGGGCCAGAAGCTCGTATCTTTGTTGATGATGCTGGTGGAAGGATGTACCCATTATTCCGAGGTGGTATTATATATATATATATATATATATATATATATATATATATATATGTATGTTATTTACCTTAGCGATTGAAGGAAATAACGAAGAAAGCTAGTCACTTTACTCGTCACACGAAATTTGGGCCTACGTACCCTCCCAAATGCGAGTGATTTGCATTTCGCAATTTTTGCTTCAAAAGAATTAAACAACCATATAATGTATTCATAGACAATGTCCTCATTGGTACCTTTTTGGTATTAACTATTGTATTAAGTACTATTTAGTGCATTACGGAGCTAGCTGCATGGATTACAATTCCAGTATTTAAAGGATAAGTAAAGAGCTTATTTACTTAAAGTTATCAGTGAGAGATTAGTAAGATTTTGAAAACAAATGCCCACCAATCAATCCAGGATCCGCTAACCTGAGACTAATCCACACTGTTCTCATATGGGAATGAGGGAGAACCCAAAGAAAACCTAAACAAATCACTCCAACCCAGATTCGAACTTGGACCTTTTGGGTATTAAGCAGAGACGCTAATTTCTATACTACGAAGAAGATTATGCTCATATAAGTAATGCTAACTTCAGAAGTCTATGTGCATTTTGTATGGAGAGTAAAATTCACGTATTCCCAGATTAATCATAGGAAGGGCGGCCTTGAAACTGAATGGAAAAACCAAATGCGTATCGGAAATTGGAAAAGTCCTGGGAGATCTACACGGCTGCTGGAACCAATTCTCCCCTTGCAAGCGTCCACTGCCTGGATGAGGGCATATGTAGACACGTGCACGCGTGCACAGTTGATCTTTTATGCTTTAAGGTATATATCCCCATTCACTCAGATACGTTTTCATGTCGTTGATACGTTGTATAGGTTGTATGAGCTAATATTATTTAAATGTAGCTGAACATTTGAAAACAAGCTATAAATTATAACTTAATTATCTCAAACGTTACATTCACATCTCTTTACTCACTGCCGTTAATATTATACAGTTTTTTATGGGTAGCGGTGTTGATTTTTTTTGGTACCTTAATACATATAAACTTGGGAGTGTTAGTTCTTTTTTTCTCTTCGTCTTTTTGTCCACAAGCACATCACATAATTTACCACGTGATGTTTCCTGCACGCTCGTAACTGTACCGTGAAATGAAAAACGCCTTTAGAGTAAATTATATGTTTTGTTTCCTCGTGTTCACACTTTCATGTCTGATGCTGTCCCAAGCAGAGATCATTAGTGTTGCAGAATGTATTTGAACTCATTTACACATTAAAATAAGCAATTTCTTGGAAATTCAAGCATAAGCAATACATTCTAATTTAAACGCATTTAAATCTTCCTTCACCTTTATTTCTCCAAGAAAACGCTAAGTTGTAGATAATAGAGATCATTAATATTTGCATATTTCCATTTGTTTTTAGTTTCATGAAAAAGACATCGGCACTCATTATGGTGAGGCCTGCCCTCTCTGCTTTATGCCTCCCAACAACCTAAAATCAAATCATTATTAATAACTACAATTATAAATATGCAAATGAAGCAACTATTTATATAGCTTTCTTCATTAAAGCTCTTTGCATTCCAATAAAAAAAAATATTTACCAGTTTTTCACGGAAATACATGTTTTGGGTTTCCTGAATAAAGGCGGAAGCATTTTTAGAAAATGCTCATGTGTGTGTGTGTGTGTATCTGTGTGACCATGAGCAGCATAGCTCAAGAACGAAAAATCGGTTATATACCAGAATTCATATTTAAGTTCTGTAGCTTCCAAAGATGCGACACGAAGACTTTCAAGGAAATGCTCCTTTCCCAACTACCTTATGCATTAAATATTTTTCGAAAAAGTTGACTATCTCAAAAATGGATCTAACGATTTTGAAAAAAATACCCTGCGTTTAAGATATTTTCCTAACAATTGAAATGTATATCGTTAATTGTAATGAGAAGTGTCTCTGAAGTCCCCTTAATTCTGGATGACTTTTGCATAACTGGTAGAGCGTAAGACATGAACGTAAGCTTACTACATAAAAATATAAAAAAAAACTCCGTAAAAATCTCATCACAACACATAATGTATGTCAAATACATTAGTTTTTCTGGAGTTAACTCTTTCAGGTTACCCTATTCTATTGGTTACAATTCTCCCATACTAATATTTTTCTCAATAGGGGAGTCGTTATGTGTTTTTCTTTCTGCTGGTAAACAAAGAAAATGTTGAGACTATTTGGCGACTTGACTATCGCTTAAGTCTACTGTATTGCCTTAACCCCATTTCATTTACAACGAAATATGTAATAAAGTATTTTACAGACGTTTTCTCGATTAACTTTAAGTAGATAGACGAATATGCCTTCTAAAATAAGTTTTCTGAAGAATTGGTAGTGAAATGCATTTGAATATCCAATGTGCTTAAATACAAATATTGACATTTAAAACCGAGCCAGGTGGTGCCACGGCAACGTGTGACTTGCATCGGGAGGTTCCGGGTTCGTTCCGAAGCGATCGCCCATTCGGACTCGTGTTTTTTTTTTTTTTTTTCGCCGGGGTCGAAGGTGAATGCGGTGATTTTTTTTTTCTCATAAAATATGATTTCCTTTCCATCATTTCACCTTCATTCATTGTTTTTCTCATCTGCTACCTGTGCTCCTGGGTTGACGGTGAAGTCGGTGCAGGCAAATGGCGCGGATGCATGCTCAATAGAAAGAAACCTCTGCTGGACAAAGGACTTGCAGCTCGCCGGGTCACTTTCTCCCTCCCTCCCACCCAACCTGTCTCTCTCTCACTCTCTCTGTGTCTAGCTCTCTCCATTTCTCTAGCTATCTCTATCTCTCTCAAGATCTTTATATATCTCGCTATCTCTCTATATATCTCTATGTCCTTATGGCTATCTCTCTGTCTTTCTAGCTCCTCTAGCTCTCTCTCTCTCGCTCTCTCTATATCTCTCTATCTCTAATGGTTCACGTAAACATACGCGCGTGCATTATATACACAGACAGATGTTTTTCTCAAAATGTATGAGTTCAGAAGCCCTTAGAAATGTTTCTGTTAAAATGTCCATATATACACATAACTTTTGGATGAAATGCAATACTTTTGTTGCCTATTATATACTGACAGACCCAGTAAAACATGTCCATGAATATGTACGCCTGGGAAAGAAAGTACATAAAACAGTTTTTTTGTCCGCAAATAATATAGCACTGCCTATGGAATAGTACGATTATATTCCCACATGTGTTGTTTCTTCTTCTGCTCTGGGACTTTGCTAAAGTATTAATGCAGAGTTTAGAAATATGCACATCCCCAAGTAACATCAGAGGCTGGAAATTTTTTCCATTTAAAGTGCAGCTTAGGGTGGGGATTTCACCCGCACAGACGCGCAGGCCTCTCTCTAAAGCGGTCCGGGTTCGATCCCAGGTGACAGCATGTTGCATTTTTGGTGGACAAAGTGGCGCAGGGGCGGGTTTTTCCCGGATTCTCAATCGCATTCCACCGATGCTCCATCTTCATTTCATGTATCATCGGTGTCATTGCCTGCGGCCCTATCGTAGTAAAAGTGGGCGTTAAGCAGTATAACACAAAACAAAACACACTCTCACTCACGGATTTTTTTAAAAGTGAATTCTTAAACTCACGGGACCTTATCACGAGTATTTTCTGATAAATCTCAAATTATGACTTTTGGGTAAAATATAAATCATAAACCGATATCTTATATTAACAGATCAAAGTCTTACGAAAATAAGGGAGAAATAAAGTGCAAAGAAAGAACAGGCTTTGTATCATGAATATATTTTTAGTATAAATGTAATTTCTATGGTCCATTAATTATGGGTTGATATTTTATGCTAAATACTATACATGACTGTGCAGTCCTGCAAGTTTCCTTCATAAACACTATAATATGGAAACCGCTCTATAAATCTCGTACTAACGCCCTTATAACCTTAGGTAAAAAACTACAATATATTACATTCATATGCCTTCTCTCCCCTCTATAAAACTATTAGTGATGAGAGAAATTATTCGTAGGAACGTTTATTTTACTGTCTAGTTAATTATAATCCAAATAAACTTTACATAAGTAGCTTCCTTACTCATTTCCTTAGAATACAAATGGAATAGCGATGGTCGAATGTTTCGAAATAAATTCCATATTTTAAAGATGTCTGCATTTTGTGTTATTAGCTTTCGACTATCACTTAGCGTTTACCATTTAGTCAATATTGTATTAAGTTTCTTCAGTTAGAAGAAGACTCAAGCTACACCCAGAGCATTCAACACGGCATTTTATTTATCGTGTAAATCACTTTTTAATATGTTGTTTTAACTAAAATCGTTAAAGTAAATCAAATTTTTTTAAAAATGTTCAATGCCAATGACAATCTCGTTTGGGAGACCTTCTTTAAAACTTCAGTGTCACATCTTTGGAAAATACTGAGCTTAAATGCCCAGTTTGGTATCTGAGAGTTTTGATTTTTTGAGTTATGCTGTTCACACACACACACACAAATATGTGCATGCGCTCACTCACAAGCACATACATAGAACACGGCCGCATATTCGGACCTTTCTCTAATTTTTTTTCTTTCGGGGGGGGGTTTAAAATTTTGATATACTTTTTTAACCTAATGCACTACCTGCTATGTATGGACTGGACTACTGAACAGAGGAGATTCCGCACTGAACACTTGCTATTGCATGTCAGATCCCTGAGTGGAAGCCCGAGATGAAGGGAGACATAAGGTGTGCCAAGCAAGTGCGCGGTCGAGGTGGACAATGCTGGTAGTTCTTCAAACCTCCGCTAGGTCTCGCCAGGCAACCACCAGCCCACACACCCCAGCAAAGAGAACAGCAGTTACAAGGCGTAGTGTCATCATCATGGCCGCAGCACAATCACCGACACGTCTACCTGGAAAGACTGGATTGAAAGATGAACCGGTAACCGGCCTGGTAACCGGGAAATCCCCCGAAAAATCCCATAGGTTAGGAAGGTTGATAGAGGGAAGCGAACCCATTAACTCCCACATGCGAGCCTTGCGCGTTACCGCGGAGGCATCTCGCTCGATAAGTACTATGTATACTCACGTGCATAAACTCATTAATTACTTAAAATATTCCCGAATTGCCGAAGTGTAACATTACGACTTAAACTTTGTATTTTCATACTACACTACCGTTTTCATAATTTGATGTGATTATTCCCGAACAATAGCGGCAATAACTCTAAACTTCGTCTCCATGCCACTGATGAAGGCTCTAATATTAAGTGTCGTAGCCATTGTACAGTTTAACGACATATGCACACAATTCTTCAACCTTTCCCCTAGAACGTCGTATACTTTTGTTATTGGTTTAGTGTTTCCTTGTGTATCAATCGTAGCAAGACTCTTTCATAGAGACGGTATGCGACCTAAGTTTATATTTCACAACGGTTGTAACATCGCTCATTGGTTAATTTTATGCCCCTATTTGTTTTGCAGGCCAGTCAGAGAACTAACACCCCCTGGGAGAAGTCTTAGTTACGTTACCCGAAGGTAGAAACCTTACGGAGAGAAAAACATTGTTACAATCTAGGGGACTGGGTCACGCAAGTCTACATGGTCGAGAAACTTAAAATTAAATAGAATGTCACAAACTAGACAACTTTTCCATTTGACCGTCGCCTTTTACTGTTGAGCTAACAACAAACAATGTTCTGTTCTTCCACTCAATAAATAATCCCCCAAGGTGAAATAGCGCCCCTGCAGTGCTCAGTGTCGTCCTAGTTATACGCAATTTTAGTGAGTTACACGCACCCACGTCATTCACGTTTACAACTGACCTTTCTCGTAAAGTCATTTGCAACACAAATGAAATATAAACATTTCAGAAATATAAAATACACACCAGGCATCGTGAAAGTAAGTGACAACGCTATGTTTGCTGCTATATTGGCTATGGCGGCATTATTAAAACCACTACTAACTTTGATGTTCATCATTGATCATGGGTGTGATTTTTAAACAAATTACTGGCTTTTGTTGTTACCCGCTTATTAAATTTCACTGATCACAGGCTTTGGTGACAGAAAAATGATTTATTAATGTGTGGATTCACTCGAAACAACTAGTAAGAGGTGCATTAGGTGTAGCGGTACAAAATACGCTTTTATTATAACAGTTACCCATAGCAGGATGACTATTTAAAGGGATATGCTTAAAAATCTTCGTGTCATATCCTTGAAAAATATTTAAATTAAATGCCAGGATTTGTATCTTCATCAGACTGTACCAATTCTGCTCGGGAGTGTTCGCGCCTACACAGCAACAGTCCTCAGAGGCCGGCTGTAAGGTGAGTTTAACAGGCAAAATGTCACTAAGCGAGTGCATAGCACGAGTGTTTTCGCGTTTTAAAGTGTCAGTCCAAAATTTCATTCAGCCCTGACGACAGCTTTCCCTCAATGTCCAGCTGTTTAGCATGCTGCAGACAGACACCTACGAGTAGTGAGTACTCCGTCACTCTCTGGCGTATACCCAAGCTGAAACAGCCTGATCCAGATGGTACACAATGCATAAACTAGGCGTTAAGCGTAGTATACCATTTATCTCTGCATATTTCCCTATTAAAATAAAATGCCAGCAGCTAGGGGGTAAAAAGCTCACCTCTCACCTAGACGGTTCGGGTTAAATCCCAGGGGACTACATGTAGGATTTGTACTGAACGATGTAGTGTTTGGGCGAATTTTTTCCAGATTCTACGGTTTCCCGGCCATTCATTCCACCAATTGTTCTATAATCATGTTTCCTGTCATCTATTTCACAGTTGTTTCACTATTTCTAATCATCCACTTCCTTGTTTTCATGCCAGGCATTGGGCTCATCACCGTTCCTGTACTCTCTGATGCAGAGCATCCGGTCCTTCGCAAGCGCTGGCTTAGAAGTCTTATACACGGGAAGGGTAAATAGAGGATGAAAGAAACTACTCTTAAAGTCTAAACCTTTGATTTGTTTTTAGTGTAACTCCTTACAATACATGCCTTTCATAGCTAAAAATTACGTTAACAACGAACTGCAATACCCCAATATATGCAATGGCATTTAGGTATAACTATGTAGCATCCTTTTTAAACAATAGGGGAATAAATTCAGTACAATTAGTGCGGTTTTATTATTAACATTTTCATTTCTCTGCTGTGATGCTGGCTTTGCCATCTATGATCCAACAACGTGCACACCAGTGGTTTCAGAATAGTTAGGCGGGTTCCATAGCCCCGCCCCCCTGCAGGCGGACCAACAAACTTGCCGGTAGTTACATATGGCTACCCATTTGCGAGGAGGAAGAGTTGTGGCCTCATATCTTGGTAAGATGTAGGTATACGGAGGAATGGAAGGAAAAGCATTTACCGCGATCTTTTACCACCGCGAATGTAGAGTGAGAAGCATGTTGGACGCTACTGGCAGGCACGGAAGAGACATATGGGCTAGGTAAATCTCTACTTAAGGCAAGACAGCTCAGATCTAAAAAGGCTAATAATAAGGAAGAGGAAGGGGGGGATAGGAAGGGTTAAACAAAAGTGATTATAATGTTTTACATATGTATATATATACAGAATGTTAATGAACTAAACCGAAATATTTTCACACAATATGTAGATTGCTTAAATAAGTAATTTGAGATAGGATACTTATGGACTGTTTATTGAAATTTCGAAGTAACGGCTATAAGTTTCTGAAGTTCCAGTACGCCACTGGCTAATTTATCAACCATTCGAGAGCATAACACGAAAAACGAAGGGACATATTACAGCGTACCTCTCTAGCGTAGTGGTTATGATACTGGCTTTCAAGTGAAAGATAGTTTTCGAGTTCGGGTCTTGTTCACGTATTGCGGCTCTTTGTATGGAATGAAAAAAAATTATAAAAAACATTTATTCTATGACAGGAATCGAACTAATGATCTTTGTGATAGCAGTTTCCCACGTTACGCATTAAGTCACCAAAACAGTTGAAAAAACGCTTCCAGAGTAGGCTACATAACTCAAGAACGTAGTTAATGAATGCTTAGTGTCGTACTGTCAAGAGATTAGTTCGAGATTTTACAGATTTTTGCGACATTAACTCTTGAGAACGCTAGTAACGAGCTGCTAAAAAGGCAATATCGGGCAACAGTTTTAAGACATTCTAAGCCATGTTTTCAACCTGCTTTGCTTTAACACCGACTCATCAGCACCTGATACCCCCACGTTTAACGCTATGTAGCTGCGTTATGTTTATCCGGGGACCATGCATCTCCGATCTCAAATTACTTATCAAACACAATCTCGCAAATTATTTCGGTGTAGTTCATTAACTCTCTGTATATAATATATTGTCATATTTTTCGGTCATTGTTTTGTTATAGTGTTAGTATTGAGTGTATATATTTCTCTTAAGTGATTTTGTCGACTATGATAGGGTAATTAATGCATCTGAATACGGTTTATTCGATGTTGAAAATTTGAATATCTTTGTATTATTTTTTTCGTGTTTACAGTTTTAATTTTGTTCGTTTGTTTTTAATATTGTTTACTATTTTGTGTATTGCAAAAGCACGCACCTGTACCTAGACCAGATTTATGCATCTAATAATTTCAATTAGTTGCTTAAATATTTTCAGTTTTATCATCAGTGCTCCCAGCATCACTGGATGCAAATATCGTAGATCGATATATCGGGTTAAGAGACATTAAATGTTTGACTCTTTTAAAAGCGATAATTGCTGCAGGACAAAGCTTTATATTTTGAACTGTTGTTACAACTCTTAAGGCTGCCTTCCTCTAATATGTTCTGAACAATTGGTCTAATGAGTTGTAAATATTTTAAGCGTTAATTTTTTATAGTGTTTAACGCCCGCTTTTGTACATATGGCACCTCAGGAGATTTAGGCGTTAATGCTTGAACTAGACAACATTTTAGGATCATTACTCCAATTACTGCACCATTTCGACGACTCTTGTGGCACCAGAAAAATGACAAAAAGAAAATAAATACAACAGTTTAACAAGAGCTAAAAGCTGCAGCATCTATTAGTTAGTAAAGATTTTTAATTCTTTCTTTTCATTTTATTTATTCTTTACATAACCAGAAAGAAAAAACTGTTCACAAGAGTTATTTCAAATGCAGGGTTCTGTAATGAAGAGAAAAAGTATTATTTGAATTATACTACAGACCTAACATTCAAAACTTTTGAATTTTTTTCCATGTAAAGGGAAATTTGGAGTGGTGATTTTCTTTCAAATATTTTTGCCGCAACTTTGGAAGATATTGAAGTTCAATCACAAGTTTGCCATTTATCCGAGTTTTCGTTTATTTAACTTGTGCTGTTCGCAGACACACACTCATGCATACACGTTCATCTTTCTCTAATAATGCCTTTTGTTTGATTCAGAGACCTTAAAACGTATATTTCAGGGTGGCTCAATGCACTTTTTGTTGGAACGCAATATCTTCTACAACTACTAAGTACCTGTGAGAAAGAACCAAGCAATATAATGAAATAGAAACGTTGATGGAATGAGGAACTTGTTCAGATGGAATAGGCCTATTGCGATAGATAAAAAGTTAATGCTAAATATTAAATAAGCTAAATTCATTCTACCTCTATCGGATAAGTTATCCCAATTATACAATATGAATCAGAATTGAATTTCTTATAATTAATCAACCATATTATTTGTAACACCAAAGTAGATCCGCAACAGCACTTAGAGATTGCTTTATCATCCTGACATTTAATTTAAGTATCTTCAGTAATTTCTGAAAAACGGGTAACTTACACATGAGAATGCCCTTCATAGAAAAAAATGTTCAAAGCCAAACTAAAAATACAAACAAACTCGTATATTTGCAAAGAAATAAAATGCATATCATGAGCACAAATAAGTTATATATTTAATGTAGAATGTAAGATGTGGAATATTGGGAGGGGAATGTAATGAAATGAGATTTTATTTATGGACGTTCTTTAATTACTATGGTTCTCAGCGCCACATTCCACGTTGGGCGTGAAAGACAGCTTTATTTTGGTCAGCGGTCTTTTTGTCGGGCTTGAGGTTCTTTTAGGAGTCGTAAATCGGCACGGGACCAACGGCTTCAATTCCTTTCCAAAGGAAGCCATGCCAAGGATGTTTGTGCCCGAAAAAAATGCATCGCCCACCACCGAGTTTGAACCCGCGAAGAGGAGAGGGATACTTCGCACACTGGGACTTTTTGGATCGTTTTTGTCTATACCCATCCCGACAGCCAGAGATGAGGTGAAGGAGCCGGAGGAGGGCTCAAGCCCGCAGGCAGACTGGTCCTCTGAACCAGGCATATGTACCTAACATTTCCAGTTCGAACACCCACGAACATTTAGAGAGCAATCTCAAGAGGGAGATACAGCGATTCTAGCAGGCAAGACCGCCCAATGGGAGAAATCTTTCCATAGCGCAAACAACTGAGCTGTCTGCCCGGCACCTCCGACACTGCAGGACCTAAAAGATAGCTGAAACACTGAAGAAAATGAAATGAGGGGAAAGTATAACCATGGTGGAATACTCTATCCCGATATTCGCCTTGGCGACCAGGAAAAGAAATAGAAACAAACAAAAACAAAACACACTTAATAATGGCGGTCATCGGGATTCCAAACCAGGACATTACGAAAGCGAGTCTCACTTGTTATCGCGGAACCATCTTACTCGGTCATGTTTAAAGTAGTTCCAATTTGTACAGAAAAACTTTCCCTAAAACGGGATTAAGTTAACCACTCCATAGTGCTTAGTAGTAAATATTTTTTTTCCCTATGAAGTGGTGCAGAGTTCACAATACAAAATGGCAGATGTCATTTAAATATGTATCTATTAAAGATTTATTGTATCTAGGATATTACCGAGTGGTCGTTTTATGGCCCGGCCACGATCGCATGTATGCGTGATTCACTTGCACTATAGAGACCTTAGAATATCACGCTAGCTCACTAGCGTGAATGACCCGCTTAATGCTACGCTTTATCGGTAGTGAAAGTTCATTGTCCGTTGCTGTCCTTTTTCATGCTGTTAATACTAGTTGGTTCATCGTTCAAAAGTAACAACTAATGAAACCAACTACGTTATGTGTAAATTACTTCACAATGTTCCTATTATTGTGGCTGTTCTTGGCCTGTTATCAGTCCATTGAAAAACTTACAAAAATGTCAAGCGTGAACAAGAACTTCTATGTACCATATATACATAAGAGATCTGATGTGTTCCATTCACATTACTTTTTCTATCTGCGCTGGAAGCAAACGTTCTAGAAAAACATTACTCTTCTTTCTACTTCATTCTAATCGGATAAGCACTAGCAGGATGGTCCCATTATTTCCTTTTAAGTAGAACGGAAATAATGAAATACAATAGGTTAAAGTGATAATCAAAAGTTTTAATACCGGTTGCTATGCGATTGTCATTGAAATGTGATTCTTTGTATGACCAGGAGTAAAAAGAAACACAGACGACTTCCTGTTTGACAAAAGTAAGATTTTTAACCAGTAAAAAGGAATATCTTGGAAATACTAGCTACACAACAAAAAAGACATATTATGTCATAAACTCTATGTTTTGACAGGATGTACATGTTTAGCATAGTAAGTTTTTATTAATGTTTTATTTTGTAACTAAACGTCCTTTAACCTGGTTGGTTATATCGGACGATGGATGAAATCTGTGAAATGATGCTCAGATGAGTTTGGAGTCCATGGAGCTGAAGATACTTGACATTCGTCTTCTCAGGATAAGGGGAAACCCCAAAAATAAGGGTTATGCGGGTAAGCGAGATTCGAACTCGCGACCTCTTGAATGTGAGGCTGACATGCTAGCCAGACACTTCCGAGGCGAACAGTAAGATTTCTCTCTCATACGGTTTACCAGTTATGCAAAATTCATTCAGAATTAAGAGAATTTTAGGCACTATTCCCAGAAAATTCAAGATATATAGTTTATTTGTTATGTCATTTTAATCAAAATCGTTATACCCACTTTTAGGAAAATCAAATTTTAGAACATTTTTCCATCTAAATGGTAATTTTCGTTGGTGAGATTTTTCTGAAAATCTACGTATCGCATCCTTGAAAGATAGTAAACGTAAATACCGAGTTTGGTATTTAACGAACTTTTCGTTTTTGAGTTGTGCTGTCCACAAACCCATACCCACACATATACACACAGGTCTTTTTCTAAGAATCCTTTTTTTATTCAGCGATCCTCGAAGGATGTATTTTTGGTGAAATCTCGGTATAGAATTTTTGGGTGCAATAACTTTTCTACACACTATGTATATTGTACATATATGATAGAGAAAGTAAAAACAAATCATTTAGACAAGGACACATTTCCTCGTGTTTCAGTTCCAAATGTAGATGCTAAAAGTTGCCTGGTTAATAATTTAAGAACAACGGAATCACTAAACGCCAAATTAAGAAGCAAAACACTCTCTAGCACATGTTGCAGGAAAACTGTGTGATTCAGAAGCTCCGGTTTAATAAAACTGCTAAACGTAACAACTGAAATCCTACACAGTGACTTTTATTCATGAATTAAAATCTCATGACGACGAAGAATAGTAGAAATATCTTCTTGTAGATGTACACCACTTTCAACACAGCACAGGAGTATAATAAACAAGTGAGTTACCATCACTCATGAGTAGAGAGAAAAGACGGGATGACTTTTGAGGGATTGCAAGTTAACATCGCTACGAGGATTGATGACGTCAAAGACAGGGGGAGCGATCGATGCACTCACTGCCCTTTGATATGACTGGTGAGTCGATTCGTCGTGATTTATCTATTCCTCCTGCTTTTTATTCCTTTTCGCCTGTATGCCAAACTACTGGTAAGGATTTGCATCAGAATTCTTGTCTAATGATTGTGATGCGGAAAGAGGTTTTTCTCAGAATAAACGCTGATTAAAACAAAATATCACAACTTCACCCCAACGTCTCACAAAATGTATACATTATTGTCCATTTCATTAAAGTGGCCGTGAAAGAGACTTATGTAGTAAAACATAGATTAACTACTACATATATTAACCATAATTTTGTGGCCGCGCCGTGGCTGAGTGGTTAGACCACTCGCCTCTCACCTATACGGCCGCATGTGGGATTTGTGGTGGACAAACGGCGCTGGGGCGGGTTTTCTCCGGGCACTCCGGTTTCCCCCGGTGCTCCATCATCATTTATGTATCATCAGTGTCACCGCCTACGGTGCCATAAGTAGTTAAAGCGGGCGTTAAACACCACCAAAAAACACATAAGTTTGATAAGTTTGTAAATATGCGCGTGCAATAATATATACACGCATATAAATAGTATTTTCAAATTTATGTGTATATGTTTACTTTAATCTATAACACAATCGTGACACATTTCATGACTGTATTGTCCCGCCTGTCTTTTCTCTTGTTCTCGTTCTCGTTCAAAAGCAGTCTGAGGGCACGTGCTTCTTGCGTCTATAGGTAAATTACAGCGAACTTTGTTATTTACGTAACAAAAAGCGCTGGGTACTCATGTGGCAGATTAGAATGGCGATTGTGTAGTAGACAGCGCGCGGAGCATGTATGAACGCCATCCGGACGGGTCATAAGAGTATCGATCTGTGGAATATAGTAAATCCAGTTAAAGAGAAATTTATAATAGTGTAAAGAAGCTACAAATGTGTGTTTTTATGTTTTGTTAGTTGTTTATGCAAATTTCGCCATTTAGTCTTCCCTTGACATGCGCATCATGAATAATGGTGCTGCTTGTTTTTGGCACTACTGGGGTATTTCTTACACCGGGAAATGGGAAGCTATACAAACGCAGGAATGGTTAACATCACTCAAGACTAACCAGTTGTGACAATCTCCTTTATATGGCCATGTAAATGCTGTTAAGAGAGGATTGAGCGGGAGGCATGAACAACTTTTTTTTGCCTCTCTTGCACCATTTTATTGTGAAATGCGCGCACGTACGGATTCTTCTCCGCAGCTCGCTCACTTCAATTTCATTCGTTTGCATTTCGTTTCCGGGCCATACGGATTGCGTTCGAGGATGCATTGTCTCGCTCTGTCTGTACTTTCTGCTGATTTTGCAAAATGAAAAATGGATCTCAGTATCTTACTTGCCTTTTCAGAGAGATAAGCTCTGCTCTATTCTCTCGTTAATCCCAGCAGCTCATCTTCCATTTACCTGCATCATATTCGCCCTTCTATCGCCCGAAAAACTAATGCATAATGATGAACTTTCATTAATATTCAACTCCTTATTTTTAGTAGTTCTCTTAGTAGTTTCTATGCATAAACGGAAAAAGTTAATTGAAATCGTTAAAACCCCACCTTATTCTGAGTTCCTGAGCATTGTTATTAAATATAGGGAGACTTATCTCTTAAATTTAAAAAAAAATGTCAATTTTATTGTCGATTCCATTAGCCATCAGGGTTCATGTATTGTAAGTACAAAGAAGTGAATGCCTATTAATTTCTCTAGCACATATGCACCTTGCAGTAGGTAGAGAAGTTATTGTATTTCACAAAACAGATTATATGCCAACATTTCATCAGAAATACAGGTTTGAGTAACCCTTATTCCAAAAAAAGCAATTTTAGGAAAAGGTGTAAGTGTGTTTCTGTCTGTCTGTGGACTGCATAACTCAAGAACGAAAAGGTGGTTAGTATCTTCCCGAGATGCGACAACAAGATTTTCAGGAAAATCTCCCCACCCCAAACCACCATTTACATAGAAACATTTGCGAAAAGTTTTATTTTATCCAAAATTACTGTAATATTTGATTAAAATAATCATTTCCGAGCTGTTGCTTATTTTTGGTTTCAGTTTTAGTCTTTTCTCACGCGGGAATTTGTCATTCCGGTCTTTTTTGTTTTACTCTTCCCCATGCAAAGAAGACCGAAATTCATCACAGAACAACCACGTTTTAAATGATTAGACTGGTATATTCCCTTATTTACCTTCTTACTTACAAGAACCTAAGTAATAAGAACAGTTCTACTATATTGATTAAGAGGAAGTAGATAGAAGAATAAGGTTTTATTAGAGTAGATTATTAGAGAATAGGTAGGGGGTCACGTGAATGGAACACATTCTTTGCAACAATTCCTTTCTAAGACTTCGAAATATATTTCTAGTAAAAAATGTTTTATGAGTAACGTACAGTATATACAAACGCTTTTTATTGAATGCTGTGATACACAAAGTATGGATTTGAATTTAAAATTGATAGACAAAGGCATGTTTTAACAATTAATAATACATTTTTTTATGTTTTTCCATGAAAAATCTTTATCACTAACTTGCCCGGAAGCATTGGTAAATGTGACTTTATATTATTCACAGTTAACGAAAGAAGCTGGGTCATAATTTTAAGTGAACCTGTGAAGATGAAATAGTGCACCACTTAAAAGCACCGCTCACCATGATCGTGCTCGCTTAAGAACGTAGCTTTGGTTCTTCGTGGCTCAGGAGATCGTTGGTTCTAATCTCGCTGCCGGCATGTTGTATGTTTGCCAATGTGTAGTATATCTGTAAGTAAAAAGTCTGATACATTCTATTCACATGACTTTCTCTACATCTCTGTAACAAATTATTGTTAATAAGCCCCTTTTTCTATTTACTTCATGCTAATACAGGTAAACATTAGCAGAAACGGTCTTATTATTTGCTTCATTGTAAGAAGAAAGGAAATAAGGGAATACTCTAGCCTAAAACGACATAAAATGTTTCAAAATGCGGTTGATAAGGGACTGAATCGGCTTTTTTTTGTTTTTTTGTTTTTTTGTGTGGCAAGTTCCCGTACGAGAAAAGTTTTAAGTATTTTAAAACTGAAACCAACAACAAGGTATATCTCGAAAACAGTCAACTCCACGAAAAAAGTATATGACATAAAGTGTGTGTTTTAACGAGATCTACGAATGCAAAATTCAGAAACAATCATCCAAGATAAAGAGGTTTTTAGAGACTATTTTCAAAAAAATTCAAGATATACATTTTATTTTACACGTAAACATCTTAAATATAAGAGATTTTAATAGAAATCGTTAGAGCTATTCTTAAGAAAATCAACATTTTAGAAATGTTTTCCATGAAAGGGTGTTGGGGTTGTGGGATTTTCTTGAAAATCATCGTGTCGCATCTTTGGAAAATACTGAACTTAAACACCAAGTTTGGTATTAACGGACTTTTCGTTTTGAGCTGTGCTGCCCACACACACACACACTCTCTCTCTCTCTATTTATCTAACTTTCTCTCACACACTAACATTTTTCTAAAACTGTACCTTTTTTTTTGGTATTCAGGAGGTCCCAAAACGTGTATTTCCAATGAAATCTCGGAATCGAATTTTTGGCGCAATACAATACCTTCTTTAAACACTATGTACATATTACCTGAGGAGAAAGTAAAAAGACGGCAAAAAATAGGAAAACGCAGAAACGTTGGAAAAAAGTAATGCATTCCATTCATATGACTTTCTCTAGCTGATTCACATATAAATTATTCTAATAACATTTTATTTATTGTGCACATAAAACCAATCGAGATGAACCTAGCTGAAATTGTGTCATCACTTGCTTCTTTGTAAGTAGAAGCGAAATAAGAGAATGCACTACGTAAAAACGGTAGTCAAATTTTTCAAAAGCATGTACCTATTTGAAACAATAGAAGTTCGATTCCCTTTGCATGACCAGTAGCAAAACAAGAGAGACGAAGTGAAAGGTGGTTTTCTGTATGAGAATAGTTAACTTAGTTTAAAATTAAAACCAATAACAGCCAACGCTACAACAAAAACTTATATGACATAAGTTATGTGTTTTGACGAGATCTATATTTTTGTGTAGTAAGATTTATTCTATCTATTACGGTTGTGCAAACTTCAGCAAAGTTCATCCAGAAGAGAGGTCTTCAAAGACTATTCTACCACTGCGAATATACGGTATTTTAATCGAAATCGTTATAGTTATTTTTAAGGGATTTTTTATATATTTCTATGTAAAGTATGGTTTGGGATGGGGAAATATTCTAGAAAATCTTCGTGTCGCATCCTTGGGACATAATAAACATGAATATCAAGGGTCTTTTGTTTTTGACTTATGCTGTCCACAGTCGCACACATTGACCTCTATCTAAAAATGTTTTTCTTTGGACACAGGGAACCTCAAAAACATATATTTCCGTTAATTCTTGACATTATTTTTAATAGAATACAATAGCTTCTGTAGCTAACTATGTGCTTTGTACGTAGGTACATATGTGCTAGAAAAAGTAAAAAAGAGATGACACCCACGGTGGAAATCTGACTTACCATTTACGATAAGATTCTCTTGAACTTTATCTCTTCAAATATATTAGTAATAACCGCGGTAAACGGAGTGCAGAGATATACAGGCTGTTTCAAAACTACACCAAACGAAAATATCAGTCGATTAGCTTACACTTTGATTAGCTTTACTCCGAAACTTGACGCAACTTTCAAAATCTTCTTTTATATGTGTTTAAAAAATGCACACATTTGGGATTAGGCAGTGAATGAACAACAGTTTTCATACGCCATTTAAACAATCTCAGAAAGTGCTAACTGAAACACATAACAAAACCCATATGTTACGTTTTCCATTACTAGGTGACCTGTGCCGCGCCGGTGTGCCTATCAAACCACCCCTACACCACGAGACTGGGACCTTCGCTAACAACCGGCATCTCTCTTGGAGTGGGTCAGGCACGTGCCATTTGGTTATGTACGTCTGCCTAATCCATGGTGATTTTATGGGAGCTCTTGTATGTGCCGAATTTAGAGCAGAAAATTATATTCACGTATGGTGTAACCAACAAGGTCCACATCTTCGTTTGGTGTCGTTTTGAAACACTCTGTATATCTGCATAAAAAGTGTAAGATTTTTTTCAAACTTCACTTTAAACGTTCACCTTTAACATTATTAACTCCTCAGCATTAGATACTTAATTACCTGTTGCATTATCACTTCCTTTTATATCTGTTTTCCTGACTAAGCGATATGCAGTTTAACGCGGATTAACGACATCTCCTGCAAAGAACCCCTCTTTTATATGGAGTAGACTGTTGTACTTTTTAATTGTTCCATTTGCACCCGGTCTTTGACCACAGTAGTAGTGATATCGTCGATCTTTCACCATTGGAACACATCGCCTTTTTAACAGTGGTGTTAATTCGTATGTACTTCTGTTTGAATTTTATTTCTTTGGTTTCTTTGTACGTTGAAACACACACACACACACACTCTCTCTCTCATGCTTTCACACACTGTGAAGAATACAAAATAATCTTGACTAGAGAAAAGTTGCCACCATTAGACTCAGGACCCGTTGCACAGGAGGAACTCCACCGACTGTGCTACATAGCCAGCCAGGTTTTATGAAATTAATAACTAATGACGAGTATCTTTATTGGTCTCAACGTTTTGCACATTGAGACTTATACATCCTACGGACCACCTGGTTATTACACACACACACACACACACACTCAGGGTGTTAATGAACTACACCGAAATAATTTATGAGCTTGTGCACGTGACTGATATAAGTAATTTGAGGTCGGCGATGCCCGGATAAACATAACGCAGCTACATAGCGTTAAACGTGTGGATATCAGGTGCTGATAAGTCGGTGTTAAAGCAAAGCAGGTTGAAAAAATGATTTAGAAAGTCTTTAAAACTGCTGCCCGAGTATAGACATATCGATACTAGTGTTCTCAAGATTTAATGTCGCAAAAATCACTTAATCACTTAACTGTGCGACACTGAGCATTCATTAACTACCTTCTTGAGTTATGTAGCCTACTCTGGAGGAGTTTTTTCAACTGCTCTGGTGGCTTAATGCGTAACGTGGGAAGCTGCTATACCAAAGGTCATGGTTTCCATTCCTGCCTTAGAGTAAACGTTTTTTATTATTATTATTATTATTATTATTATTATTATTATTTTTTTTTTTTTTCATTCCAAACGAAGTGCCCCGATACGTGGCGTACTGGCACTTCAGAAACTTTTAACCGTTACTTCGACATTTCAATAAACAGGCCATAAGTCTCCTATCTCAAAGTACTTATTTAAGTAATCTATATATTCTGTGAAAATATTTCGGTATAATTCATTAACATTTTTGTATATATACGGTAGTGCACGAGAAAGAAAAGAAGATATGCAAGCTTTTGCGACTAAAATTCAATCCCCATGCCTGATACAGAACTTCACCTGATTGTCTTCATCTAGTTACGGACTAGAGAGTCATCAAAATATTTTGTGAGGAATTCTCGAGCGTATTATAATTATCGCTTCTCTCTTATATCCTTGAAGGTTGTTTTTCTGTCTATCTTTCTTCCAGACATTTAACTGTATCGAATCTCCCATTAGCACTGCCATTAACGGAGAGTATCCTGCAGATGGATCTGCAGCACAATAGCGTTTTCTGCTTGTTTTTTCAAGCCGTTTATTTTTTGTTCATATTTTTGAACCCATAGCTGGAACTGATGACCCGGCTTCGCTGCACGTTATAATTATGAATTCGGGTCGGATAACTTGCCTCCAAATATATGCTAAGAATTGTATTTCAGTTTAGCAACACATGTTTCTTTAAGTAATGTAACGTTATCTTATATCTGTCGGTGTCTAGGTTAATTTGGGAAGGTTGAATGAAAGTTTAAGTCAGGACCAGTTCTCGAACAATGGATCTTCGAGAACTAATTCTGGGCAACTATACCAAGATGCACAGTAGTACTTTAAGAGATTCTACCACTGATGATATTTCGGTTAATTGTTTATGGCAATGGTGTGTTAAAAATGATCAAAGGCTATGGTTTAAAATTCAATTTTCACTTTTTATTTGGGATATATCCATCTCTATATACTCCATCGTTTTCTCAACACGTTAGCTTATTTAGTATTTTCCACGTGACGCCGTTTTTATCCAGTACCTCCAAAGTAAACTTCGAACATCAAAGAAAATCATGAATACTCGGAAAATTTTTTCTAGAATTGCTTATGACCTTGATTTTTAAAATAAATTTAAAATGAGAAAATTATAAAATTAAAATTTGATAAGTTGAGCAATAACTGTTTGAAAATTAATACAAGCGGGTTTCGAATACTGTGATTGGAAAAATGAAATGGTTATGTAAAAGAGAGAAAAATCTGATGTGTTACACTCGCATGGCCTTCTACACCTATTCCAAAAACTTCTTGCAAACGATTCTCCTTCCTTCTACTCCATGCTAATTGACATAATGTTATTACCTAGTTCTTTATAAATACAGGGAAATAAAGGTATGGGCTATGCTAAAGCGACAGCCTTTGAAATTAGCTTGTTTGCCTGGTTGGGAGTAAAACAAAAAACGACCTGCCGGAGAAAAGTATAAGCATTTTAAAATTGAAACCAATAAGAAGAAATATCTTAGTAAACAAATACCTCCACAACATACCTTTAAAGGAGATAAATTGTATGTTTTATGCAGTTGTACATTTTTCTGTAGTAAGTTTTTCGGTCTCTTCCGGTTTACCAGTTATGCAAAAATAATTCGGAATAAAGAGGATTTCAGAGGCTATTTCCAGGAAATTTGAGATATACATCTTATTTGTCATGTAAGTATCTTTAATATACGGTATTAGTCAAAATCGTTAACCATTTTTAAGAAGATAAAATTTTTCGAACATTTTCAATGTAAATAGTAGTTTAGGTTGGATGATTTACTTGAAAATCTTCGTGTCGCATCCATGGAGATTCCAAATTTAAACACCAAGTTCGTAATTTAACGTACTTTTCGTTTTCTGAGATTTGCGATCCACGGACACATACTGACATTTTTAAAATGCCTATTTTTGGATTCAGGGGGTCTCAAAAGATATATTTACAATGAAATCTCAGTATAGAATTTGTTAGTATAATAAATACATTACGGTCTCTATCTACTATGTACGTTGTACGTATGCGCTAGAGAAAATAAAAATGTAGTTTGATCATAAGGAACATTGGAATTTGAATGGAAAACTTCATTGTTATATTTAATAAGCATAAAGTTATGCTAGATTTCGGTGTTTATTTACATAAGTTTAACTTGAAGTTTCAGCCAAATGGTCTGATAACTTCAGAAATTATGATTTTCAAAGCTGATATCCATTAAAACATCATCTGATTATGTATATGCGAATACTTCGAAGGTATTCTTAATAACGATAGAACACCGATTGTATCAGTATAGAGATATGAAGATTGTGCCTTGATTCCTGATGTATAACTCGGTACCAGAAGTAAAGTATTTGCTGCGTTGCAAATGTTATCTCCCGGTGAAACTGCAGCTTACAGGATGTGCGGGGAAGGTCTTATGTGCTTTCAGATATTTTGTCACCTTAGCAAATAGGCAGTGTGTTAGCAAGGGAAGCCGAAGTTGATTCAAGTCATGGCTATACTTGAAATTTTCAAATCTGATTCAAACCTCCAACGTTAACCCCTGTGAATCTCGGATACTTTCCTCTAACACATTTTCTATATATTCAACATTTTATTCAGAAGGAGTAGAAACTATTTAAAATTAAATCATAAAACGTTAAACATAATCACCAAATGATCAATAATAATAATAATACTCGCAGTCGGCGTACACTCCCCTTTATATAGGACAGCTCCCTAGGACTTACAAGCCGATATTTTAGAGGTCAGAAGCCTGTAGGGAGGCAGCGAAAAGATACCAGAGAATGGAGAACCTGGAACGAATGGTCAGCCGTAGCTAGGTATGAACGTGAGGAAGTGGATGATATCAAATGCAAGCAAAATAGATGAGAGGAAATTTAAAAAAAAAAAAAAAAAAACTGGTGGAATTAGTGGCGGGGAAAACCGGATGACCTGGAGAAAACCCATCCAGACGTCGCTTCGCCCGCCAAAAATCCCACATATGGGCGCTTGGAATCGAACCCGGGGTGCGAGGTGAGAGGTATATCCATTCGGCCACAGCGCCAATAATAATAATAATAATAATAATAATAATAATAATACTTAATTCATGATACTGCATTCTGGCCTATCTTTATGGAACGTGAAGTGTTTAGAAGAGTATCAACTAAAGAGAAAGAAACGAGAGAGAGAGAGAGGGGGGAGAGAGAGAGATAGAGAGAGAAGGGTGTTAGCTCTCAATAAACCTGATCAATAAAGAGTAGCTATATTGACCAGAATGTGCTACATCTGTGTAATAGTTTCTCAAAAGATCTACAAAAAGTACATCCAATTCCGACCTCCTAGCATGACAGATTATCTATGACCATTTACATAGATGCAAAAGATTGCGAACCTTACCGCCACCGGTCATATATCTGCATGAGAACGGAAGGAAATTCCGTCTTTCAGCAGGTTGGAGAACCGAGGTGAAGCGCTGTCAAAGCGTTAGATTGGTTGTGTAGATCTCGTCAAAACATATCATATCCCTCTTGTGCATTTTTGTTGTAGAGCTAACCGTTTCCAAGAAATTCCTTGTTATTGGTTTCAATCTTAAGATACTTAGTTATCACAAGTTATCCCGGTTTCTTTTGTTTTACTCCTTTTCCGAATTTAAATGACAATTGCATAGGCTAGTGTATTCCGTAGGTTCCCTTCTACTTAAAAGGAACTAAGTAATATGACCATTCTGCTAAGTTTATCTCAATTAGCATGATGTAGATAGAAGAATAATCTTTCGTAACTAGTTTGTTTGCAGAATACCACGAGGCAATAGATATCTTGACAGAACGGAGATTGCATTGGCAAATAGAGTAAGGTACTGTAACTTTGTAAATAAAGTTTTATGTTGGTATCTTTCATTATTATTTAGCTATATCAAATCGTCTGTCACTTTCTGGATGATCCTCGTAATAAGAACATTCTGCTAACGCTTATCTCAATTAGCATGGTGTAGAAAGAAGAATAATCCTCTGTAAGAAGTTTGTAAAACAGTTAGAGAAAATCACGTGTGTGTAACGCATCAGACTGTTCTTATGATTATGGAACAATGTTGGACTGGTAATGGATTGCCAGAATACATAAATAAATAAGGTACAACACTACTTAGTGTATCGATAAGATTAAGAAAAGAAAAAGTTGACTGAGCATAGAGAAACAAGGTCGGAAGGGAAGGAGGAGAGTGATTGATCTGTCATTGTTCCGGAGTTCACGTAAACTGTCTCGGAATGTAGCAGTGCTGTATGTGAAGTCTGAATTACAGGAAATAAGAATAAAGGGATCGCGTATGCCTGTTATTTTTCGGGATTTGTTTTTCTCTGCCACAAGCGCATTTATCAGAGTGACATACAGCAAGAAAACCAGTGAGCCTATTCGTTTGCCTCTGAAAACCTTCCAGCTGCCAGTTCCTGCTACAGCAGAGCTATGTGCATTATTTCACGTACTGGGAATTCACTCCACGTATATTTTACTTTAAATACGTCACATTACCTGAATGTTACGACTTTCAGCTGTAGCAAACAGGTAAAAATATCTCACTGCCTTTCTCTACCCACCATTGGTTGCTTTCATGCATGTTCTACAAATGAAGAGTAAAAAATGCAAAAGTACCTACTCATGTTCAAATTTCAGCCAAATGCGGGATATTCCAATTGAGGCTCCCAGTGCCATGTCATTTGCAGCTAGTAGTGCTAACTCTGGGGGAAATGTTTCAAATCTCAATCAGTCATACCGGTTCACTAAGTTTTACAACCGGGTTTCTAAACGCTTCAGTAACCATTTCGTTGTAATATTGTCTTCATGTATAACAAAGCCTGGAATATTAAACAAAACTTTAGTTGTTTCAATTATATTAATGTTACTAGTTCGTTAATTAGAGCGACACACGATGTGTACAAAGAGGGTGAATGAAAAATTTAGGAATATCAAATGAAATGGAATTTATTTGTAGACACTCTCTAACTACTGGTTCTCAGCGTCCCATTCTATATTATCGTGAAACACCGCTTAATTTTGCTCAGATGCCTCTTTATCAGACATGCAGTCCTTTCACGTGCAGAAAATCTACAACACAGGACCAAAGGCTTTACTTCCCTTCCGAAGGAAGCCATGCTAAGGATTTTTACGCCCGAAAAAATGCATCGTCCTCCGCCGGGTTTGAACCAGCAACCTTGATTAGGAACAGCAGGTGAGGAAGAATGATGTTAAGGAGATAAAGAACTATATACATTATACCAGGTGGCTCAATTGCCCCGTATTTGGCATTTTGCGATATAGGGGCTATTTAATGTTAAAATCGGTGAGTGGAGAACTATGTAAACAGCATTTGGTTTATTGCTCTTGCTTATCAGCGGAGACGGTGAGCGAGTTATGCTGATTGAGAGTACCACTTCCTCACTGCCATGTTTTAGTTTGAAATAGCTCCGTTGAATATTCCAACTATTTTAACGCACAAAATGATATCCGCAATCCTCAAACATGGGGCAGTCGGACCCTCTGGTATTCTACTTTTATGTCACCTGAAAGAAGGAACCATTCCAAGTTTGTTTTACACACATCTTATCGCAGAATTGAAATTTTCAATATCTCTATATTTTTTTCAACTCTCGAACTTATTGATCTTCCTCGAGTCTTGTAGAATTTCTATGAAGATGTGAACTTGCACTTTTGCAGAAGCTTTGTAGTTTGAAATTTTATACTCTGGAAGACGCAAGTTTTTAAGAGGTTGACGGGGGTTTTAATGTCTTCTTTAAGCCTAAAACTCAACAGTTAAATCTCACTAGAAGTGAAGCAATACACACTATTAGCTTTGCTAATATTCCACTACTGTATTTTCTAATGTTCTCAGTATTTAATTACATCAGTACAACATGTTTAATTAAAAACAAATATGGTACTTAGGCAATTTGAAACAAAAAATGGTACCTATAAATATGATATACATTCAAATATCCTTTGTTTTATAACTGAGACTAAGCATGCTAAAATACAAAACATTTCATAGAACGATTAGTTTTCCTGAAAAATAGAAACTTTGATAAACAAAGCCTTATAGAATTTTGCTCAATTTCCAATAACATTCTCCAGAATCATAATTTTTGCGGTGTACATGAGTTTTGGTAGAGAGAGAAAGAATATAACATGAATTCTTACATGATGCGATTGGAAGCTGCCTGAAGACAAAGAAAAGTGCGACATGGATACAAAGCAGGGCTGCAGACAGCAGCAAATGAGGAAATAAGAAACTTGACAATAGGAATTTGCTATCTAGGACGATCTTCGATACCTTCTACATTGAAAAGGAAGAACCATATTGACAATTTATGACACACTCTTCCTTAGGAAAGTTGTGCTTCTTCTGCGGGCCGATACACCAATATATCACATAGTCAATATCAGGAAGTCCAAGCACGGCCTTCTTTAGTTTCCAGTACGTTACGCCTTCTGACTGAAATGGTGTGGCTAATAGCACACACGGCTGATGTTGGCAGCCTCTTAACAGTGAAGACTCAGAAATCCAATGACGTTCCATATATCACAGACCGCGCTGATGTTCTTGCTCCAGTATTATTCCTAGTAGTCTGAATGTCGCTTTCCACCAAAAACATTCCAGATCTATCAAAGAGAACTTTGTCGTAGCAGAAACTTTTATCCGCTGAAATAAAGAACTGCTCACAGTTGTAAAGATGGTCGAAAATATGAAATAAAAGTAAAGTAACCTATGGAAGAAAAATCTAATGTGTTCCATTCACATGACTTTCTCTACCCTTGCTGCAAACAAAATATTCTTAAACAAGAGATTATTTTATGTACATCTTACTAATCGAGAAAAGCATATGCAGAAATGGTTTTGCTGCTTGATTCCATGTAGGCAAAAGGGAAATATGGCTAAAGAGATAGTCATATGTTTCAAAAGCTGGTCACTATGTTCGGTTCAGTTTTTGCAAGGTCAGCAGTTAACAAAAACGAGATGTAAGGAAAGATAACCCTGTTTGAAAAAAAGTTATATGGTTTAAACTTGAAACCAATTACAAATGATCACTCTACAACAAAAATACTTATTACATAAATTGTGGGTTGTAACAGGATGTACATTTTTGTGTAGTAAGTTTTTTTTTTCTAATTCTTATGTTCACTATTTATGCAAAATTGAGCAAAATTAATCTAGAGCAAACAGGTCTTCGTGTACAAAGAAATTAATGGTTTCCAGAACTGCAGTGTATATTCCTGGGAATGAGATGTGAGATCAAAACCTGGAACTAATCTGCTACTGACACGCATTAAAGGAGTAAAAGAGAAGAAAGAAGAGAAAAAAACTAAAACCGGTGCACCATGGTCAAAATTTTTATACAACGTGAACGTTGTGTACAATTTCTCCATTCCATTCCTACGGGACTGTGTATTGTTCCAAATATTTCTCGCATGCACACGAACAGCTGATAGAAAATGGTGGAGGTTGCTGATCCACAATTATTTACGTTGACTCTCGAAAACTTAGTTTATGTATCCATTGCAAGAGCATATTATAACAGAAAGACAGAATGAAAACTAGACCATGTCTGTAATGTAGGAATGCAGGCTAAAAAAGAGGTGAACTACATATTCTGCAAAATGAACTCGTTTCTGACCCTGTAAATTATTTTAACTACCTTAGAATGGACAAACATTTGTTTGGAAAGTTGCTGTCCTTAGTTGAGGCAAAAATCTCTCGCCAAGACACAAATATAAGGCAGTCCATACCAGCAAATCAACCAGCAATCACGTTTTATATTTTTGTTGAGAAAAGAAGGTTAGGTACAAATGGATCCGATAAAATACATTTACAGGGGTTATAAATACCCGAGTCATTATTTCATAAATCTCTGCCGCACAAATAAGTATGTATTTCAACAATAGCTCAGTTACTATAACCCTATTATTTAGGACAAAGTCTACAAGATACAGCAAAGTTTCACACAAACAATCACGTTGGCGGAAAGGAAGACCCAGTGCTAGCTGCCATCTTATTACGTCATTACTACTAGGTCACTCATTGGTTGATTTCATACATTTGGACCAAAAATTAGAAACCACTGTATCCTGTTGTAGCAAACTGGAATTGGACCAAAAAATAGGACGGAAACTGTATGCAATAAAATCATCCGATGTCCCACTATCCAATTTATAGTTAGAAGAGTATTGGACCAAAATATTTCACCGTAGAACATCGGCTTTATGAAAACTTGTCATTGGAGAAACGTTTAAGTGTTGGAAAATGTATACCAATAATGAGGAATATCTACGAAGTTAGCTCCACAAAAATGTATTTGACATACCTGATATCTTTCAACTAGACCTACATTTTTGTGTAGAAAGGTTCTGTTCATCTTTTACGGTTTACCGGTTAGGCAAAAGTCATCCAAAATGAAGAGGACTCCAGAGGCTACTGCCAGAAAATTCAATATAGAGCTCTATTTATCTTACAGAAATATTTAATGTATAGCATTTTATTCAAAATCGATGTAGCCATTTCTCAGAAAATCAAAATTATCTAAAATTCTTCCACGTTAAGAGTAGGTTTATGTGGGAGATTTTTTTCAAAATATTTGTGCCGTATCCCTGGAATATAATGAACGTTAATACCAAGTTTGGTACCTAACTGACATTTAGGTTTTGAGTTATGCTGTTCACAGACAACAGAGCCACTTTTTGTTAAACGATTTAGGGCCCTCAAAACATGTATTTCCAGGGAAGTATTAGTGTTAAATTTCTAAGTAGAGTGCAACATCTTCTTTACCTATTATATACATTGTATATGGTAGAAAAAGTAATAGCATGTCCAATTTATGTTTTCATTTTTAAAGCCGTTTTTAACGCTCATTTGACACTTTCTTTGGGATTTAACAATTATGAGGACTGAAAAAAAACCTGGAAGAAGTCTCAGACTGGGAAGACGGTTCTGAAGGGTTATAGCCTCAATGAGTTTGCGCATTAATGACCCGACTACCCATGTGGGTACCTGATGGTTAAGGAATAATATTTATATTAAAACAGTGTTTTTAATGCATTTTCCTTTTCACACATAGTTTAATTTAAATTCTGTAGGAGCTGCTTCCAATGAATTACATACTGATGTTCATTGTTTATATCAATAAAACTTTTCTCGTCGACTGTGGCATTATAAATTTAATATAAGCAGTATCTGAAGGGTTCTCTTAAAAGTATGTAGAGTCAAATGTACGAAACTGTGCCGCTATTTCTGGATTTAAATGATGACTTTGTTTATTTAATGTGGGTACAAAAACCTTATCAATGCTTCAGACCATATTTGGGTTAGGCGATCTCTTATTAATTTGAAATCAAGTCTGAAACACACGCATAAACCTATAAATAAACTCCAGGCCAAGGTGATTGGCGAAAGGGGATAAGCATAGCAATATTTAATCTTAGTGTCTGGAAGGCATGCGTCTCAACGACGTCCACGTCAGCCCTGGTTGGTCTTCTCGTACTCTTCTGATATCCAAAGTACGGCAATGAAACATTAACCTATGAACACAAGTCGGTTTCAGGCTCAGGAGCTAAGGCAGAGCGGGACGCAAGACAAACATTAAATGGAGCGCCAGAACCAGGTGAGGGATGAAGATGGTCAAGTATTTGCTTACCAGCATATGCAACTGCGCATTATGTCGGCACGATTCCATGCACTTGCCTGTAAAGAAGTATAGTCCGTAAGGGAATGTGATCATTTGAAATGCGTAGTTTCACAACCTCGAAATGTCACTATTTTACCCCACGCTTGCAAAATTCGAGCCACTAGGTTGACAAGCTACTTACAGTAAACAATGGGCGATGGGTAAAACTGTCAATGATTCATCTTGCTAATTTTTATAATAACGGATTCGGTATTTGAGGTTTGTTACACAGTTCACCAGCCTGAATTCACATTTGACGGCGGTAGCTATTTCAGATTTTCTCTCCAACTTCAGCAGAAGTAGTGGTTACTGTGCAACTTGCCTATAAATCAGCCAGCCCTGTCTGTGAGAGGTCGTTTCGCTAATCAAATCACATTATACTCGTCCCACCTCTGTTTAATATACAAGCAAAAACAGAAATTTTGGGCTATTTTACCGCCATCTGCTTCACATCAAGTATTGCACATTACTCCACATTGGCTTCTTACTGGAAAACTCGGGGAAGGGAAATCACTACAGCGATTTAAGGAAAAAGGTAGATATCGTTCTTAGTACAAGCATCTTTTCCGGGTATAGACAGGTATAGCGTCGGTCAGTTGTTGGATTGACATGAAAGAGAAACTAAAACAGTTAATACCTATTCCAAAGAAACTGAGGGTTGTTTCATGTTTCTATGCTGCAGTCATCAAGTCAGCATTCCCATCAAGTCATATGCGCTCCAAGTTATCTACAATGATAGACTCGATGGCGGCAGTGATACGAATTCGGAGATCTTGCAGATTTCGAAGTAGTGGTGATATGTAGACAAAATCCTATAAGTGACTCCATAAAAAGAAGTGCAGACCGTCATATCAGTGGACCACGGAGGCCAGCCACAAAATAACTTGTCTTGATTACCAGATCACCCAATCCAACTTCGTACAGGTTGTTGATGCAGAATATCGTACCAAAAAAATGCCATAACATTCTAAGTGCTGTAGAATTCACACTGATAGCTTAAGCTTCACACCATTTAACACAATCTACTTATATCCAGAAATGAAAAATAACGATAAACGAAATGACAGAAACAGGGAAAACGCCGTGTTTTTCTTCTTGTGTTGTTATCTATTGTTACGATCAACAATTAACAAATGCATATCTCCTGAAACTCCTTGACGACGACAGTTCCATGTAAATCCAAGAGCTAACAGCGATTTGTTTAGAACCGGGGAATGTTTCTGTGGACACCTGTGTGTATATACGCTGTGGGAGAGGAAAATCATTTCTGGTTATATACTGGTGGGGGTTTAAGCATCTCGTTCTGAGGTGGAGCAGCTTTCCAAGGTGTTTAGTTTCTTGCGTTGCTAATGACTGTTAGTGGTTTGGGGAGTAGTTAGTACGATTGCGAATACAAAGCGTCGAACGTGGACGATTTTAACTGTTGTTAACCACAGCTGCGACGTAATATACCTATATACATACAAATGAGCATAAGGAAAAGGGCTGAAATACTGAAGGAGACATGCCTAAGATCTCTGCTCTCGCGGAGAAATCTTGTGAAATAATCAGGCAGGACATCCACCACGATGTTCTTTTGAGGCACAACGGCTGCATCTTAAACTCTTGTTGATGTTGTGTATGCTAATTTGTTCAAAACTGACTAAAAATCATCTATATTGCAACTATTGTGGAAATAATGAGTGCAAAACTATTTGTATATTAAACTGGGACTTAGATTTAACTTAAAAACACGCAGGTTAAGAAAAAAGAAGTCAGATGACAGAAAATTATTTTTATAAAAACAGTCAACTCGGGAAAACTTTCAGCATGAAATCGTGCTCGAAAATAATTAATACATTCATTAGTTGAGTATGTGACGGTTTTGTTTACTTTTTGGAAAAGCATAATATAATTTTACAACTGCTTGCTTCTAGCAATTCGGTTAGTTTTCTTTAAAGATGTATTATATTTAATAAAACAGGTTATTCCCTACGATCTTCCTCAATTTTGTAGCTTGTTGTATTATTCATATATTAAGAGTATTCCTTTATCTGTTTTTTCATCGAGGTAAAATATCCCCCAAATTACTAGGCGAGAAGATAGTCAGATGCTTGAAAACAACATGCATATATACTAGTCATATTTTCGCATCAATTCCGAAACGAAAGCACAGTTTATAAATATTCCAAGGTGCTTAAAATAGACGAAAATATATCATATATCCTTCTATGTATTGAGCTGAGATAAGACAAACATTAGCACAGGAAACAAAATAAGCTTCATATATATATATGAGCAAGAGCTGACTTTTTACCAATAAACTAGAACGTAATAATTATGCGAAAAAAAACCTGATCCTTTTTAAAGCTTATTTTGTTCCCTTTACTAATATTTTGTCTTATCTCAGCCCAATAAATTTAAAACAGGAAGAAAATGACAGCGAAGATTTATAGTAAATTTAGGCTGTAATTTTTATTCGCCCAACCAGTATCCTAATATCCAATCATAATTATTTTGTGGATTTATTTTAAACCAGGAAATGTCCACATGAATGGGGTTTCTCGGAGTGAGAAAATATCCTGGAATACTGCATGTGACAGCCATTTAATTTATCACACTTTAATATGCAATTTAGGACTCGTGTTACTTTGGGTTTTTATTTTCGCGTTGCTCTGTTTGCAGATAGGAACACACCAGTGCGCGACAGTTTTGTTTACAACTAAAGGCAACGTTTTTCAAAACCGGCGTTCTACTATGTGGCTGAAAACAACAGATTTTTAAAGTCTCATTTGAGGAAGAAGTACTGCAATGCATACATGGATACTTGGCTGCTTCTCTTGAAATCGACTCGTTACGCCACTGTTGTACTTTGCATACCGAACAATGGTATGAGATGACACACTTCCCTCCTATCAGCTCCCCAGAGCTGAGCTAGACAAATATATGCAGCCTTAGGAGAAGAAAGAAATCAGCGAACTTGGAACAGCAGAATACATCTACAGTCTACACTAGCCGACAACTTTATACATTGCACCAGGGAAATGGTGCAGAAAAAGTAAGAAGATAAATTATTGCAATAAGTGTGAGAGAGAACTGGCAATAATTTAAATGGGAAATGCCTAGTGTGCGCAGAAATCTAACAATGTGTATAGTAAATATGGTAACCATAGTAAATATGGTAACCAATGTTACTAAAAGCAACCTTCTTGGCAAATACTTCTACCTATACTTCATTTTCGGAATTTTTAATGATAGGGTTTGTTATAATGTATGGGTATTAATTTTGATAGCTCATCTTGAATTGTAGGAAATGATAAAATGATAAAATGAAATATTGTGGCATAAAAATCAAAATTACGTTTATAGGTATTGTGCACTAATACTGAGTGCTCTAATAGGAAATGAAGAAAAGGATATAATTACTTAAAACTATTTCACTCTAACGGTGGAAGTTGGTAATGAACAATATCGTTTAGCCAATGCCTCGGATATCAACCACTAATGGTGGTTTATCGAATAATATTCTGCCAGGATGTCATTTTATCTGTTAAAACGTCAGCTCGTTACTGAATCGTAATAGCAGTGATGCCCAACCTTAAGCTAACAAGGGGAGGGGAGATTTATCCCAGATTTGTTCGCGGAGCTATGCAGATACTCGGTGTAGTTGCAGACAAAACTATCCAATTTTGATTACTTTGGTGTCATTGCGATCAGCCGTCAGAGTGAGTGAAGTGAAAATTCTTCGTAACACAAAACGAAAGAAGTAAGGTGAACAATCAAGGTGGCGACACTATCTCATAAGGGAAAAAGTCGGGCTTCACTGTACGTACTATCAGTGTATGACTAATTAGCTACCCATATTTTAAATTAATAAACGTTCAATTAGTTTCAGCATACAAATACATTATGTTATCAAAATATTTATTTATGATACAACTGGTAAAAATGGTGTTTTATATTTTGAGTAGGAAACTACTCACAATATAAAGCAATTTAAGCACATGTAACATACACTATTTTTTAGACAGTTCTCAATATCTATAGACAACATATTATAATTATAAATAGATTATTTTACCTATTTCACGGAGTTCATGCTTAATGGTCTGCAGTATTCAGATGTTGCCTTGCTTAGCATCAGTGCTGACAGCATGATGACTTACTCGTATAGAACGAAAACATTCTATATAACGGAGGTAGTGTAGCAGTTATAATTTTGCTCTCTCCGCTACTTGCATAATTTTGTCTGGTTCAGCAGACTCCATTTAATCATCCGCCATTTTATAGATCGATACGAGCTTTCATAGTCTTAGCCTAATTGAATGAGACCGTGGACGCGTAAGCCTAAGTTGGCTACATTGGAGTGTTATAATTTTACAGCAGTGAGCGACAGAATTTTCTACTTTTACCACTATTGACATCTGTTAAAATACCTACTTTTCGCATCAACCGTCTAAAAAATGATTTTATTGTGCTCTGATTTCGGCTTATCTTAAAGGTATACCTACTATTTTCTCGTTAACACTATTGGCAGCATTAGTTAGTATTGCCTAATTCATTCCATTGTTCGCTAACTTAGTATGCCGTCATAGACAGCTGATTCAATGACGACTTGAATTTAAACAATACAATTATTAAGAAAATGGCTGTAATTTATATAATAGGTTACGTTTTATTCATGGAATATTCTTAATACATCTCATTCTCGTCAGATACATTCAGGTCCTCTCGTGACATTACGTTGCATAAAAACAGACTACAGTACTCAAGACACAAACACCTAAAAAATTAAAAAACCAGAAGTTCCAGGATGCCAGCCTCAGTAGCCCTGGTCGTTGGCACGTTTGGTGTTGACGCTCTGCCACTTTAGGGCTGCGGGTTCGAATCCCACCATGGGCATGGATGTTTAGTGTTGTGTGTTTCTTTGCGTTGTATGTAAGCTATTCTCTCTCCCTTGAGGGCCAACTAGGTAAAGCCTGAAGGCCAAATAATGTGTGTTAAAAATAAGTTCCAGTGATGGCATTTGGTCCTGAAACTTTCTAATTGCTCAAGCTACCAATCGCATTATTAACGTTAATTTTTTACTATAATTTATATTTATGGGTGAACGTTAAATGCGTATTCCCTGTTTAGGGTCTAATAACTGTCAATCAATGGGTTGATTTAATGTGACGCAATATTTATCTACCGTTATTTGTCACAGATTACTTTTCATTTCAGTCACATTTCGTTGTGCAGGAAATATCTGCTTTTGGCCTGAAATATATTTTCTGGTGACGTTTATCGTGTTTAAAGGCAGACTTACACCGGAGAGGAAAATGCATCTCTTCACTTGAAGAAAAACTTTGCTTGTCTAAAAATGCAATGCGTCCTACTACAAATTTTTCTACTCGACAAAATATTCCAAGAAAACTAAACCCTTAAGATAGTCATAAGTTGCCCACCTTCGAAGATAACAGTCCTGCAACTATTACTTCATTATTATGACTGGTTCCAAAATTAGTCCTCTGATCCTAGAGAATACACTGCGTTACAATTGAACACTTACAACTATACACGAGTTTATTGTGTACGTTAATGAACCGAAATGCCGTTTTGTAGTGTACAATCATTGCCATCTTGAAAACTGCGCTGCGAGATGCTTCCGCGGTAATGTACGAAATTCGTAATTGGGAGCTGCTGGTTTCGATTCCCGACGACGGCCCACTCTGACCAGGCGTTTTTGTGGTATTCTCTGGTCAATACGCCAATAATGGGCTGGTGTCGTCTACCATGATTTTCTTTCCATATTTCAGGTGTGCTTTTAGGTTTCGTGATGTATGACGGTACCAAACAGTGGCATGAATGCCTGCAAAAAAAGAAAAGTGAACTCCAGAGAGCTGAATCGTTCATATCTTGTTCAACGCTTTCTTTGAGGGCAGCTCCATTAGTGACACGGTTCTTTGAACTTTGAACACTATTAGGGACTTCCTCGCGTCTGGTGCGGTTTCGGGTGACACGTGCCGTTTCGGCAATGTGGGGGTTTTTAAAGATGGATTCGGGTTCGTGTCTAGCTCAGGGTAGCATGGATATTATGTTATATTGATCTCAGCGCCACTGGTTGATTTCATTTTCTGTTTTTAACCTTTTTCTTTTAACCACGCCTCATCACACAAGCCCGCTGGTATTACACTCCATACGCCAAATGTGTTACATTGTTCATGGATATACTTGGGATATAATTGCCTTCACTACTACGACTTCCAGGTATATGTTTGTACGACTATAGCTATATGACTTCCAGCCACTGGACGGAAACCAGGATATCCGTGTTTCATATCCCAAGGCATTAGCTTTACCTCTCCAAAGTTATGGTCGTCAATAATGTAGATTAAGAAATTTGCTCTTTTATCCGTCAATATCTTATTTATTAATTTAATCATCTTCATCGTATTGTCATAGTTTTTAATAATAGCAATAATTAACACGTGTTTTCCTAGTTTATGTGCGACACATATTCCAAATAAAAGGCATTATTTTTCACAACTACATATTTTATTGATCGTCTGCTTAGCGCGGTGGTAAGGCAGCTCCTTGCCTAACGGAGACCTGGGTGATTCCCGGTACCGGCGAGGGGATTTTTCCCCTGCTGGGAGACTTGGTCTGGGGTGCACTCAGCCTCGTGAGGTCCCTGGGAGGGGGCCAATTGAGGAGCTAGTTGATGGAGAAGTAGCGGAACCAGGCCGAGAGGACCGCATTAACCGGCTGGGAGGGATTGAGCTGCTGACCAAGTCTCACCCTCCAATACTGCACCCCGTCCATGACGTCTGTCATGGACCGAGATGGAGGACGCAGCGGCCAAGGAACTTTGTGAGCTGTCGTGCCATTGATTTATTATTATACCTGGATTCGGCATACCTGTTGGCCACTTGTTGTGAGGGATCTGTACTCGCGTACCGGCTCAACCTCGTTACACAGCCGTGATTACGGCCAGTCGATGATGCCTAGAGTATTCAGACAGACTATTAATCACATTAATATAATCATAGTTAAACTTTAATCCATCCTGTGTATTGTTTCTTTCCATTTGTTGGCCCAAATCGCCTATGTCACTTGTGCTGTGTGGCCTCAACCTGAGAAGTCGCAAATATGACGTAAATCCGTGATGTGTGAGTTTTTCCCTACAAGGTACTAAGAACGGATATCTCAACACAACAAAAAGCAAAGGGCTTGTGGAAGGGTGGGGGGGGGGCTGGTGTGGTGGACGACGCTCCCTCTAACGAAGCCTTCTAGCTCTGCCAGACTTGGGTCCAGCTTGCAAAGCTATAAATCAGCCACGCCCTACCACTTGCTCTCGGAAAATTGCATTTCTTGCACTGTACAACTGCGTATTGGACTCTAAATTGTGCATTGCGCTTCACTTTATGGTATCGGTTACATTCTGATCACCAAGATACTAGGCAATATTTTAAGCCATGACGTTTGGACCACTAAGGCAGGAAAGAGCTGAGTCGAAAACGTTATCTAAGTTGTTAACTTTTCATTATATATGGGAGAGATGGGAAAAATGAAAATGTAAATTTGAATACTCCCCTCTTTCTGTCTTATCAAAATATTTTATACAGGGTGTTAATAAACTATACCGAAATATTTTCACACAACATGTAGATTACTTAAATAAGCAATTTGAGATAGGAGACTTGTGGCCTGTTTATTGAAATTTCGAAGTAACGGCTATAAGTTTCTGAAGTGCCAGTACGCCACTGGCTAATTTATCAGCCATTCGAGAGCATAACACGAAAAACGAAGGAACATATTATAGCGTACCTCTCAAGCGTAGTGGTTATGATACTGGATTTCAAGTGAATGATAGTTTCCGAGTTCGGGTCTCGTTCACGTACCGCGGCTCTTCGTCTGGAATGAAAATAAAAATAATAATAATAATAAACATTAACACTGTCACAGGAATCGAACTTGTGACCCTTGGGATAGCAGTTACCCGCGTTACGCATTAAACCACCAGAGTAGGCTGCATAACTCACAGAACGTAGTTAATGAATGCTCAGTGTCGTAGTGTCAAGTGATTAGTTCGAGATTTTACAGGTTTTTGGGACATTAAATCTTGAGAACGCTAGAACGAGCTGCTAAAAATCGATATTTCTATACTTGGGCAGCAGTTTCAAAGACATTCTAAACCATTTTTTTCAACATGCTTTGCTTTAACAGCGACTTACCAGCAGCACCTGATACCCACACGTTTAACGCTGCGGTATGTTTATCCGGGAACTATGCATCGCCGTTCTCAAATTACTTACACCAGTCACGTGCACAATCTCGCAAATTATTTCGCTGTGGTTCATTAACATCCTTTATACAGATTAATGCTTATAGAAACGCCAGGGTTACGGAATAAACAAACTATTGGTAAAAATATAGTCCTGTAATTTTTGTTTTATCTGCAGTATAAGAACACGGTGTTAAACTCAAAGGAAAATGGATTGTGGAGAATAAGTGGGGCAAATTAAAAACCAAAATAACAATCTTAGTTTTTTCAGAGGCCTCACTAATTGAAATTTGCAGTTTGACTTGACACAGGATTTGGCATTTAAGGCACAACACCTACGTTTTATATATTCTGTGTGAATTCTGCACCATCGCTCGGAGAAAGTCACACAAACACTATGTGAATTAAAGTGGCAAAATTTAAGCGTAAATTTTAGGGAAAGTTTTGCTCTACAAATTGGTACTTCTCGGAAAATTCTTGTATGTTACATTCGCGTGACTTTCTCTATCCTTTCTTCAAGATATTAATCTTACAAAGGTAAATCAAGAAGATAATATTTCAAACTATAAATCGTATTACTCATTTCTTATAAGTAGACGGGGAATTAAGTAACACGCTAAGTTAAAACAATAGTCAAACATTTAAACCGCCAATTGAAAGCTGTTGCTCTGCGATTGTCATTGAAATTTGTTTTTTTCCCGTGGTCAGGAGATATGAAACGGAAGAAGCCCGCCGGTTTGAGAAACGTTTTATGTATTTTAAAATTGAAACTAATAATAAGAAATACCTCTGAAATGCTTAGTTCTACAAAAAAACATGTATATAATATGAAGTGTCTGTTTAAGGAGTACAACATTTTTTGTGGAGTAAGTTTTTTTCTATTTCTTATGGTTTACCGATTATACAAAAGCCATGCAACGACTTCAGGAGCACTTTCCAAGAAATTCGAAATATAAATGTTATTTTGCATCTACACATCTTTACCATAGAGCATTTTAATAAAAAGCTTTAGAGCAGTTTTTAGAAAATCAAACATTTTGAAACATTTTCCATGCAAAGGGTAGTTTTGGGTGGGGGACTTTCTGAAAATTCTCGTGTTGCAGTCCTGCAAGGTACTGATCTTGAACACCAAGTTCACTATTTAACCGACTTTTCATTTTTGAGTTAATCCTGTCCACACACCCACACTTATGGTCACACACAGGGACCTTTTACTAACAATGTTTTCAATAAGGAGTCCTCGAAACATGTACTGTCATGAAATGTGGGTATCCAAATGTAGTATCCTATTATGTGGATACGTGCTAGAGAAAGTAAGGGTACTCGTATACAATACCAGTCACTATTACACTGGCCTCTCACCAAGCGACCGCATATGGGATTTATGGTGGACAAAGTGGTGCAGATGCGGATTTTCTCTAGTTTCCCCAGTCATTGCACATAACCTGTGCTCCATCTTCATTCGATGTATCATCAATATCATCGCCTGCGGTACCATATGTAGTAAAAGCGGACGTTTAAACATTATGTCAGTGTTACTTAATGTGCAATGCGGAAAGCACTGGTGTTGAATGCCACATTGTTGTCAAGTCTGCTGGATGGTGTAGCAATACCGGACACCCGTCTTGTTTGGTACAAGAAGTGCAGTAGCATACTATTAAAAGTGTGTCTGATGTTTGTGTTGAGGGGCTCAATGGATAGTACAGTAATACCAAACGCTCTGTTGTTCAGTACAATAATGGTTTGCTTCTCATTGTGTACCAACACGCGTTAGTTGCCGTCCTCCGTAGGGGTAAAATGGTTACCCAAGGTCGCGGGTTTAAAACAGACGGGGAACAATAGTTTTTTTTTTAAGCAAAATCCATAGGCATGGCTTCCTTCGGAAAGTAAGTAAAGTTGATGGTCCCGTGTCGTAAATTTACGGCACGCAAAAGATTCTCAAGCCTGATAAAGAGATCTCTGAGTAAAACTAAGTGGCCTTTCACTCCCAATGTAGAATGGGATGCTGGGAATCACATCAGTTAAAGAGAGCCCATACATAAAACTCAAATTTGTTTTTACTCATTAGTTGAGACAGTACACATGCATCGTTCAGCACATTTCAATTATGTTCATGTAGGACTGCTGTTATTATACTGTGTCTGCAACCCCATGCTCCTAACCTCAAAATGTTTGTTTTGTACTACCATTCAGCACTAGACTTTTCTACTAATTCTTTACCGCACTCTGTGTATGAATGTGATTACATTTTTGAGGTAACAATACACAAAGGACAGTTAGATTTATTTAGTGTTTTATTTGCTCTTAATCAAGCACACGAGGCTAGGATTTGCTGTGGAAAATCTGCATTTGCTCACAAGTATATTTGCATTATAATCAACAGACTAAGGCGAGTTCATTCCATTAAACGGTTGCTTAACTTCGAGCCGTGCAAAGCGTAAGTGCAGCTCCTTTGACGAACAAGATAATGATGTGTACTCTAGGTGTTAACACCTAGGACGTGGGCACAAATTCACAGCGACAAACTACAATTCTCTGCAAGGTTGTTTTTCTTGAAGCTTGCACACATAGACAAAGCTTAGTTTTGTGCTCAGAGGAAGCACCTTTAAGCCATTTGCATGAGCTGTGCCAGGTATTCACACAATTGAACACATGTTCATTTGCTTGTATACCTGGAGCTTACTGGGTCTAATTGCTTGACTGCACTAGGCTAAAATGCTTGAAGATGAGCTGACAGCCACGACAATTCATCCAGCATTACGTTTCATGGGTTGTCGACCATGCGTCGTGTAATTCCGTGTTTCAGTCACTGTTACATCTAACCCCGAATCGTAGCAATTTCGAATCTTGTCAGTCTGAGCTAGAATTGCGTTTTAGATACTGGGTGCTTTTCAGTCAGAAATTCTGATAGTATTTGATGATAGAGAGTTGGTAATAATTAGGTAAAATTGATGTCCAACAGCAGTATGCATAAACCCCAACCAATTGACATTCCACCCCCAAAAATCGGCTAACAGCACATACTTCGAAAGAATTGGTAAATGAAAAGGCAGTGCTCTTAATATTTTATTCCTTAAAATTCTCACTAACCTGAATTGCTAGAAAACGACGAAGTATAACAAATAGAACATGCCTATAACAAAAAGGCACTATGTAGTTAAAAACAAAGTACAATTTAGGACAAAAAACAACAAAAACAGGATAGTTAAAGGTATAATAAACAAAATGTTAAAAAAAAAAAAAAAAACCTGATGTTTCAGTCACATGTCTTCATTGTTAAAAACCTTATTCTTCTATTTACTTCATGCCAATTGAGAAAACATTAGCAGAAATGAGCTTATTTGCTTCCTTGAAAGTAGAAATGAAATAAGGGGGTACCATAAGCTAAAGCGATAGTCAAATCTTTTATAAGCTGGTTGCTATGTGATTGGAGATTCTTTGTTTGAATGGCCAGGATTTATAAATTCCTGTATGAGAAAATTATAAGTATTTTAAAACTGAAACAAATAACAAGGAATACCTCAAAAACAATCAAGTCTAAGAAGAAGAATATATAACATAAACTGAGTGTTTTAAGGAGCTCTACATTTTATAAGTAAATTTATGTCTATCTCTTACGGTTTACCAGTTATACAAACTTCCGCCAAATTCATCCAGAATGAACATGTCTTCAGATGCTATTCCCAGAAAATTCAAGATATGCATGTTATTTGCCATGTAAATGTCTTGAACACGATATTTTAATGAAAATAGAGCAATTTTTGGTTAAATCAAAACTTTCCATGTAAAGGGTGGTTGGAGGTGGGGAGATTTCCTTGAAAATCTTCGTGGCGCACCATTAGAAGATATTGAACTTAAATACCAACTTTAGTCTTTAACGGACTTTTCGTTTTTGAGCTATGGTGCCCATAGAGACACACACACATGGACATTTGTCTAAAAATGCTTATAAAGTAATTAATAAAATGGTTACAATTTATAACGGCATTACTGTAAATTTGCAGCGATCTTTTCATGGCTAACAGAGCTATGCATTTTCATTTCTGGAGGTGTAGGTAGATTTTTTTTTCCTAGACATTAATGACATGACGTGATATTGTACCTCAAGCACCAATTAATAATCCACATATTTGAATGTTTTCAAGGTGTTCATGGTGATAGATATAATTGGGGATTATGAGTTCATATTTAGTTTCTTTTCGTCTACCACCTTTGGTTGATCTGTGCTATGTTTGAAGTGTACTATAGATTCAAGAATATACGCTTTAGTGGAACCAGATTAAAGTACCAGGATGTCAATTCCGTGATGACGCCCTCTTGCTAAAACTCCGTGAACTTCCTTAAATACCTTATAGCATTTTTCCCATAGAATTTTGGCAATCTCGAGTGCTTAATGCCTAGTATTTCTCATTAGCTCAGAAAACACTGAATTGTAACGTGGTAACAAAGCGTTTCCAGACCCTTGTTCATATAACATAATTTCTTCGCCTGCGTGTGAGGAATATGCCCTACAATTTGTGTCATACATTTTTGTTACAGTCTGGTAATGACCTGTTATTGAGTTTGGAGAAGATCTAAGTTTTTAATCATCGTAAGATGAATACTTTATTTAAAGGAATAGATCGGTGAAGGACAATTATTGAATAAATATTTAATTTATTTTTTAAACTTGTTATTAAGTCCAGATCTTAACAAACGTTTACATATAAGCGATTTGTTTTATGAGAGTGAAAATGAAAGGATTACTTGACGGTTTAAATAATCTTACCGGAGTCCGTAGCAGAATAGTTGCAGGTTTCCTGAAATTCTTACATTACATGTATCCCAAACATTCCAGAAGTTTTCTCCCAAGGTATGGTTTATATTTGTTAATATGTTTCTAGAACTTCTTTGAACATTTAAAATGCCATTCACGGTTAAATATTTAATCTGTGTTAGTAATATTTTGGAAATTGTTTATCCACTACATTATAAATAAAGCTTTTTCTACGGTTAATAACTGTAAGTTCGAGTTATATCAAGTTCACCAAAGTTTGATAAATTTAGATTTTTTGCTAAGAATTGAAACTAATAGTGAACAAAAGCCATTTTAAGACCATATATAAATATTACGACATTTTTATTTAATAACTTATTTTTATAAAACAGTTTCAATTTATATACAACATGTTAATGCAGAAAGGTTTTAACATATAAGCCCCTAACGACATTTGTTTACACAGATGTAAGATGTGTTTTTTAAAATTAGAGAGCTGAATTTTAAGCTTTGGAGAATTCACAGTTTAGTTCTTAAGAAGTCATACCAAATATTCATTATCATTACTTTTGTGTACGTAAAGGAATTATCACCGGAAGAATAAAACTGTAGCATTAAGCTATTTCAAGCATAAGGAGCTATGCGCCACACATAAACTTCCGGTTTATGTTCTCTTATTCCCTGGGAGGGTGGGCAGGAGAAAGTCAGTGAGGAATGTGGGGAGAGACTCAAAGGACGGTCAAATAACGACGGGGGCAAGCATGGACGGTGTTCCTAACCTTTCCAGATCGAGCTATACGACGCCACCCGGGTCCACTCACAGCCCCCAGTCCTCGAGACCACTAGTGCTACAAAGATACCCGGGCTCAAACTCTATAAAGCGCACATACATCGCCCAGCCGCAGCCCACAGTACACCGTCGCCTAGTCCAACAGCCGTGATACAGACGACAAGGAAGGATGGTTGTATGAAATGAGACCAACCGGGGACGGAACCTGACAGCTGGTCCTCTAACGACGCTAGGAAACAAATCCTGCAAATCGCAAATGCACCGCCCAGCCGCCACCCACAGAACACCATCGCCAGATCCTACAACAGTGATACAGATAACAAGGAAGTCGTGGGTAGAGGAAATGTGGGATAGGAAATTCATGGTAGAACTTGAACCACCCGAGCAAGGGTCAGAGTAGGCAGTCACCGGGGATGGAACCTAGGGCCTCCCGAATTCGAGTCGCACGCGTTTCTGCTGCACCAGCTTCCCCGGTGTTTTGTGTACGTTTTTTACAGTGTTGTAGAACTAGCATGGTATCGAGTTGTACACTTACAGAATGAGAGAGGGTATGGATAACGGCGACGTAAAGAGGGTGGAGCGGTAAGCTAGGAGAAAAAGGAGAGTCGCTAAACAAGACAGTAGAGAAGAAGACGGAGACAGCGAAACAGAGTGGGAATGGAAGAAAGAAAAGAGGATGGAGTCCGAGATAGAGAAAGAAGCTCGAAACACAACGCAATAACGCGTGTACAGTTAAGGTTTCTGCTAATTCAAAATAAAATGAAATAAGTTTTGTACTTGTTTGTAATCCCTTTCAACCATAGTATTGTTATCAATTTTCCGTTTATGCTGTTAAATTAGAAAGTTTAATTTCCTGCATTCAGTTCTGCTAATATACCTACCTGTGTAGGGTATCCAATTTACTGTATGCATATGCATGAATCATATCAAGTCCTCTAATTGTGTGTGTATATATTGTGAACCTGGAATATAATCATGTCTGATAGTTTAATGTTGCCAATTAAGTTTTAGTTAGGTGTTTACTTCTTTTGCATTTGTTGATGTTTACTTACGACTTAATTCATGCAGCGGCTAAGTATGATTTGCAAGTTGCTGATTACTTCATGGCCAACTACCAGTCCTGGAAAATTAGTCTCCATTTCGCAGTCAAGGTTAATATGACTGTGCTGCTGCAACAAATGTTCAACTGTGTTAGAAATTAGTTTTATTTTCGCGTTAGTGCTATTCTTTTATACACTCTGACATAGAAACCATAATCAGTAGTGCGTATGCCTTAAGTGGATTTGAACATCTTTAAAGTAGAAAATATTTAATTTCGTTGCATACAGGTTGAAAGGGGTAAAGTGCAGATATTTGTATTGGCATTTGAGGGAAGAATAATGAACTACATAAAAATATTATGTGCTTCATTTTAAGATTGAGAGTTCTACCATTAGCAGTAGTATGTTGAAATGTTCGTTGGTATCTTTAAGTGTGGCACACACAAGCCATATGTGTTTATTTTTCCCAAAAACGCGGAGCCAGTATTTGGGAAGGGTAAAGTACAGCAGGAGAGCCTCCTGTTAACGAATGTCGAAATGCACAACACTAGTAACAAAATATGAAGGAAGAATTGGTCAGGGTCTTTAGGTACCCAAATATTCAGTATTTGTATTATCTAAAACTTGCATTTCCATAAATAAAGAAATGAGAATGGAAGTATAAATATTGCAGGGTTCCTGTTATGCTCATTTTGAATAAATTATATTTATTTCAGCAAGATGTAATGCTGCAACAGTTTCAGCAAACGACATTGGTGGTAAGATGTCGAAATGCTGACATAGCTGTTTCCTCTTTAAGCAGTGGTGACATAATCATGGGTTTAACTATAAAACTTCAAGAATCTAAGTCACAATGGACCTCTTTGCATCTGACGTTGTAGGAATTACTCTGAACTAACGTCCATCGAACGGGTCTAGTTTTATGTAAAATTCATTAATTTAAAGACTCTCAATGTACAGGTAAGTACTGAATGGAGTTTAGGTAAACCTTGGGTTTTCTTCTACTTCAATCCCTAAACATACTTTCATGTAATTCAAGTTAAACCCTGTGTCTCCTTGCACCCATGGGTTTTTATTTATAGCACCTGCTCTTTCTCCCCAAATGTACATCCTACTGTACCTTCAACCCTGATGCCACCTGCTTTCCTCTCGCAGGAACGACCAGCTTTTACCTCTGAACTACTACCCTCTAGGATGCGCAGTGTCGGGGTAATGCTACCCCAACCTGGGTTATTTAACTGCGGATTTAATGATTATGCTTGCATTTCAAATAAATTCTTAATTATGTTACCGTCCATATGAGTAAGAAATAAAACAATGACACTTTGAAGTGGGTACACATTAAGATTCCAATTATCAATATATACCCCTAACACCCTGTATTTTAAAGTTCTGCCTCGTTTTCCATTGATGCATTTCAACACTTGTATTTCAATATACGGGTATTATCTTTCTTTCTTCCAACCATGATTCCTGTGGTATGTTGCAACTGGTAATTACAACCTGATTTTCAATAGAGCGCAGCTTCAGAAGCCAAAAGAGGATATACGTTCGCCAAACTCTATTGTCTTGTTTAAATGCTTCCTATTCTGTCTAGTTTCTCAGTTCAATTACAACTTCGTGGGTTAAAACAATCCCTCTCCAAAACTAAGTTGGGATGCTTTTCTCAGCTAAAGACGTCACTGTTTACTCCGGATAATAGTTACTGATAACTTTCTCACCCTCTCAAGAAGGGCTGTGTTTATTAGCCGTTTCAGTCCCCAAACTGAAGAACAAGATATTACACGTCTATACTAGCTGCATCTGTTTTCTGCTTATAGGTGACTTTGTGCTAACGTTTCGAAAAGCTTCTGCCTCGATTACATTCCAATTTAATTAGTGTATTGCGTATCACACAGTTTTGAACTAAACGTCAGAAATAAATCCTACTTTTTGACCACGGACTACAAGCCCAGAGGAATTTTTACTTCAAATAGACCCCGGCCGTGAAAACCTTAGTACATACAACGACCTTTCAATTTTTCGAAGTTATGTTTTAGTATTGAAAACTACATTATATTATTGTGAAATATCAAAGATGATGTAGAGTAGAAAAACGAATAAGTTTTGTTCAATAATTAGTGATTATTTTAAATTATACGATATGGTACAAATATTTATAAGGTCATTTACTATAAAACGTCAATTTTTATGTGAATTATTTTAAACATGCATCGTGAAGAACGTTTTTATTGTAAAATAAATTTAGAAGTAAACCTTATTATTTATATAACATGCAGTATAGAATTTGAAAGATGGTAAAGATATAATTATACTGTGTGTAATAATAACTGCTATAAATGTCAATAAAATACCATACATTATGTACCTTTTCCAAATTTCATAGATGCATTACATTATTTAGTAAACATTACTGAATTATATTATTATACTATTAATTAATGTATCAATATTAGTTTTCACTTTGTGATAACTAATTGCAATTTATTCTCCAGCTAAGAAATGTTATCTTGAATTTTATCTTACTACTAAAGTTTGCTTCATTAGTTATACAGTTATTCTTTGTATTTGATGGTTATATATTTAAAAATAATTCTAATTGAATGCTTAAATTTAAATAATATTGCTTATTGCGGAAGTGAAATATAGATAAAATGTATTACATTAATTTGGGTCGTTTCTTCAAGTACTTTCCAAGAAGCACTCTAAACAGTTCCGTAGCCAACGTTCCACCCTTCTTCCTACTCCAATGCAATACAAAAAATTACTTCAATGGTGTGCGATATGTAAATATCCATGAAAGAATTGCTGTGCTTGACACCGAGGGAGCTGAAGAGTGAATAACTTTCACTTATCCTGCTTTGCCTAGGAGACTTATTGCCAGAGAAAGAATTGTGAATAATGTTCTCTCACTCTCGTTCATGTATGCAGAGTTCTTTATTGCTATACAAGGGAAATACAGGCAGGAGGGTCATTCACAAAGAGTGACTGCGTTCTTTATTTTGGTGAATTGTAAGGCTAATGAAAATAATTTTACAACACACATTTCCCTCATAAATTGCACTGCTAAAATCAACATCCGCACCACCATTAAGATATCTCATGTTCGACCATGTGTAAATGTGGCAATTATACATCTGGAAACTGCAGTTTAATGAACCTCATTAAAATGGACCTCTTCATTAAAGTGCATGTTTCCAGAAGATCTACATGCAACAATCCACTATCAAATTCCAATATTTCACAAAGTAAATTCTGCAAATTTATTTCAACAATTGTGTTCTAAACAACCTGTATTTGAAATAAATACACAATGTTTATATATTAAGCTTTAATTTAAATAGTTTTCTAATACATTTAATTTTTGTTCTTGCTTTTCAAAGTCTAAATTTTCAGGTTATACATAAAAGGCTATACCGGATGAAAGGGAAGTCATTACATTATTCTAACCAGTGATAGATCTCGGTATTTAGAACACATTCTGCATCTTACATTTTTGTCTCTGACCATTTCCTCGAAGATAATTTAGTTTTTTTCGAAAACAAGAGACAGACAAGCTAGTAATACTGCAAGTTGTGTGGGTCAGTACATAAACACGCCTCCCTAGGACGCTGAAGGCATTCCTTCCGTCTTTACTGTGCGAGTGTAGGCCAATCAGAATTCCTATTGCGCTCGTTATCCCACCCTGCGTCGTGTTTGTAAGCGACCGACGTGTTTAAATCCAGAAGCCGGTTCACATCCCTGACCAACCTTAACGCAACGTTGCCGAGTTGCTTCACGTCTGAAAAAGCTGCTTGGAATTTCATTTTAATTCTTATTAAGTGATTATTTCGAAACTCTGTGTGATGTCCCATAATTCCTACCAAAACTAATGTCAGAAATACGTTACTGTACACATCTTACAGGTAATAAGCCATTATCTTCGTACATTCTTATGAAATTACGCAATCAATTTGGAACAAAAACCATTTACTTTTTCGAAATCGGCACATCAAAGAAGAAAATGCTATTCGACTTTTTGTTTGTAATGCTTCTATGGATCACATATTAGATGCAATGAAGTAAGTTCCCTTCCACCCGGTATATGCATCAAGTTTTGTGCCAAGGTGAAGATCAAATAAAGTCAATACTTTCCCGTTTACGCACATACCGCAACCCTGCCAGCTGTTTCACTGCGTAAGGTAAGCTCAATGCACTTTCTGACTCGGATAAGCGTAGAATATTCTACATAGTTTATAAATATTTTAAATTTAGACATAATTCCGGACATAAATAGTCGTATGAAAATTGACAATATTGGCAGTTAAGATGCTCGTATGAACACTATGATACTTTCTTTGTGCAATATACTATTAAATAATACTCCTGTGGCTGTGTTACTCAGGAGAGGATAGGAGGATTAAAAAAATGAACCTTTGCATCCTCACGAGTTTCTCCAATAGCTCTTGTTAAGTTATTCTTACAGGGGATTCTTCTTTTACCTTCTTCCTGTTAATGCAAATAAACCATCATTACTTATTTCTACATTTCGTTTTATGTTTTGGAAGGATACAGTAAGCTTAAGCGATAGTCAAATATTTACAAAGTAGTCGGTATGTGATGACTTTAAAAATCATTCTCTTTGCATGGAAAAAAAAAAACAGAATGAAAATAGCATCTATTTGCAATTCAAGAAACCATATAGTGACAGTTCAATTCTATAATAAGGATCATCTTGGAAACGTTTAACGCCACAAAAGCTTGATTTACCCTAAATTATGTGATTTAACGGTGTGATACATCTTTTGTGTCGTATTTTTTTTTTACAGTTTGTCAATTATAACATATTCATAGGCTGTTCCCAAAAAGTTCAATAAAATTTTATTGGCAAGCACATGGAGGCTTAGCCAAAACGCTGTTGCAGTCTTGAAATACCAAATGGGTTCTTATCTGACTTTTGGTTTTTAAATTATGATGTTCATAGACACACGCATGCTCAGACCTTTTTCTATAAATACAAATATTTTATTCGGGGGACTTCAAAACTCACATTTCTGGTGAGATCTTGGTATTGAATTTTTGGGAGGAATACAATAATTAATGCAGTCAATCCCAAAGAAGCTACGAGTTACTCATGACTCATAGGGTCTGCTCGTAGTATGCAATACAGCTGGGAATTGAATTGAAGCTATTGTCACGGCTGAATCAAAGCTAGAATGAAGTGACGGAAGTCCGAGTATTGTACTATGACCTTCACCTGGTGAGTATTTGCTATCACGCTATCCATCAATTTGGGCTTCGAGGTCTGTTGTTGAGTACGTGCGAGTACTCTGACTCAAACGAGTAGAATTACAACAGATTGCAGACGAGAGTATATAAATGGGGTTTTCAATGGCTTTGGACAATTTGCGTTCCCAGAGACGTTCGCTACAGAGCAGTGAACACAAAGTGCGTCTATCCAAGTTTTGCTGGTGGTCAGTTGTTTTCGTTTATTCGTTCTCTGTGGTTGCCATTGTGAAGAATGATCAGAAAACTAAATACGCCATACATTACAATACCGTCATCATTATAGTTCGTAAACCGCTGTTGAAGTAACTTATTTAGTTAACACAACAATAAATGACATAAACAGGAATATCTGAAAGTACACACAATAAAAGGAACAGACCTTATACTGGATTTTTCATGAATGACGCGACCGATAGACCGTCATTCTTAAGACAAGTTATATGTATCTATTCGTGAAATAACGGCGGATTAACTCGCCGCAAAGTAAGAAAAAGAAATTATCTTTAAGCAATTACCCTAGGTAATGATCATATGGATTTATACCTAGAGGACGATCATGCCAATTAATTATTCTATAATCACAAAAAAGTTATAATACAAAGTAGCGATTTTCTTGGACTTCATTCCATGACATCAATTTTTTCTCTGCTAGAACTGTTCGCTTTCTCTTTTTTTGTTTCTGCTTTGTTAGGAACGGTGGCACTTGGGGGTTTCTGTATAAATCAAAATGCATTTTCCACATTTGCCTCCGCTTGAGCAAAACAGCACAATTAACATACGCTGTACTTTGATAACTACACTAATGAACATAAGCGGACAATTTCACGTAACACTAATCCAATTGTACACCATACGAAACAATTTAGATTGAACTGCAAGTACCGTTATGCTCCACTAGGCTTCCGCAGAGCCAGGTCGGACCGCTCGATACCCGTTACGTGTCAGACCCGGAGGCCGCCAGCCGCGTCATTCGAGACAAACGCGATATTGGTCTTGAAATTAATTTTTAAGGATGGTGTTAATGCATATAGGATAGGTACGGAATTTCACTGACTTTATTTGCTGCATACGTGGACATATCCAAGTTTATTCTTTGTCTAAAAGCTATTTTATTTGGGCAGTAGTTCAGCGACACAGTACTCAGACTAGTAACCTGCCAGCTATACCGTTTAAGTTTGTATACTGTATTTACCTGCACAGTATATATTGTACGATTGTAACTCTTATCTCTCCTCAACACTCAGTTTTGTATACAAAAATTACTTTTAATTGCTTCAATAATTAAACTGATAATGTATTCGTAAACATACCGCAAACGGCCTACATCCAGATCTGTGATTGCTGAGATTTGTTTTCTTCTATCAATGTGTAATTACCTTTTGAGTTTGTCTTAACAGCTTTTATACTTTGCAGGCCTCGCATAGCCACTGCCACTGCATGGTCGAGCAAACTGCCTTCCTGTCTGATAAGTCTAATATTGATGTTTTAATTTTAGAAAAATACTTGCAAACCTGGCATCCCTAGGTACATTGGTACAAGGAATCATCAGCCTGGTTGTAGACGATTAGACATTAGTTTGACAATTTAGGTTGGATAAAAGATTATACCTCCCCGCTAAGTTTTGGACATGCTAACCACTGCGCAACTAGGACCAAAGTTGGTACTTTATGACTATCAACGTGAGCGGTGTCCTTTTTGGGAGGATCTAGACATCAACATGTGCAATGTCCTGCAACGGTACTTGTGCACTTCAAGTGGTCAGTTATTTAAACCTTTCTGTGCAAACCTGAATGACAGGAAAACAATATTTTCTTCACATTTTTATGAAAAAATAAGTGTGATAAATCACAGCAATATCTCATACATGTTTAAGCCAAGTGACTATATATGTACACTTAACGACATTAAAAATACTTATCGTAAGACGGGTTCTTTTAGCTGACTCCACCCATGTTTTCCACCTATTTAGTATGCTCTTAAACGATATCGACCAGGCCATATTACCAAAGGGACATGAAATGTAGCTTGCGACAGATGAAGCTCTCAGTAGCAAACTGGTGATCCCTAAACTTTGGTTGTACAATAATTTACTCTCTCACCGGGTGATACAAATTTAGGTTAATCTTTTCTCTACGTTACATACTGAAGTTCTAAAAACAAGGTAATTCGCGCACCTGGTGAACTAAATTCATGTACTGCTTATACAAGTCAACTTGCTGTGAGGGTACGTTGAGCGGCGTTTGCTCAATCGGTTTTGCCTTTTCTTACTGGTGTGGTATGTTGTACCAGAATGGCACCAATTAAAATCATCGTGAGACCCTAGTCGGCATCAAACATTCACAGCGCCAGAAGTATTTTTATTGTGCTTTAGTGTACTGCTTCATACATTATTTGCATTCAAATAAGAATACCGGGTTTCACAGTTCCAGAGGTAGACAAAAATCATTTTTGAGAAAAATAAACCTTATAGTTGGTATTGAACAGGATAGTTGTTTCCCTTATTTCTGTAACAACCTATCGTTTATTGCCGTGTGTGTATGATTCCAATGATTCGATTCTTTTGTTGTTTGTGAGAATTAATTGTAACAGACAAAAGTGCACCGAAAAAAAATCTGACGTGTTCAATTCACATAATTTTCCTTACCTCTCTGCAGTAAAAAAAAAATATTCTTCTAATTAGTTCATTCTAATCGGGAAAAAATTAGCAGAAATTGTCTTATTACTTGCTTCCTCATAATTAGAAGGGAAATAAGGGAGTGCTATTGCCTAAAGCGATAATCAATATTTTAAAAGCTGGCTGCTATCTGATTGTTTATATGGCCAGGAGTTGACAGTTTCCCATATGAGAAAAGTTATAAGTATTTTAAGACTGAAAACAATAACAAGGGATATCTAAAAATCGGTCAAGTCCACGAAGAAAATGTGTATAACATAAAGCGCGTGTGTTTTAACGAGCTCTACATATTTCATTAAGTAAGTGTTTGTCTATCTGTTACGGTTTACCAGTTATGTAAAATTCCGCAAAATTCAACCAGAATAAATAGGATTTCAGAGTCAAGATATACATTTTATTTGTAATGGAAATATCCTTAATATACGCTATTTTAATCAACATCGTTATAGCCATGTTTGAGAAAATCAAAATGTTTGAAAAACTTTCCATGTAAAGGGTAGTTGGGGGTGAGGAAATTTTCATGAAGATCTTCGTGCCGCAAGTTTGGTATTTAAAGGACTTTTCCTTTTTGAGATATTCTACCCTCAGTCACGCACACACATTGACAGACACACACGGACATGTTTCTAAAACTGCTTTATTTGGATTCGGAGGGTCTCAAAACATATATTTCCGGTGAAATTTTGGTATAGAGTTTTTGGGTGCAATAAAATATCTTCTCTATACATTATGTACGCAGTACATGTAGGGAACATAAAAAACTAATATGTTCCGTTCCTTAAACTTCTAAATGTTATATAACCATTTTTACAAAAGCTTATTCTTCCATCTACTTAATGATAATCGAGATAAACATTAACAGAAATTCTTATTATTGTGTTCGCTCTAAGTAGAAGGGGAATAAAGAAATGCAGTTCTCTGTGGATGGTTTGGAGTAAATCAAAAGAAGTAGGGATTATAAATTCCAGTCTGAGAATAATTTCGAGTATTTTAAAACTGAAATCAATAACAAGGAATATCTCGGAAAGGGTTAACTCCACAAGGTGTATGTGGCATAGACCGTGTATTTTAAAACAAGATCTATATTTTTGTACAGTAAGATTTGTGTATCTTGTGGTTTAACAGTTATGCTAAAGTCATCCAAAATGAAGAGGTCTTAGAGCCTACTACCGAAATATTATACATATGTTTTTTTCTTGTCATGCAAATATCTTTAATATACCGTATTTTAATCAAAACTGTTAGAGATATTTTTTGAGAAAATGAAACATTTCGAGCAATTTTCCATGTAAAGCATAGTTTTGTTGGGGTAATTTTCTTGAAAGTATTCGTGACACATCCTTGGAATGCTGAACTTAAACATCACACGCACATTTTATTCAGAAACCATAAAACGTATATTTCCAGTGATATCTCGGTTTAGAATTTTGTTGATGGAATGCAATACTTTCTCTACCTATGTATTGTGTAGGATGTAAAGAGATAAACGTGTATTGCTAATCGTAAATGAGCATTAATATTGATCGTTTCCAACTGTAGATGCTTAGAGCTGCAGTCTCCTGCAGGAGTCGTTGAGTTATTCAACTCAATTGCATATTCCTCAAGGCAAATAGAGTTTTGTACACTTAACAAGTAAATAAATGCAAAAATAAAAAACGGCAAAAATCGTCAAGTCGTTACTTCAATACCACAGACCTTTTAATGCTGCTACATAATATATTTTTACTTTCTCCATCCGCTATGTACATAGTGTAAAGAGAAAGTATTGCACTCCACCCAAACATTCGATACCGAGGTTTTACCGGAAATATATGTTTTAGGGTCCCTAATATCCAAAAAAAGCATTTTCACAAAAAGGTCCGTGTGTGTCCGTGTGTCTGTGAACACGATAACTCAAAAACGAAAAGTCGGTAAAATACCAAACTTGGTATTTAAGTTTAGTATCTTCCAGGGATGCGACACGAAGATTTAGAGAAAAATCCCCCCACCCCAAACTACCCTTTACATGAAACTTTTTTCGAAAATTTTGATTTTCTCAAAAATGGCTCTAACGATTTTGATTAAAATTTCGTTTATTAAAAATATTTACCTGACAAATAAAATGCATATATTGAATTTTCTGGGAATAGCCTCTGAAGAGTAGTTTATTCTGGATGAATTTTACTAAATTTTTAATAACTGTTAAACTGTAAGAGATGGACAAAAACGTACTGAACAAAAAATGTAGAGCACATTAAAACACACAATATATGTTATATACATTTTTTCGTGGAGTTCGTCGTTTTTGTGACATTCCTTATTTTTGGTTTCAGCTATGAAAAACGTATACTTTTCTCATACAGGAACTTGTCAACTCCTATCCATATAAACAAAGGAACTTCATTGACATAGCAACTAGCTTTTGACTATCACTTTAAGCTACGGTTGTCCCTTATTTCGCTTCTACTTACAAGTAAGCGAGTAATTAGACTATTTCTGCTATTTTTTTCTGATTAGCATAAAGTAAATAGAAGTATAAGCTTTTTAAGAATTATTTGTTGCAGGGATATGGAGAAAGTCATGTGAATGGTACACATCAGATTTTTTCTTCTCTTCTCTGGAACTTCTTTAATCACAATTTTCACCTCCACAGAATGAATGCTTCCCTGAAAGCACTATCCACTAGAATCGTTTCATTCATTTAGAACTAACACAAACTCAATTTGTAACTGGTAGATATTCCACATACTGTAGAGTGTTGAAGGAACTTCATTTACAGCTCCCCTTGCTGCGCGGATTGAGAACCTGTTTGAAGTCACATTCAGAAATGGAATTACGATTCCATTACATTTTGAGTGAGAACCAGAGTGAGCAGACTGGATTCTGTGCAACTCTCGATAGTGTCGCAAAACACAGCAAATTGTTTCATTACTGGAAATTCTTCATACATTCTATCAGAGAGAAACTGAATACCAAACTGGGAATTGTCTCTTCGAAGATCTGGCTTTCAATCCCATTCGCTACTGCATAGGCAATTTTAAATTAAATAACTTCCTTCGCTCTTCGATAGTTAATTAACTAGCACAACGCTAAGGGAACGCATATATCTGATGTTACATTCACATGACATTCTCTGTGTATTACCATTAATTTTAATATAGCTTCCACAAACTTATTTTACAAGATCAATTTTTTCTGTCTACTTCGTGCTAATCAAGATAGTTTAAATGCATATCACTATAGGTAAAAGAAAGAGAGGAGGGAATAAATATTTAAAAGCATTATTACTCCTGTCTTTGAAAATACAGGAAGACACGGACACATTCGATGCAGGTGTTGGATCGATATGTGAGGGATGTTTTGGGTCGGAATATAAAGGGTGTGCTGGGTTGGTATGTAGGGGTGAGTTAATTGATAAATGACAAAAACCTATCCTACCAAAATAATCAAATCGTACATGGTACGAGTGCGAGCTGGAGTTAGCAAAATATCGAATCGCTAATACCAAGTAAGCTAAGGAATAAACAATTCTCAGTTTTATAATGTTTAACGCTAATCGTTGACCTTGAAATTCCGCACTTTTTCCATGATACCACGAGAAACAGCTGGATATTTGTGGCTTAACATCCTTTAACTCCCTTGGTCATATCGGACAATGAATGAACTTGGTGAAATGATACTCAGATGATCTCCAGGTCCATGAAGCTTAAAGTTACTCGCCATTCGTCTTCTCAGTATAAGGGAAAACCCCGAAACAAAACTTATCCGGGTAACTCACCCGGAGCGAGTTTCGAACGCGATTTGTTGAATGTGAAACAGCTGGATGGTGACGGGACTTTAAAATGACAATAATTATGAAACCAATAACGGATATCTGCGTATTGGCTTAAGCTTCAAAGAAGTTATTTGGAATAAATTTGGTTTTAAAATATCCACGTTCTTTTGGTAGTAACATTTTGTGAGCTTCCAGTTATATTGCATACTGTTATTTCAATAAATGCGCTTATTTGTTCATTATATAAAGTTATGTAGAGTTCATTTCAAATTGAGGACTTAAAAGACTATTGCCAGAAAATGCAATAATTATATTTTATTTACCATGTATATATCTTGTTTTGATCAAAAGCTAAACATAATGAAACTTTTCCCTGAGTTGCAGCGGAGTTTCCTTCAAAACCTTCTTCTCACATTTTTGAAAGACGCTACACTTAGGTGATGCATATGTAAATTTGGAATATCTGCATTATTTAATATATCTTATTGAAATATATACTAATTTTATATACAATGATAGTAATATTTTTGCCAACTTTGAAAATTCTAGCTTGCATGGTTCTTTAAATAATAAATTTTAATTGTCCAAATTCGCTGTTCTAATGAGCCAAGTGATGCATTTTTAAAACTATTCATATAGAAAAAGTGAATGTTTATAGTAAATGACCTACAAATAGAAGTGTAATATTATATTTTTATACTCAGCCTAATTAATGTAGTAGCATTTTTATTTTTCGTAGTCTCCAAAGTTTTTGATGTTTTTCAAACACTGGTTGCTATGTGACACAATTGAAAACAGCCCATGGTCAGGAGTAACACAAAAGATATATGACATGTCTTGTAATTACCCATTTGAAAAAAGTATTAGTATTGCAAAATTGAAATAAATTATAAGGAATATCTCCGAAATGGCTAAATCTACAAAAATATATATGACATACATTATGTCTTTTAATGAGATCTACATTTTATGTTTAGTAAGATTGTGTCCATCGCTTTTGGTATACCAGTTATAGAAAAGCCATCCAGAACGAAGAGGACTTAAGAGGTTATTCCCAAGAAATGTAGGATATATACTTTTTATTCGTCATGTATACATCTTTAACAAATGGGGTTTTAAGTAATACTTATAAGGAGACAAGTTTGAAAAGAAATCTATAATTTCGAAAAATCTTCAATGTATGGTATAGTTTAGAGTGAGGAAATTTTTTTGAAAATGTAGGATGCCATAGAAATATCTTTGATATAGTACATTAAGCAATACCGTTAGTCATTTTTTAAATAGTTGAACATTTCGAAAAAGTCTTCCATGTAACGCGTAGTTAGGGCTGGAGTATTTTCTTTAAAATCTTTGTCTCCCATCCTCTCAATAAAGTTAGATACCAAATTTTGTATTTAACGGACTTATATATTTTAATTTTGCTGCCCACAGACACACATGGACAGACACACAACCATACATGTTTTTTCTAAACATGTTTTTTTTTTAAATTCAAAAGTCCTCCAAATATGTATTTGCGGTGAAATCTCACTATCGAATTTTCGGGAAACATACAATAACTTATATACCTACTACGTGCATTCTGCATAGCACTCTGTAGAGCAAGTAATGGTGCATTTTCTTTTTATTAAACACCACTGCACTTTTTGAAGCTCTATCTTAGTTTGGTTTTAGTATGAAGCTGTCTTAGAAATGCTGCGCAAATATCTTTGTTGAAACTATGTTACGGGTGTTCTAACAAAAACAACTTCATATAAGCAAGGTCGCGGGTTCAAACCCAGCGGAGGACGACGGATTTTTTCAGGTGTAAAAATCCTTAGCATGGCTTCCTTCGGAAGGGAAGTAAAGCCGTGGATCCCGTGTCGTAGATTTACGGCACGTAAAAGAACCTCAACCCTGATAGAAAGGCCTCTGAGCAAAATTAATCGGTCTTTCACGCCCAATTTAGAACGGGACGCTTAGAACCGCAGCAGTTAAAGAGCGTCCGTAATTAACACGCCATTTCCATTTTAACAGCATTCCGTTTTAGGGGTTACTTTATAAGACATTTTCAACTAAGGCAACTTAAACTACCACGCCATAAATGGTTTGTTTGCTCCTATAGGGAATTATGTTTACAGTGTAAAGAACAATGCTGGGATCTCTAAAGTTATCAAACCAGCGTAATTGACTCTTACTACTAAATTGCAGCAAATACAGTGATTTTGAGTCTGGCATTCATCAATTTCTCATAAGAGAAGTGAGAAGTAAAACATGTTTTGTAGCAAAAAGCTACTGAATAGGAGTTGAAAGTTACGTAAATGGGAGTAGAAGAAGTTTCTTTAGAGTTGCTATACCTTGCAATGACAAAGGACTGGTTAACCAAAAGTTTACATCACCCTCGCCTACCCCATGGAACAGAAAAGGAAAGTTAGCTAAGTTTTGTCACTTATAGGACAAGGTCACCAGGGAGGGAGAAGAAAAGAAAGTTTCTTATTGTAAATCTCTCAGACATATAATAGTTTGGGAAGAACAAATTAAACTCTGTGTGTAGGGTTTTTGATATCTTAGGATTGCAATGGGGAGAGGGTTTGTGTGAAATTAAATAAAGCATGAGGTGACACGTATGAGGTGGATGGTTAGTGGTGAACACCTCGTTTTGGTTCTCGACACTTTGCCGCGTTGAAGCTCATCGGAGATTCAGGATTAGGTGATCTTAGGGTTGGATCTCTTCGTTGATGTCTCGCTCTTAATTTCTGAGATATTTGGAATTGCACCCCATCGCGCTTGACTTTAGAATAATAGAGAAACTTAGATTCATAGTGGTGCGAAGTTGACTAAGAGTGACTGGAGTCTGCGCGTGTTATGACGAACGCGAGCCCGGACTTGGTCGAGAACTGTATTTATGTTAACTGCAACCCAGGCTGATTTTTCCAGTTAGAAAAACTGATGCTTGATTAGGATTGGTAGACATTTTTGTTTAAATATAAATATTATTTCCCCATTGGCTCAAATATAGCGTTAGAAGGCCTTCTCTAACGGATCTTAATCGTGGCGGAATGGGGGGGAGTCGCCACTATGTCGGAGGGCCAGATATGACAGAGCTACACCCTCCGAGAAAATTTAATTTGGCCTATATATCAGCTTCCCCAAAAAACAAATCTTAAATTACGTCGCTATTTATTCCTGAATATAGTTCAAAGTTAAAACAGATGCTCAGTATTTTACTGGCTTTCTAATGGCTTCTAAAACCGGGCGTTGAGTATGATTCTGCTGACACGTCTAATTATCTTTATCAAGAAAACATGAGCACTCCGATACAGCTATTAATATTAGTATGACCAATAGAATTGAAACGACTACTTTGATTATAAGCTGGAATAGTTGGATTGACTCACTACCATATTTACATTTCACTTGTTTGACTTGAAGCTGTGCTTCAGAACATGATCCTCACCAGCCACTGGATGAGCCTATTTCCTGTTGGATTGCTGTTAAAAGCCTGGCACTCAAACACTATCTTATGAACACTGTTAGGTTTCAGAATCAGTAGCTAATAAAAAAAGAGGGGAATAAGATAAACACTAAGTGAGTGTTAGAACCAGTTAAGGGGCGTGGCTCATGTCGTTTAATATTTTCTTACCACAACGAATCATTGCGCATTAACATGTTATATTAACATGTTATTAAATTCGCCCAGAATGTTAACCTCAATGGGTCTCCATTATAGTTCAAGATGTATTTTATCGCCGTGATATATCCATCTTTCTTGTTATTTAAACTTTGAACCCATGTTTATAAAAGTACAATACATAATTCCCATAAAGTAGTTTATGCTGTCAGTTTATGCACACACACCTTGAATGAGATTGTAAAATGTTCCTAGCTTCTTTGCAATATGTTTGGAGCAATTCTTCTTCACTGCACGTTCTTTCTTTGTTGTTTACGGGAAACTCTACACACAATCATTAAAAGGTTCTATTTCTAAAATCGACTCCTTTAAAATAGGCATTTTAATGCCCCAAGAGGATATAGCCAAGTTCTGGTTGCAGACATAAAAATATTTTCAGGGTAGAAGCACGATACAGCAGAATTTTAATAGGTATGTGTTACGCAAGTATTTAGTTTTACTTTCATACCTATTTCCCAATGAGTTGGCAGAGGAAGTATTGCATTTTGTCAAAAATTTCACTGGAAACGTTTTTGTGGCCCTGAATCCAAAATACATTCTTATAAAAAGACTACTTTGCGTATGCGTGTGTTTGTATGTATAGCAGAACCGAAAACAAGATTGTTGTATAATTTTGTACAACTGCTAAACTATAAGAGATGGACAAAGATTTACCACAAAACATACAATTTATTTAGAATATCCAGTTGTTCTACATGATGCCATTCAGTATGTGTGGAGTTTCATTGTCAGTGTATGGTGGCGCGCTTTAGTATTTTACAGCCGCTTGTGTCTCCTGGAACTCCTTGTACAGGTGTATTCATATATCTAGAGAGAAATCCTGCGCGGCAGGGCTGAGTAACAAATGTGGTGGGGATAACACCGCTCTCGCGACAATGCGTCACTCGCGGAATATTATGAGAGAGGAGAACGATGCACAACCTGACTCAATAGTTCTGCACTTGTTTGCCTGCTAGCTACTGAGACGCGACTGTCCTCTCGTTCCCTCCAATTACCAACTGCTCTAAACTGGATTCGTCTAGATATTCTGCGCATTGCTCTCCATCATTCACGGTAAATGAAATCACCTATACCTACAATGAAATGTATAATGAAATGTCTCATTTAACATGAAGTGGATAGAAATATTAGATTTTGCAAGAATAGCTGTGGAACCTGTATAAAAATAAACAACAATCTGTAGACAAAGCAATGTGACTGTAACACATCAGATTTTTTAATAATTTTTAATTGTTTTAAGCTAAATATTAATACATTTTTGTGAAATATTACTGTAAATATTTGTAAGGCAGGTACATGTTTCCCTGGATTAGTTTTGTATATTTCTGGTAATTTATTCTATTCATATGTTTCATGAATTATGGATGAGAGAAACTATTCCAAGCTTCAGATAGTGTATAAATGACTTGTTCCACAAAGTAGATGCATATATGTTTTGTTTTATGTCTTGTGAATGTAAATAAGGAAACTTAAGAATTATGATCTAATTAAAATTTTATTTTAAAATTATTTTTGATCAAGAATAAAAAAAACTTGGAAATTAAAAAGTTTAGACATGTTGATCCTCTGCATTGTAAGCATACTTTGATAGTTTTATTGAAAAAAGGATTGGGTAAAAAGCTTAAATATTTAATGAACTGCCCCCTTAGTATTGAACCAATTATATATTATTAAATTATAATGTTCTGTTTCTGATGACATCTTTTGAGGTTTTAAAACAACAAATAGCAGATATGTCACACTTACACTCACTTATTATGAGAACCATCCATTTTAGTCCTTTAATTGAAATGTTAAATAACCGATTAAGATTGTCATAAAATAGATCGTCACTTTTAGGCTATTAGCACATGTTCTAAGAATTACAGATACTAAAACAATAACCTAACGTTAAATGATGCTTTATTATAACATAAGTCTCATAAAAATAGATTATACACGACACTATTTACATTCAAATACATGATTTATTCACTGGATTCCTTTTAAAGCATGACAACTGATTTATGCTCAACCACATGTAATGCTTTAGAGCTAAAAGCCTTTGTCTTTTGTTCAATAACAAATGCGACCGAGCCGTTTAAGTTTTAAACCAAACATAAATTTCAATATGTTTATAAGATTTTCTTCTAAATATAACATTGGTTAGTAACATTTTTAGCCATTATCGCCTGCTTTATGAAATCTTATAAATTGGAATTTCCTAATTATTGTTAATTTGATACATATTATATCGTTTTATGCACAATAATGAAATGTTGAATGTACTTTTAAAAATATCACTGCACATGCTGTTTTACACTATAAACTCCTCATCACTTCACGGAGAAAGATCACATCTTCTACGCACATTGGCGAAGTTGGTGAACTTTGCCCAGTTTTAGGGCAAGTTTTTAGTCTACAAACAGGTACTACATGTCAGCTTTCAAGTCCGTTAGTCATGTGGTTTCATTGTTTGCAAATATATGCCAAGTTATTTTCCCCGTTTTTGTCCTGAGCAGCACTTTTCTATGAATGACATTAAATGAGCGTTTTTTTTTTTCAGAGACTATTGAAGATAGAACTATTAGCTGTTAAGGATTTGCTTTATATTAACAAAATGGCTGGTGAATACTAAAATGTAATTACTGGTGAATATTGATAATATGGCATCACAAAAACAGATGTGAAACAGACCAAGCTGGGATTTTCATGGAACATTCTCGATTACAGAAAAGCCGATCTACAACGGCAATCTTTAGAGAGAAACTAATATAAAGCTATCAACCACGAGGATGAAACTGTCGCTTATTTTGTCTTTAAATGCGAAGCACTGGGTAGCAAAAGCTATGAACTTGCGAGTCAAAGGCCGCACCGTGGCCTAGTGGTTACACCACTCGGCTCTCACCAAGGCATGATTCGATCTCAGGCTCCGCATGTGGGTTTGTGGTGGACAGAGCGGCGCAGGGCTGTGTTTTCCGATTTCCCCCACCATCGCATTCCACCGGTGCTTCGTCTTCATTCATCAGTACCGTATGTAGTAAAAACGGGCGTTAAACACTATCAAAAAAAACTTCTGGGGATGATGATTTTCATAAGGAAGACTTGGTTAACAAAGCAATATCCCTAATTAAAAGGATAGGACTATTTAACGAGAGCAATGGTTATAGGGGAGAGTACAACAAACCTTTAAGTTTCAGTCTTTAGGGACACTGGGAGTGAAAGTTAGATTACAATGGGTCAAAAAACTTTAAAATTGCTTTTTAATTACAAATAAATGTTAGAATATAAAAATTTAACTGTCTGTTCCTTCCTTCGGGCTCTACAGCCATTTAAAGATTGTAGATTACACTTGTTTTCTAGCATACTATTTCACTAAATAGCATTTTTTTCTAAAACTACACTCTCACACTTTTAAAGTTTTCTACGCGTCCCAATTTTTGTTCAAATATAAGTAAAACTTCCCAAAGTGTGCAGAGGTATCTATTGTACCATTACAAAGCGCAAATTTATAGTGACACAAAAGTAACTTTTATAAATATACATGAAAAATGATTTATTTTAGAGATTAAAGTGTTCATATTTTAGAAAATTGTATTAATTCAATAATAACATTTATAGAAGTAACCCCTATTTAGTTTGCTGTGAGGGATTCAAAGCTTAAACTCAGAGAATGCCAACAAATTTTCTCAAACGTTGTGATGCCTAGGACATTTTGATTTTCCAACATATTTACGTAGTAACATTTATGAAATAATTTATATTTTTCAAAGTATTTATCCAATATGAATGAAATTTCATATTCCTATTAAAATATTGGTACAATTACGGTAACTTTTTTTGGAAAATCTATTAATCAATATAGATATTTGAAATTTCACTTTCTGTGTCCCTTAAGGGCAACCACAACGCGTCATTATGAAAATCAAATCATGTCACGAATTCAGCAGGCTTAAAATAGCGGAACAGAAATTTTAATCTCGACATAATCACATAATGTTACTTTGGTTTGTAGGTCAAATATCACGTAAATTACAGAATAGAGGCTTATGGATCTCCAATGAATCTTTCCATGTTAAAAAGTTACAGCTAAACTGTAAAAGGAAGCCCAAAGTTAAGCTTACAATTAACTCGTGTGAAATTAGCTCGTATTGTTATGGAAACAATTAATGTGGTAGGGCTAGAATTAAACCAGTGTTCCAACAATACAGAAGGAAATCCAGTTTCACTGATATGGTACCAGTCACCATAAGTAGTGTCTTCCGTGACTCATCTCCGTTTTTTATTTCGAAGCTGCACGAGAATTACAATAAGCTCGTCTAAGTTCTCCCCAACCATATTAAAAAGTTTATTATTATATATGTCTATTTTTTAACGAAAATTAGCTTACCTAAAGTTGCTTTTGGGAAGTAGGTTTTTTAGAGTGAAATAAGTATAAGGAATAGCTTTACCAGAATTCAAGAAAATGTTAGACAGGTGAAATGTTGAATGTAGGATAACTGAATAGGATAATGTAACAATTAAATTAAATATATTCATAAAATAGAAATTTAAAGCAATATTATTCAAAATTATTTCTTGTGTTAAAATGTTCTTTTATAACTACGTTTAATGTCAGCTAATAGTATAGTAGTCAAAAGTTATGTCTTAACATTCCTATAACATCAAATACTATCAAGGTTTAGACTTTTCAATCATTTTCCGTTTGTAACGAATATTAAAACGGTTTACAGTAGTTTAAATATACTGCAATATATTAATAAGTTTAAAAAATCCGTTTACAGCAAAGAGGATAGTTCACAATCCTCTAAGAATTTAAATGATAATCGCCTAATGATGTTTCCTGTTTGATAAATAGATACATAATCGTGTTTAATTTAGTGTGTCATTTCTTAATCTGGATAGTAGCACGTGTGGATGCCGACTCTAATATATGTATGTATATGAGAATCATGTAGATTGTTGTTCTGGTTATTTTCAGACCAATTATACCTCCAATTTGGACTAGTTATTTTCTTAATTTACTGTATAGGACCTTATGTTGGATAGGGATAAATTGATGATTATTTGTTGTCCCATTTGCCTTTTCATCGTATTCATCATTCTCTGAGGCATATCCTTCCCCTAGTAACAGAATAAATATAGAGATAAAAGTATGTCAAAATGTTTAAAAAAATATACTGCAGATTTCTTTTTTGAAAATCATAAAATTGCAAATGTTGTTGCGTTACTTACACTCAATCTTGCACAAGTTCCTACAGTATATTTCTTTCCTCTGAAGCATTCATCGTGAGGCATTTTTACTTCCCCTTCTGACTTAAAGTTAACATGCACATGTGAGGTTTCTGAGACATATTTGTTTATATATTTATAGATATTTCCAATACTTTTTATTATCTGGAGGTTCAGGTTTGTGAAAATCTCTATAAAGAGCCATATTATTCTTCAGTTCCTAAGGAAAAAATGTATTTATTGATTCTGGAGAATTTGGGTCATAGAGGTGCCACATTTAAGCTTGCTGGAAAAATTCCTTTGTTCTTCAGTAAAAAGATAGAAAATTGTCACATTTGCTTACATTTGTGGTAGGTATCACACTATAGGAAACTTTGTGGAAGATTTTCGTTATTCTGGTTTAAACTACCTTAAATTAAGGTAGTTCTAGTATGTATCTCCTGCTCCAATAAAGTAAAAACATAGTATGTCCTCGTCACATAATCGGGGTACAAAATCAAGCAAAGGTTCCTCTCAGGCACTAAATGGCATTCTAAAGGAAGAAAAAAAGAGTACAGAAAGATCTACGCGACTTAGCTCTTCCGCTATAGTTATGAACCTTACTTCTATAATAAAATGCAGTTATATTCCTATTCTATATATCATTTGTCCAAAATGAAGTCATATTAGCCATGTACAAAGCGTATATTATTTTATAATTTAGAGGAATATTTGTTTCTAGGGTTGATACACACACACACACACACACTCTCTCTCTCTCTCTCTCTCTCTCTCTTTTCAACATGGAATAAAAGCAGTCCTCAGCATTCATCATAAACGAACCAGAAGAGGTGGTTGCCTTGGAGTAAATTTTGAATACTGGATTCTATGTGTAGCAAATAATCATACCACTTGGAATATAGTTAAGGGAAGCAGTTTTTGTTTCACAAGTTTAGAATGCTATGTAAAGATTCATATTTAAACAACAATCCTGTGGTTTGTTTGGTGATTTTCCTCTCACTATTAAATACGTTCTCTAAAAATTTGAGTGTGAAAGCCCCTACAGTAGAGCCACTCAGGTTGCATGTAGCGGTGCATTGCACGACACATGGTGCAAAATCAGACTTCGCCAGGTTGACGACAGTGCAAACTCCAACTCCGAGGTTTGGAGCAACAGCAATGTGTCTCTTTCTTTCCTTATGCTTGTCGCAGCAGCATTGCCTGTATGCCCATTCCTCACCTTTTCCTGTCCTTCGTCAATGCGAATTGTCTCGAGCCGAGCCGACTAGGACCGATGCACAGAGCAGAAAACTCCTGTACCTCGATTTGCTCGCGTGCCATTTTAGCCATTTCAGATGCTCTGTCATAAGAATTACACCAGAGCAACTGGCAAAACATGGGCAATATCTCTCCGTGAACTCAGACCAAATTTGGGTAGCTAGTCAGACGCAATTTATCTCAATGTTTTGTCTTTCTTTATTTTTCGCTTTTGATTTGTTTTCTCGTTTTTAACTTGTATCTGAAAAATGCACATGTGATCAAACACTCTTGCACTGTTTGTGTGATAGTATTAATAATTTAACAGCAAAAAGAATACCATATTGATCTACTTTAGTAAGGTATAGTTCAATTTATAGTCTGTTTTGTTTGGGTTTGAACACTTAGAATCAAGTTATACCAAATTAGAATAAGACTGGTCCAGTATTTTCAAAAAATATTGTTGTATTGCTAATGTCTTGAAATAGAATATAATTGACGTTTTACATGTTTTGTTTGGACAGAAATTAAAATGACAAAAACGAAATTTGACATTCCTTCCCACGTTCTTGATATTGCATTTCACCAAAATATTAGATACCTAGAGTTCATCGTAAATACACGTTTTGATGCAACCTGAATAAAATAATGCAATAAAACTCCATGTGTGCGTCGGGTTCAAACCCGGCGGAGGACGATGGATTTTTTTGGGTGTAAACATTCTTACTATGGCTTCCTTCGGAAAGGAAGTAAGGCCGTTGGTCTCGTGTCGTAGATTTACGGCAGGTAAAAGAACCTCAAGTCTCTTTCACGCTCAATTTAGAATGGGATGCTGAGAACCACAGCTGTTTAAGAACGTCCATAAATAACACGCCATTTATTTATTGTGCGTGTGTGTGCGCGCATACGCGTACGCGTGCGTGCGCCTCTCTTTGAAAAGCATAACTCTAAGGCGAAAATTCGGTTGGGTACTAAACGGAGTATTTAATTTCAGAAATTTCCTGAGATATAGCTGGACGAATTTCAATATAATCCCTATACCTCAAACTGCCCTTTACATGGGCCAATTTTTATATGTTATATGTTTAATAGTTTTGATTAAAACTACACATTTGTGATATTTATATGAAAAATAAAAATTAAATCTGTATTTCTGTGAATAGCTTGTAATGTCTTTCACTTGCAAGGAATTCTGCATAACGAATAAACCACAAAAAATGGGAAAAATGGTACTACACATACCACATAATAATACTTCAAATATCTTTTTCGTGGCATCAGCCATTTCCAAGATATAACACACAGGTTCGAATGTCCAATTACTTTGTTAGTTATTTTTAATGCTGTTCATTTCCATTGTTTCCCGCGATGGCATGGAAAGAATATGGAAGTTTAGGGACGGGATATAACAAGGAGCTTTTAAACATATGCCGATAGATTTGTTTCCTGGATCCACCTTGAGAGAAATGTGTAAAGCAACTATTTCTACAAAATTTACCTCGATTAACTTGAACTGTTCATTAAACAAATATATCATGAGAATCCTATGTAGCAATTATTTAAAAATAAGAAAACAGCGAGTGAGAAAGCCATGAGAATATATCACTTCAGATTTTTCAATACGGTGACCACGAATCAGCTAAATGCGCATGTAATACCTTCGAAACGTTATTGCATTTATGTTAATACAGTATTCCTCTTAATTGGTTTATTTAAACTCCGTTAGATTATTCCTGTTTATTTGAGCGTAAGACACATTTTAAAATGAATGGAATTTAGCATGTTACTGACAGAAATAAAAAACAAACATCGGAGATAAAAGAAAAATGAAAACAATAACAGTCTATTACATATATGAAACTAAAGCTGGCGTTGTAGCTCAGTCGGTAGAGCACCTGCCGGTGGTGAGAGGATCCCGGTTTAAATTCCCGGCTGAGGGCCTGAATTTTCTCTAACCAAAATTAGTCCCTTTGCTCTCTAGAGTTCTGAAATATGAACGAGTGTGTCAATGCGTGCGTGTAATTCAAAAATAAAGTTTAGTTTAAACCGTATAAATATAAAAAAATCGTGTGAATTCATTCACATGTTTTTCTGTACCTGTTCTGCAAACCAACTGTTCCTTTAAAAACTATTCCTTTATCCACATCATGCTAATCGAGATAATAATTAGCGGAAGTGTAGAAAAGAAATAAGCAAATTTTGGTGCTATGTGCAACAATTGAAATCGGGTTCTTTACATGGTCAGCAGCAAAACAAGAGAGATGAAACGAAAGACGACTACCTGTTTAAGAAAAGTTTTAGGTTTTTAAAAATTAAAACGAATAAATGGGATTAATTCGGAAACGATTAACTCTGCAGAAAGTCTATGTGACATAAACTGTGTGTTTTACTGAGATCCATATTTTTTGTATAGCACGTTTTGCTTATCTATTACGGTATGCCAGTTATACAAAAGTCATTCAGAGGTCTTCAGAGGCTATTCCCAGAAAATTCAAGATATAAATTTCGTTTACCATGAAAATAATTTAAACATACGGCATTTTAATCCAGATCATTTGTGCCATTTTTTGAGCAAATTAAAATGCTCAAAAGATGTTCCTTATAAACATACGGTAGTTGAGATGTGGGATTTTCCTGAAATCTTCATGTCGTGTCCTTGAAAAACACTGAACTTAAATGCTAAGCTTGGTATTTACTCATCTTTCCATTTTAGGTGATGTTGCCCAAAGAAATACACATACACCATGGGCGCGCGCGGACTGCTTCCTAAACGGCTTTTTTTGACCTAGAGAGCCTCAAAACATGCATGTTCGATGAAATCTCTCATATTACTTTCGTATCTACTACTCGTATGTACATAGTACGTATAGAGGAAGTAAAATCTAAATAAATGGAACGCAAAACTCTGTCGCGGTTAGCGTTATGCCATTGTTTCAAACTAAGCTATGGAGAAGTTTGCTTGGGGGAGATTGACCTTTGATGTTAAAGCCAAGCCAACACCCGAGTGACCAATTTCTCTTCCCCGTCTCAAGCCTGGCCTACAAGGAAGAACACTTTAAAGGCGATTAACGGATCCATTAGAGTAGATATTGGTGGAATTCACTGGCGACCTCTGTCAAACAGTGGAATAAGTACAAACCTGTGGTAAGTGAAGGACTGGATTCATCATTGCAATATACATTTGGCTATATAACAGCTGCGTTGCTGTAAGATAAGCTACCTTCAATTACAGCAGTATCCTTTATATAGGTAGGATAGGCACACCCTGAAGCACAAGACCACAACTTTAACCCACTCAGATGTTATCAGTTCTCCATGTGACTATCCTAACAAAGGAATTCAAGGAAGGACACAAACAGTTTGCGAGAAAATAAATTTTGAATTGGGGTGTGCGTATTAATAAGCATCGTGCGCTTAGTGGAAAAACTATATATTTTCTTAAAATTTAAAATTCATATAACTTAATTGCGAAAAAATGTATTTTTTCACAATTTTGATCAAATTTCCCAGATGCATCACCTTAATAACTGTTGCGAGAAACGTGAAGAAACTCTACATGCTGTAGTTCCAAACCTGTCAAGTATACACTTTTCAATATTAAGGGGACAAAGTGATATGTGATTTCTATAGTTCAGTTCCATTCAGCTTATTAGCTGTAGATTTGTTACAAAATTTTGCTTCGTCGGTATAGAAATATCAAAAAAGCAAAAAGAATACATTTACGTTATAAAAGGTTTACTTAAATATCACACATTAGTATTTACAAACCATTAACAAGTACATTTAAAAGAGGGACCAGATAATAATTTTAATCTCACACAAATACTTAGGCTTTCACGACCGGCTTTTTCAACTTGATTATAAATGGTAGCCGTGCTTGTAGCCTGTGGTCCAAATAATTTAATTTCTGACGTTTCGCTGAAATCTGCATCCGGCATCTTCAGGGATGAGAGCTATTAGTCCAGCTCCGGAGTTCAACGTGCGTTGTTGCCTGAAGATGCCGGGCGCAGATTTCGGAGAAACGTCTGTAATTAAATCAATGAACTACAACCTCCAAGCCCGGCTACTATTTATAATCAAATTTTAATCTTGCTGGAAATTTATTCTAAAGATAGATTTCCATCATATTGTTATTACTTTTTCAGATTTCTTTCCGTATATTTATTTACGACACTCTGCTCTCCTTCGAGTATTGTAACAATTAATTTCATTAGTTGATTAATTGTTTATCATTAGCAAGCAGAGTAATATGTTATACATACAAAGAGCGCAAGGATAACATTTGGTTCTGAAGAAGTTTCTGCACAGGATTCCCTTGGTTTAGGATTGTATATTATTGTTAAGCATTTTTGTGCAAAATAAATATTCTGTTTACACGAAGTAAAGCAAGATATTTAATCTTTGTACAAGGATTACTGCAGAAAGAGAAGTATTCACACACAGTGTCATTTTAAAAAGCTTTTTTTCATTCTAGATATATTAACTAATTTACTCAATTTCTTCTTTTGCTAATAAGCTACATGCACCATTTTAAAAATTACAGTCCCTAATGCCTTTGTAAGAAATTTTCTGGTTGAAGTTTTCCTATATTGGAAGGTTTTTAAGCTTACTATTGTGTCACATGTGTGGAAAAAAACTGCAAAAAACAGGCATGATTATACTAAGTAATTTTTTAAAAGTAATAAATCACCAATACTAACAAACTAACCAAACATTTTATTGCACATATTCTGCAGGGCCGTTTGAAACATTTTTAGATATCTAGTTTATTTTTGTTGGAGAATTTACATTTTGAAATATGGGAAAAAAAGAAATGGCCTTAAGTTTGACACAGAGAATGATTTAACCAGCCCCGCGCTTCAAAAGTACGTCCAAAACATGCTACATCCGTCCTAGGGGAATCAAGTATTGTACACATTTGCTTTAAAAGTATGGTGCATTTTTTGCATCAAAATATAAACACTTTACATTGTTGACCAAAAACACCAAAAAGTACTTCTTTGTCCTCTTAATTGGAAATTATAAAAATATTATGAATGGAGATGCGTCAAATTCGGAATTCGTTCCTAGCAATTATACTCGAAGGCATTCAAACACACCTGCGTTTAGTTAGTAAGGTCTAGGGTGGTGAAAATTGCTTCCTTCTAATGGACATAAGGAGAGGAAGAGGGAGAGAGAAAGACTGTATGGCTCCTGCGAGTCCAAGTGAGTCGCTATCCCGTTTTCGGCACCAATTTAGCTAGAGGTAATCACTTTTCTTTCCTCTGAAGTCTTTGCTAGTTTCGATAGCTCCAGGGAAAACATCTGATAAACAACTTGCTACCGGCTTCAGTAGCCGTGGTCGTTGGCGCGTCTGTGGTTGATGTTCTGCCAGGAAAGACTCACGGGTTCGCATGCAGCTGTGGGCATGAATGTTTAGTATTGAGTGTTTCCTCCTGATGCTCAAGCAGGTCACACATGAAGACCTATTTGTGTTAAAAAACACACAACATAATATTTGATATTATGCTTTCTTTACTCCGCAGGAATCTAGGACCGGATTCATGTCAAATTGTTTAGAAAATAGTGTACCCATAATGTTTTCTATAAATAAGATGAAAAACTGAAAGTAACGTCAACCAACATGTGTGAAAATGGACAATACAGTGGCGATGAGGGAAGTTGAAATATAACATTCGGATTATAGATTAAGTTGCATATGCGGACGAATGTTGCTTATACCTATTCAACCCAAAGACAAAACTGTTAGCATTAGCTCTAACTAGAGACGAATTACACTAATATGACTAGCAGATTTATATTGTAAGCACAAATAAATACAGCTTCATTAAATAAAAACTGTTAATAATCGAAGATTTCAAAGTCGATAAGAGAGGAACAGAATATGTACGTTTTATTCTGCCAAGATTTAATGATGCTTCTGTGTGATGAGCGATTCAAGTTGTGACTGTATCTCTTTTTAAAACTGATAAAAGTTTCATTAAAAAAGCTTGAAATTTCCTTTTTTCTCCTCTCTTCTCAGGTTCGTGTCAGATATCTGGGATTCTCGGCAGTAAGTTTCAAAGCTGTAATGACTGTTCCTAAGAGATACAAAGTTAATAAAAGAAGGAAGAAGCTAATAAGACATTTCAAGTGATCTCGTTCGCGGAATTTCTCAGCCTTCTAGCTGTAAGGAAAACAAACTGAGACATAAATAGAACTAAGTGATGCATGAGACTACGCTCCAGTTTGCGAGCCTTAAACTTATCCAAGAAAGGGAAAACATCTGGAGTTCAATGTTATTTGCAGCTCACTTACTGACGTGGGACGCTCATTCAATACAGTTCACTTATATAATTGAAATTAAGTATTTCCTTTGATGTCTCTAATATTACCGGTTTTGCAGTTTTAGTTCACTTTTTTACAAACAGAAGTCAAAATCTGCTGATGACAATTTTCGTGTTAATGGTAGCAAATCATTGACAATATTGTTTAAAAATTACCCTCAACTTATAATAGAACGCCGTCCAACTTAACCACATAGTGTTAATTTAAATTAACATTAATTGATTTAATAGATGGCTAAACTATGAAGCCCGTGCTTTAAAGTACACACGACATTGTTAAGTCGCCATTGGAGTATGTCGTCTAAGTAATTTGAGATCACCTTGTGGTTTACCACGAAATATGTGAGTCAGTTGAAGACTTTAGTGCCGTACCGGAATGCTGCCATGGTAGCTCTGTGGTAGAGCAACCGGCAAGAGATCAGGAGATCCGCGGTTCGAATCCCGACTATGGCACAGTCTGACTATATCTGTCCATTATCCACATAGTCTACCGAGCGGGAAAGCTCAGGTGGTTTATTTGTGGTCCACATTCAAGAGGTTGCGGGTTCGATCCTGGACTATGTTTTTTTTTTTTTCTCTCGGAACTTTACCAGGGCCGCCAGGCGAATGCTGGGTTGGTTTCTTTCAAGTTTCTGCCCTCTATATGGCTTCCAGTGCCATATCCTTCATTCGGTTGGTTTCGTTTAGGATTGGAAATGTCGGTGTTGGTACTTGGTGCAGCGTCACATGGGAAATGAATGCTGATTGTGGATCTCCGTCCCCCGACTCTAGCTGGTTGCCGGGATGAGGACCCTGGTGGTTCGGAGTCCTCGGCCTACCAGTCCGGTTATTGGGGTGATTCTATTTGCAAACTCTATGGATTCTGTCATTGCCGCCGCTCCTGTTTTCGGCCTCCCGGTGTATCCTGGCATGAACTCCTCTCCCGTGAGCCAACGTAAGGTTCCGGGCACATTGCTTCCGTCCGTATGCTACTCTTATTCCTACCCACAAAGTGTACTGCATAACGATGTATCAAAATGAATTACATCCAGCAGAAAGTATGCTGAACTATTATAGAAAAAGCGGATGGTATTTAAGCTCAACTCTTCTTCTCGAACGCTTCAGTGAGGGGCTTGACATCTACTGGACTCCTAATTCGCCACCGGATTTGTTTACGTAAGATAAATATGCTGAGATAGGGTATCGATTGTGAGTCGAGAAATTGCATGCCTTCTCCCTTCCACATCCTTTCGAGCTCTACTTTAGCTATAGAGCAATGGTTGCATTTTTATGTGTTTCCAGGGCTTGGAATTAATGGGGGGGATTCTCCCATCTCATTAAATAATTTCCCCGGCTCGTTAACGTGAATTCCTTCCCTGCCAGGGATGCATTTTTCTTTTTATTATAAGCATTATTACTGCTGTCTTTGAAAATACAAGAAGACACGGTCACATTCGATGCAGGTGTTGGATCGATATGTGAGGGATGGGTTGGATCGGAATATGAGGGGTGTGCTGGGTTGGTATGTAGGGGTGAGTTAATTAAAAATAACAAAAACGTATCCTACCAAAATAATCAAATCGTACATGGTTCGAGTACAAGCCGGAGATAGCAAAATATCGAATCGCTAATACCGAGTAAGCTAAAGAATACACAATTCTCAGTTTTATGGTATTTATCGCCCGATCTTACTACTGTAGCACCACATGCAGTGACACTGATGATACATGGAGCGAAGATGGAGCACTGATGTAATGTGATGGTGGGGGAAACCGGAGAACCTGGAGAAAGCTCACCCCTACGCCGCTTTGCCCACCACAAGTCTCGTATGCCGTCTAGGTGAGAGGCGAGTGGTCTAACAACTCGGCCAGGGAGCGGTCAAACCCTCAGTTTGATTAGGTGGTCGGCATATTGGTCCTAACTCCAACAGTTTGCACCAGCAATAACGATTGGAGCTTGCAGTGTTCCATTCAGCTTTTTGCAACAGTGAGTATTCTATTGTTGGTCATCATGGATAGATTTGTAACAAAGTATAAAGTTACAAAAAGTAATGAGTGATATATTCCAGTTTGAATCTCAAAATTCAACTTTAAGTAACATTATATTCATTTAAAAACTACAGCATCGGAAATGGCATGTGTTGTGCAACAGATTAATAGGGGGATATATAAACCAAGTCAGATTTGAAAAAAGATTGCCTTTACCTTTCGTCAAACAGTTCCGCGGGAGTCATGCCCGAAATGCTCACAAATACAACTTCACAGTGCTCTTAAAGACCGTAAAATGCATATTGAGCTAGAGTTTTATTCAAGAGTTAAATGGTATATTACTAGTATAAACATAACACAAATACTGATCCTTAGGTCCCCCTCCCCCACGTCAAAAAGTCTGATTGGAACAGTAAGTGTGTATGTCCAGAGTCGCCATTTCGACGACATAACGATGACGAAGGCGATTGAGAAAGTGAATGTTCTGGGTTTCAAAGAAATAGTCCTCTGTGACACGTATTTGATAAGCCCAGGAATATCCGTTCAAAACTTCAGATAAGACCGCTTGAATTCATACTCTCTGTATTTGCAGAGTTAGTCTAACGCTGCTAAAGTAGTGGTCATGCTTAGACCATGGATGATTCATAAGTCATTGCAACCGAATACCGGTGGAAGGAAACTTACCAAATTCCTTCTAACATGTACTTTATAGAGGTGTTACAAAAAAGTATAATAGGGTTTCTTTTCTGTGATGAGCCGCCCCAACCCCCAAAGGTTGTTTTTCCATTTAGATGATTTATTGCACTAAGTTCATAGTAGTCTTGACCTGGTTTCGGTAATAAGAATGTTGCATACTGGATTTTTAAATAATTAATTATTTTCCAAACACCATTTTGCTGACGCAATATGGTGGGAGACGTAGGCAATGTTTGGCCGTTAAGGTAGGTCAGTGTGAGAACTGCCTAACAGAAATGAACCAAAGAGCATACCTGAACTGAGAGGTGGGAACTAGCGGTTTTGTTTCCACGACGTTTAATCTACGGAAATGCGACAGGAGAAAGTGAAACTCTTTTACGCGCTGACCTACTCCTGGTTTTGAAAGGAAGAGTGTCACCTCGCTCTTAGCTGCCAATCGTTTGTAGCTCCACCGTTAAAAGCGTATGTCTGCAGAATGACCATGAAAAATAAACTGAAATGTACAAAATATTTTCCAAATAATATCTCTGTAACTGATTTAAATTACTGTAATGACTTTGCTTATGTCCGGTATGTTCTAAATATGAGAGACGGCTTGACAATTGCAGTTCATACGCCAAAGTCAAATGCATCTCACTGAAAAATACAATCCGTATTTATTGGTGTTTGTTTAGCACTCGAGAAAAATATTACCGACTATTCTCCTAGATGATTCAGAGCGAAGCTGAAAAACGCTGATACGTAAGGTCTATATGTTAAATCATATCAAGAGCTGTTACATCTTGAATTGAATCGTTCAAATGCTAATATATCATTATACACCAAAATAACGCTAGAGCTCATTGCGAACATCCTACTATTGAGGTTTAAATCTGCACAAGCGGGAGACATCTTTGTCTTTTCGGCCAAATCAGGATTTTGTCCAAGAACGCTGGAGTGCCCACTTTACTGCCAGTAATAAGAACTAGTTATTTTCAAATAGAAACATGAAGTTATATTGTAGTTTTTGGAGTATACACTGAAAATGTTAAAATGTAGGAAATGTTATCTTATTAAAAGTAAACTATTTTAAGCAGTATTTCATTATTTTCAACAGCTGTTTTATTAGCTCTTTTATGCGATTTTAGGCATTTAAAGTGCTTCAAAAATCTGACAATCATACGTCATGCTTTATTCATTTATGAATGTAACTTAACAGAAAGTGGAAACTTTATCAGCTAGACAGTTATAGAACACACACATTTTTAGGTTTTCTTTCTACGTACACATCACTCCACTACCTCGTTGACTTCACGTGTTAGCTTCATCCTCCCCGTCATATACTATGTATGGAGGGCAGTCAACGATTTTGTCTCACTTCCAACTTTTGCTCATTAAAATATTTGTTTAGGCAGATGTATACTCCAGATTAAAGTTCATCCACAATGGTTCACCAATGATAAGGGTAGCAATCAGTCGCCAGCTCCATCTAATTCTTTACTAAACCACTAATCTAACAATACAATCGGTCTTCTCTTGAAGAAAGCAGTGCTAATTTTGGAGTATTTATTCCAGTTAGAATAAAGCAAGGAAGTTACATTCTTAGCTAATTCAGTTGTATAATTTAGCTTATAAATAAGGTGTATCCATCACACCGTTTGTGCTGCTGGACTGAAACTGGATTAAGTTTCACTGGAGGAGTAAGAGGAAAATGAAGAATCGTTGTCATCCTCAAGCGAAGTGACTACATTGTGGATAACGTTTTATGTTATATTACTCTTCTCTACAAATAATAGTCTATTTTATCTACATGTTTGAAAATACCTGTTGTTGCGTGCTGACGGGTGATTTACCCCTAGCGGCATGTTTCGTCATTTCCGAGCGTAATGTTCCTGCTACTGTTCTATTCCTAACTATACGCTTCAGGTTCGCAAAACCTACTTCTATATGATTCACATCCACATGTAAGCGAACAATAGTATGGTCAAAACTAAACAAAAATGGTCCATTTTATTCATTGGGTTTGTTAATTTTTATTAGCTTGGCCAGTTCTTGATTACGTACAGAACTGACGCACTGAACCATCGTTTTGTAACCATTATATTTTACGGAAGTCGTAGAACAGGATTTGTTTCTTCTACAGTTCAAATGGACCATTATCTAAGACAAAAGAAAATAGCAAACTGGGATAAGTTTTCTTGAACTCGCTTTTTAAACTTTAGATGATTAATTTGTCCATCACAGTCATCACTGAGTGTTCTGGGAATGGAATTTTCTAGAAGCTCATTTACACTAGCCGCATGAACCATTCTCTGCATTAGCGGTGATATAAATCGTAAACCCGCCCGCACTCTTACAGCTGTGGCTAAGAAGGACTTTAGCGTAAGAACATTAGTGTTAAGTTGACGGCATTAAGCAACAGCAGCATATTAAAGATGCTTATAAACTCTGGAATAAGATTAGCACCAAGTACCTCGCCTCTCCTCTTCATTCCCCGGAGACCTTAAGCTGGTGGACAGATGGTAAAAGACGTACTGTTCTTATTCTCAATACTGCTCAAGCGTCCTATCCAATTAAGAAACTTTTGCTCTTGTATATTGCCACACGCCTCCAAAGTTTTCAATAAAGTATCAGATGGATCCAACGTGAAAATGAGGTGATTGTATAAACTTATGGATACAATGTTATTAATTGTCTGTACCCTAAAATGGGAGTTGTACAATTACACTGCACGACATATGTTAAAATAAAATTCAGTTTATGGTGTAGCCTGCAGCGAATACTTGTTCTTTATTTCTTTGTTTACCCTCCTCGTATGTAGGACTTATACCACCAGGACTTATAAGCCAGTCTGGGATCAGACGTCTGCTGAGGAGCAGAGGTTCTGGATCAGAGAGAAGCCAGGATGGGTGATCAGTCGGATGCACGGTATAAAAGTGAGGAATTGGATGATATGTAATGACTGTGAATATATGTAGTGGCAGAAAGGATGAATATGAGCAATCAGTGGAATGAATAACAGGGAAGCCGGAAAACTTGGAGAAAATCCACCCAAGCGCCACATTATCCACCACAAATGCCAAATGTGTTTTTCTGGGATCCTAGGTGAGAAGCGAGCAGTCTAACCACTTGTATATATGAAAAATACATACTAATTTTTTCTTACCAGTTTTGTAGTTCATATGTTTCGATAGAATGGTCATTTAACCAGTAATTTTTAAATTATGTTCTAAGTATTCGTGAACGTAAATGCTTATTATAAGAAACGGTACAGTTCCGATCGCAATGTAAGTAAAGGAAGAGGCACCTGTTTGAATAGTTAATGATAAATCTTTTAATTACATTTAATTTGTATTAACACCCGGATAAAGCAGTTTTGTTGCTGGTTTTAAAACATCATCTTCGATCTAAGCTTCAGAATGAGTTGGAGGCAGTGGAAAAGCAGACAAAAACTGATGCAGAGGGCAGGATAGAGAGGAAGATGAAAGAGTAGACGGTTAGATAGGGAGAGAAATAAGAGTAACCTGAGCACATCTCTGAATTTTACCAATAATAAATCAATCTCTTGGCACCATGTTTGAACAATGCAGCTCCGAATGCACAGCCTCACTACGTTGCCGGAGCTTTAGAGCACTTTATTTTGAGATTACGATTTACACAAATGCTGACGGCAGAACGGATAGAACTTCAAAAGGCAATCTTCATGCTGGAAAGATGGACTGACATAAATGAGCTACAGATAAACAAGGAGAAAACAGGGCACATAATATTTAGAAAAACGGAAAAAATGTCCCAGGAGGATAAAACGTTTCCGAAGCAAGAAACACTGCAAACGGTAAATCACGTTATACACCTCGCTTGATGCTACAGACTGCAACTAACTCCTTAAGGCTACACACAAAGCAAAGGGCAACAACAGCCACAAAAGCCAGATATGACATCACAGACCAATCCCAAGTCCGTGATGATAGTCTTCAGCTCCAATATTGGAACCATAGGTACTTATGTAAGGAATAGACCTAACCTGGTGTTAACTAAGGCTTCCTCATTCTAGAGAATGTCAACGCTCGCTTCTTAAACGCTACTCTGTTGCGGCGGTTCTCAAATGGGAGTTCCGGGTTCGAATCCCGTGTTCAGGTTTAGGATATTATGCAATTGTGTTGAGATGTGGGTGCCCCTGCTCAGGATGGAATCTTTTTCAGTTTATTCTTTTCGTCGACCAGTTCTGCCGTCAAACACACTGTATTCCTCATACATTTTCCTCTTTCCAACTACGCCTTACGCGAATGCACTTATCGTCTCTTATTACTTTTGACCGCCTTCAGGTGTATTAAATAAACACTATTTCCGTCATGGCTATATGTAGTGCGCTCGTTTCCACCGCGGACTCAAATATCACGTCTTAACCCAACGAATCTTCCATGGCAAGTGAATTCACGTCGCTCGACCAACAAGAGAACCGTTTCTATTTACTTTGTAACGTCCACCCTCGGCAGTGGAACTTCCAACCCCTTCGGTTCATTGTCCTGCCCTTAACGGTGCTTTCCTACGTGGGTCGTGTGCCAGCTAATGTTATCTTTGTTTTTGCACTCTTAGACGTGGTTTTAAACATTTCTTCCATGGTCATTTCCAAAGCATATTTGTCCCTTCTTAATATAATTTATATCATATGGGATATAACTTTTATCTCCATTTTAGAGACCCTTTAATCCCTGAAAAGACATACACAGTTTCAACGGGTATCCAAACACACACTCTCTGGGGTAGAATACGAGAGCCCTTCTTGATTGAGAAACTCAGGACGAGGCTCGCCCTGTCCTACACTCCCTACTGGCAGAAGGCACCAAAAGAGAGGAGAATAAAAAGGGAGATCATCTGTCTGGTTAGATCAAGTCCTGGATTGACACGGGCCAGGAGCTCAGCCACTTTGAAATATCCATGGCTATATAGTCATGTGAATATGAGAAACAGCTGTTTAGTTTGGTAGATGAATGCCACCACTCCTTTGCCACGCCCCAGTTCAAACTCCTGTCAGCTATAGCAAGGTGTGATAGGCAGAGTGCGCCTGCCCTTTGTTTCGCGACGACGGAGGCGAACCAGAGGATCAGAAAGATTTATATACATTGAAACATATAATTCAGAATGCGTCTTATATTAATTTTATTGTGTTATCGCCGGTTGCTGAGGAAAGGATCAAAAACCAGTTTGCCAATCCTTTTCCAATAATGAATAATGCTAACACTGCCTATTTTTCGAGATAAGGAGATGAGAGATGAAGCAAATCTATCTGTTTTATTATATTTTATTAACTTAAACCTTACATTACACATATTTAGAAACACACCTTTTCATTACCAAATAGTCCTTGTAAATTAAAGCTCAACATACACAAAATATCAAGCACAGAGAGTTCCTAAAGAATGTTTTCGTTTAAGTAGACAAACATAAGAGGGGGGAAAAGACGATCATGGAACTAAAGTATAATAACGACCCCTGTACCTAAAACAGCATTCATTCTGCCATAAAGTGATGCTGACGATCGCTACACTGGGGTTAAACAGTTTCCTTACCATTCCCTTTGCACTACTCAGCCTGGCCACGCCATTTGTTCATCGGTGATTGCCTCTGTGTCGGGCTTGAGTACAGACCAATAAGATAATAGCAAGCCCAAGGCTGGGTGGAACACAAACGGCGAAAATGCTCTGCCAACTTTAAATAAAGAAACATACGAAAAGATACTAACAGCATTGGCACATTTCCGTGCACCTGACTGTACTTAGATACTATGACAAGATATGCAGAAATCAGACTTGCCACAAATCGGACAACTAATGTCATATATGTCATGGATGCTATATCATAATGTCTATAAACGCAGAAATTGGTGATGAGCTCAAACTGGGTATCTACTTTGGTACAATTTTTTGCACTTATTATTATTATTATTATTATTATTATTATTATTATTATTATTATTATTATTGTTGTTGTTGTTGTTGTTGGTAGTAGAAACTTGGTGGAGGTTCTCAAAAATGAAGACTTTTTTTAGCATCTTGGTTTGAAATTTTCACCATTTTAGATCATTATCAGCTTCTTTGCAGTCTTATTGTGACAATATTTAATGTTGGCTGCAGACAAGTTGAACAAAAATCTAATAGCAGTTGAATAGCTGTAGAGATAAGTATTATTTTCCAAACAGGACATATTTTGAAGTACTTAATGCTTATTTCTTACTTTGTGTGATACTTCCTAACCTCTAAAATGTTCAGTGTTCCTCTAATGTGGTTGTTTAAGGATCCATATGTGAGAAGAAACGAAACCAAAATCATTTGATGAATAAACATACGTCTAGCTGAAATTAAAAGGGAAACAACTACATATTTTAATGAGCTCCCTCCATAAGTTCCAAAAACATGCATTAAAGAGAGGTTTATAGCTTCTCTTTAACATTGCTGATCTAGTGGAATGCCGCAGATCATATTAAGCGCGTAGTGTTTTCGCAAACACGTATGAACACAGAGTAAACAAACAGTTGATATTTACAGCTATTTTGGTAGTATATGTTGATTTATTTGATCTAAATAATCATCCAAAACATTCAACCAAGTATTATATTCCAAATACGACATCAAGCTTGTAAATATTTCCTACACGTTGATGTATTTCCTCCATTAATGCTGGAAATAGATAACGTTTACAGGATAAATACAGGTATTTCTATATATTGTAAATTCTAAGACGTTTTAAATCTTCTTATTTTAATTGCAGCTCAAGTAATATACTTGTGTATTAACCTGCAACATAATTGTTGGATATTTCTTATGAGGTGATAAAATCTAAGTAACTGTGACTTGCTTATTAAAATATTGTCCTTCGAACTATATTATAAATGACTTATTAGTTAGCAGCTACAAACGTATTATAAGGAAACGTCAAGAACGTTCATTTAAGATGATTTTCGTGTTACTGAAAATGTTTAAGGAATAGTTAATTTATTGAATTAGTGCTATTATTATGGAAAAGATTTCCTACACAACTTTTGAATATTCAATATTTAAGGGTGTTTAAAGATATAAATTTGTTTTAAATAATCTCAGTTTTCTAGTCGTTATTTGTGGATTTTCCAAAAGTTCCTGTCTCTATAAACACTGCAATTAAATATATTTAATAACATAAATAACATTAAATAAATATAGCTTAGGAGGAGTTTAGAGAAGTAAATGTCTTTCATTGTTCTGCGGTCGCACAGGTGCACTTGTCTTATCAAGCGTTAAAGATAGACAAAGTGGTTTAAAAACAAGGGGTACACTGTAAATATTTATTTTTACCGAACAGTAATAGATATAGGCAGATGTAACACACCAACGAATTAGGAAAGTTAGTTTTATTTTATGTATTCAACATGAGCACCATTTGTAACGAGAGAATGAACAGGGTTTCTCTATTGTATATGCAACCATTTTCTACAATTTTCTTGTACCAATTGTGTATCTGTTTATGACAGGATAGTTCTTTGTTGAACTTTCAATGAAATGCACATTGTACAGAGACAATTGATTCATTTCTTGCTTCTTCAGTGCAAAATACGATTTTTCCTACGCCGACGCCATTTTTTCGTAAATAAACCATACCGCTACAGTATGAAGTTAACTGAACTAACAGGCGGCGACTTAAACTTTGAACTTTGCTCTAGCCAGTGACATACTATATGTGGCATCATCTATTGTCATTCAATAGAACTTATTGTTGAAAATACGGTACCTATTTCTGAATAATCTTATACGATTAACATTTATGCGTTTACTATGTAACGAGAGTATAATGGTACTCATTAAGATGCTAGTTTCATAATTTTCATATCGACATCTTAGTTGCCATTATAGTCGAGTATCATAGGTACGATTATTTATGCTCGACAATGTGAGTTTCCAATATTTATAAATTATTTTTAATATTCTACTCGTAACTGAGTCAATAAGTGTATTGACCTTACCTTAAGGAGTGAAACTGCCAACAGGATGTGGTATGTGGGCAGACGCGAAAATATTGAATGTGTTCTAATCTCGACCTCGAAGTTTCCGGCGAGTCCGACATCTCTACTTTTTCTAAAGTCACGATAGTTATTCTTCGATTGAACACACGAGAAAAATCAATGGTTACGTTTTCAACAGTTGGAGCCTGGTAACGCTACAAGATGTGCACAGACTCGAAAGTATTGAGTGTTACATGTGGATCCTCCGATTTGTTGAAACCTGCACTTTAATGAAGTGCATAAAAGTGCAACCACCAGATATAATTGCTACATTTAACCCTGGTCGAGCAAAAGCATATTTAAAATGGATTAATTGCTTTAAAATATATTGGCAATAATATAAATAACTTCTAATACGCCTACTAATTCATACTATGGGTCCCACTAAGATTTGTTCAACTTAAAAGTTACATACCATTAATTCATAAATTTTTCCTAATTCGGTGTACATTTAGTGTAATGTAAATACATAGGAAATCACTTTAAAACTACCTGATTTTTGGGAAATTACTCTTATATCTGTTTTAGTGGTTACCTTTTGAAATCGTGCTTGGCCAGCAGATATTAAAATCAAGTATAATGTAACCAATTCCGTGGTTAATAATAACGCTTTGAAATATCCACAAATGTTTTTGAGTATCCAAACAATGAAGGGTGATTAACATTCCTCTTACTTAACAGCCTTTTCAGTGAAAATTAAACTTTTTTGACACTATGTGTGCTTACGTGAGAGAGAAATTTTGTTTCACACTATAAGCAGGGACTGAAATAAGGTCCCTTATACTTTATACTTTAGTTTCCTCATGATTTGTTGAATATTAAGCGCTAATTTCCTTTTTATCTGTTTCTGGTAAATTATTCTGCAGCTATAGATGAAAATATGAACCTTGAAATGATAATTTTGAGAAACCGGTTTGTTGTGTTTTTCTATAAACAAACAAAGAAAAGATTTTCTATCAGTTTGTTGCTACATATTTTATAAATCCAAGGTTCTATCCTATAACATTTCTTTCGAGAACTGCAATATAAGCTGATCAAGCTAGCATTAAAATGTTTTGTATGATTTTCAAATATCTTCTCTATTTATTTAGAATCTGATTTTAACCTTAATTATATCAAAAGTATTATGTTCGAAATATATAAGCTTTGACAATTATCTGGTAATGATGAAAGGTGCCGAGATCAGTAGTTTGGATTTATTATTATTATTATTATTATTATTATTATTATTATTATTATTATTATTATTACTATTAATATTAATGTTATTGTTAATACTAATATTTTAGACAGTCTTTCATTTATTACATAAAGTCGTGAGCTTACTCAAGAACACATCCCGGTTTACTATTGCAACCTGTAGTTGTAGCCCTATTTTTGGATTCAAAATAATTCATTTCAATGTAATATTCAGTATTACATCGACTAAACGAGTGTCAAACTTATAAGATGTTTAGAGATATGTAGAGAGCACAGATGGAATAAAGTTTGAGGGATTGCTGACGTCACAAAGAGGGATGGAGGAGGTACATTCACTCTCCGCTTATAACTGGTGAACTCACCGCTCCCACCTTCTGTGTTTTGTTTTCTGGGCTCAGAAGACAGTGCGTAGAACACGTGCTGCTTTCGTCTACAGGCAAAGGTGTAGTGAACTTCATGCGTTACTTATCCCAATGCACTCATTAATTATGTGTTCTGGGTATTCAGGGAAACCATTTTTGGTGGAATACAGCTTTGAGAAATTATTATATATTTATATATATATATATATATATATATAAAAGTTATCTGCAAAACAAGTACGTTTTTCCATGCATAAAGTTGATTTAAAATTATAAGTGTGTGTCTTGGAACTCAGTCACTAATGCTTGGCATTGACAGGAATACAAACGTACACGTTTCTGATCCTCTACTTTCGTACCGGCGTCTTAAATATAAATCTTGGTAAAAAAAAAACAAAAAAACTTTAGCATAAGATCGCTGCACACTGTTTTATTTCATAACCGTCAAACACAGTGAATTGTTAAATGAATCTATTAAATTGTGACGGTGCCATGGGAGAGTGATTAGACGGCTCATCTCTTACCTAGACGGCCCGGGTTCGATCCCAAGCGCCCGCATGTGGGATTTGTGGTGGACGTAACGGCGTCTGATTGGGTTTTCTCTCGGTCCTCCGGTTTCTCCCGCCACTCATTCCACCAATTGCTCCATCATCACTTTTCCTATCATCCATTTCGCTTTCAGTTCCTATCACCTACTTCCTCACGCCTATGCCTGGCTACGGACCGACCACTCGCTTCAGACAAAAAATGGCTTGTTATTTATGGACGCTCTTTAACTACTGTAGTTCTCAGCGTCCCATTCTAAATTGGGCGTGAAGGAGCGCTTAATTTTGCTCAGAGGCCTCTCTATCAGACTTGAGGTTCTTTTACGTGCCGTAAATCTAAGACACGGGACCAATGGTTTTACTTCCCTTCCGAAGGAAGCCATGCTACAGATTTTTACACTCGAAAAAGCCCATCGTTCTCCACCAGGTTTGAACCCACGACCTTGAGCATATGAAGTTACCATAGTAACCATTACACCACGGATGGCGACACTCGCTCCAGGTTTTTTATTTTGTGGTTGGTGCCGTTGGCTCCCCGACCTGATTCTGACCCCTAAGAACCTGCTTGTAAGTCCTTGGTGGTTGTAAGTCCTAAATACGTGGAGGGTAAGCCGACTAGGAAAAAAGTTTAATTTACAATTTCCTTACATCTCCTAAAGCTAATAAATATAATACTTGAGAAATCTGCCGACAGAAGCACATATTTGCTGACCAGGCATAGACTGTATAGAAATCAGGAGAGATTTCAGAGACACATTAGGTGTATTAATGATTTCAAAAAGGATCATAGTTATTTACAAGTGACTGCAAATTAAATTAAACAACTGCTTGTACAGCTGTGCTAGTTGTAAATTCGGTATTTTAATTACTTCTAACGAATGCAGTAAATTATATTCCTGCAATAGTTACAATGTAAGTGCTTAGGATGTTTCTTAACATATTAACAAACAAAAGAGAAACAAAATAGCATAAATTATTTTAAAACCAGATTGATAGGCAATTTGAAGCTATCAAATAGCCCTTTTTAACTTTCAAAAGTTGCTCCAAAAGCAATAAGACACGATACAATGCAGTGTAAATGCAATTATTTCTGTGTTACCTACAAAGAATGGAAAACGCGGCGCTAATAGCTAAGTGAATTCATTGGAGAAGCGTATAATTCGGATTAATGTATTACTTTCTCCATACGCACTATGTACATAGTGTATAGAGAAAGTATTGCACTCCATCAAAAATTCGATACCGAGATTTCACCGGAAATATATGTTTAGGGTCCCCAATATCCAAAAACAGCATTTTCACAAAAAGGTCCGTGTGCCTGTGAACACGGTAACCCAAAAACGAAATGTCGGTAAAATACCAAACTTGGTATTTAAGTTTAGTATCTTCCAGGGATGCGACACGAAGATTTTGAGAAAAATCCCCCCACCCCCAACTACCCTTTACATGGAACTTTTTTCGAAAATTTTGATTTTCTCAAAAATGGCTCTAGCGATTTTCATTAAAATTTCGGATATTAAACATATTTACCTGACAAATGAAGTTTATATCTTGAATTTTCTGGGAATAGCCTCTAAAGAGTAGTTTATTCTGGATGAATTTTACTAAATTTTGAATGACTGCTAAACCGTAAGAGATGGAGAAAAACCTACTACACAAAAAAGTGTAGAGCACATTAAAGCACACAATTTATGTTATATACATTTTTTTCGTGGAGTTCGTCGTTTTTGTGACATTCCTTATTTTTGGTTTCTGCTATGAAAAACGTATACTTTTCTCATACTGGAACTTGTCAACTCCTATCCATATAAACAAAGGAACTTCATTGACATAGCAACCAGCTTTTAGATTACCACTTTAACCTACGGTTGTCCCTTATTTCGCTTCTACTTACAAGGATGCGAGAAATAAGACTTTTTCTGCTAATTTTTTTATCTGATTAGCATAAAGTAAATAGAATTATAAGCTTTTTAAGAATTATTTGTTGCAGGAATATGGAGAAAGTCATGTGAATGGTGAACATCAGATTTTTTCACCATGTTTTCTAAATCTGCTTTTCGGTTCAAAATTAATGTTTCTGCTCCATATAGACATTTTGGTTTAATGAGAGTGTTACAATGTCTTAATTTTGAATGTTTAGATATGCAGTTTTTATTATAAATATTTTGTGATAGCCAATATGCTGTTTCCATTTTGTGGCATCTACTTTTATTTGCTTTAGTCTCGATTCCATTTTCCTGAATTATTTCACCAATGTATTTAAATTCTGAAACTCGTTTTATTTTATCATATTTGGTTTCCATGTATTTTGGTGCCTGTTTATTGTATGTATTATTAATATTATTATTATTATTATTATTATTATTATTATTATTATTATTATTATTATTTGTAGCTTAACGTCCTTTAACCTGCTTGGTCATATCTGACGATGAATGAAATTGGTAAAATGATGCTCAAATGATCTCGGGGTCTATGGAGCTTGAAGTTGCTCAACATTCGTCTTCTCAGGATAAGGGAAAATCCCGAAAAAACCTTATCCGGGTATTTTCACTTTAAGCGAAACTCGAACTCACGACCTCATGAATGTGAGGCAGACACGCTACCAACCGGACTACAAATTATTATGATTTAGGATAGGTATAATCAGAGCGAAAACTTGAAGGCATAGCCGGGATTTCAACCACGGTTCTCCCGGTCTCTAGACGGTTACTCTACCACTGAGCTATCATGGTAACATGCCGGCACGACATTAAATTTCTCAACTGACTCGTATGTTTCCCGGTAAACCACAAGGTGGTCTCAAACTATTTTGAGATGATATACCAGAAAGGCGACTTTTAATGTCGTAAGTACTTTAAGTCCCAGGATTCATAGTAAAGCCAAATATAATTAGTATTGATTGAATTATTACTTTCTCTACACGTACTATGTACATAGTATATAGAGAAGGTATTGTAATGCACCCAAAAATTCGATACATAGATCTATATTTTTTGATTCCAAAAAGAACAATTTTTAGAAAAATGTTCGTGTGTCTGTGCGTATGTGTTTGTGTTTGTGTTTTTACTTTCTCCATACGCACTATGTACATAGCGTATAGAGAAAGTATTGCACTCCACCAAAAAATTCGATACCGGGATTTCACCGGATATATATGTTTTAGGGTCCCCAATATCCAAAAAAAGCATTTTCACAAAAAGGTCCGTGTGTGTGTGTCCGTGTATCCGTGTGTCCGTGAACACGATAACTCAAAAACGAAAAGTCGGTAAAATACCAAACTTGGTATTTAAGTTTAGTATCTTTCAGGGATGCGACACGAAGATTTTGAGAAAAATCCCCCCACCCCAACTACCCTTTACATGGAACTTTTTTCGAAAATTTTGATTTTCTCAAAAATGACTCTAACGATTTTGATTAAAATTTCGGATACTAAACATATTTACCTGACAAATGAAATTTATATCTTGAATTTTCTGGGAATAGCCTCTGAAGAGTAGTTTATTCTGGATGAATTTTACTAAATTTTGAATGACTGCTAAACCGTAAGAGATGGACAAAAACTTACTAAACAAAAAATGTAGAGCACTTTAAAACACACAATTTATGTTATACACATTTTTTTCGTGCAGTTCGTCGTTTTTGTGACATTCCTTATTTTTGGTTTCTGCTATGAAAAACGTATACTTTCTTCATACAGGAACTTGTCAACTCCTATCCATATAAACAAAGGAACTTCATTGACATAGCAACCAGCTTTTGACTATCACTTTAACCTACGGTTGTCCCTATTTCGCTTCTACTTACAAGGAAGCCTGCAATAAGACTATTTCTGCTAATTTTTTCTGATTAGCATAAAGTAAATAGACGTATAAGCTTTTTAAGAATTATTTGTTGCAGGGATATGGAGAAAGTCATGTGTACAGCATTGTATGAGAGCTAAAACCTCTCGATGGCACAGTCATGTTTTCTGGCCACTCTAACTACAGCACAAATTTAATACTTCATATCCCTAGCTAATAGTTACTCTGTACGGTAAACCTTAAGATCTGTGCAAAACACGCAGTCACTTCAAACCGTCTGCTAACTCAAAGGTGCGCAGAATATCGTAAGCGAACGAGTGGCCAATACATTCCCCCTACCTGCTTTTTCTGGAATGACGCAACTAGAGAACGCTAGGTTTGATTCATAGCCGGTACTTGTAGCCTAGCTTATGTGCCTCAGGAGGCTAGTATCGCCTGTAGTTACGTCTTTGTTTGGCATACTGTAATAATGGGGACAATCTTACGTCATAGTGCTGTGGCCTAGGGTGTGAGCCCTGGTTCCCGATTTGTGAATGCTCCTCGATTAGATATTATCCATCATATGGGGATTTTAAGTGCCAGGTGAAGGATGTGCCCGCTCAGCAGCATCAGGAAGGTCAAAAGCTACGACAGGCAGTGGTTCTTGCCTCGTAACCAAACTTTCGGGCTGAGGATTTGTAATACTGAGCACGTCAGCACTCCTTATCGGTTGTATTACCGCCCATGTACAAGTGGGCGTGAGGTCGGCAATCGGATTGGTAGGACCAGATCCTTCGATGGCTGTAACTCTATACTTATTATTTGAATAGTGGGAATAGCATTGGCTAATGTACTTCGTTGATAATGTTTGCTGTATGATCTCCATGACGATAGTGCTGAATTTTATTTTGTAAAGCTTTCCTCGAACTGAGCACATGTGTACTGTCAGTTTGAATTTATGCATAATTTTCCTGTTGTCAGCGTTCTTAATAAACCCGCTACGTATCGGTTGTTAGAAATATTTAAACATACTAGGTCCGTGTTAGATCAAAATAAACCTACGAATCGAACAGTTCTAACGGAAGTAAGATTAGACGAGTTAAGAACATTCGGGGGAAAAAAGTTGAAGAAAATACCTGCTTCTTATTACAGTATTGGTGGTGAAAGAGTAACAGACTGGCCTGTTGGGTCTCCAGATCTAACCCCATGTGATTATTTTCTCCGGGGATTGCCAAGATAAAGCTTATGTTAACAAATCTCCATACGCTCGACAGAAAGCATGTATTTTTCAAAAAGTTGGGGTGCAGAAAACCTTCGAGTGTTTATTATATTGTTCAATGGTTGTCAAACTTTTACAGAAGTGAAATAGCATTTCGAATATGTCTTATAACAGAAAGTATATGTAATATTTTCACATTACTTCGCACTGTTAATGGGAGAACGGTGGGCTGATTCGCTGCCACTGCACTAATGGATTTGATAAGTAGTGCCATGGGTTGCCAGTGCCTCATTAAAGGGAAATCTGGTAGATTCGAAATTAAATGTTCATCGCTTGATTAGCATATGTTAAGGTTTATAAAGGTAAAGTAGGCCCCCAAATATGGATCCATGCTACAATTATGTTAACTGAGCTTCCAAAAGCTATTACTTTAGGCATTACAGGAAGAAGTTGCACTGTCTGTCAAGGTGAGACTTTAAATCTTGATAAATAAAGCTATCAACCTATTTCTAGGTCTCATCAACATTACGAGTTCCCCTTAAAGAACACTGGGAGTGAAATTTTAAGTACAATTGGTCAAAAAGTCGAAATTTACATTTACATTACAAATAGTATTTGGAACCTTTGGACGTCCATTTAGTTGTCCTTCCCGTTGCTATCGTCCTCCGTGGTGTAATGGTCACCATGCTAACTTCATATGCCCAAGGTCGCGGGTTCAAACCCGTCGGAGGACGATGGATTTTTTCGGGTGTAAAAATCCTTAGCATAGCTTCCTTCGGAAGGGAAGTAAAGCCGTTGGTCTCGTGTCGTAGATTTATGGCACGTAAAAGAACTTCAAGCCTGATAGAGAGGCCTCTGAGCAAAAGTTAGCGGCCTTTCACACCCAATATAGAATGGGATGCTGAGAACCACAGTAGTTAAAGAGCGTCCATAAATAACATGCCATTTAGATTTTTCCCGTTGCTTCCGGCTTTAAGCCATTTCAAGGCCGTACAACATACCTGTTTCCTAAGATAACCTATCGTTAAAGGGCGTTTTTATCAATACTATATTTTCATACATTCAAAATGTTCCAGGCGTTTCAGTTTTTGTTTAAATACAACTAAAGCTCCGCAGAAGACGGAGAAATATTTATTTTAATATTAAAAAGGGCAAAATTATCCTAACACCAACCGTAATTTTTCAAAAAGGTATATTTATATGAAATAGTGATTAATTTTAAACGTTTTAAACATTATAATAAGTCAGGAATGAAAGTTATTAAAATACGAGAATTTACCGTTTTTGTCTGTGATTCAAAGCTCCAATTTAGAAAATGCCAACAAATATTCGTACATTTCAAGCTGCTTGGAACATTTTAATTATGCAGTATATTCACATAACAACATTTATGAAGTAGTTCATATCTTACAAAGTATTTTTCCAATTTGAATGAAGTTAAGTATTCATGTTAGCAATTCAATGATAGACAACTTTCAGAAATTTCTTTATAGAAATATAGACATTTATTTCCAAGAATACCTTAATCTTATATCAACGCACGCTTCACGCATCCTCTAAAATCAAAGCCATGTTAAATGTATGTATTGTTCCTAATTTAAAACTAACTCTGAAATTCTGATGCACTATAGAATGGTTAATCAGAAAGAGGAGTTCTATTTCAGAAATTGAGAGGGATTTCAAAGAGGTCTAAGGAAATTATTCCCTTTACTGTTGCGTGAAACGGTTTAATATCCAGCTAATGTATGGGTAATGTGCCATCTTCTAAATGGGTGAGTCATAGTTCGAATCTCGGTTAGGGTGAACAGCATAGAGAACACTGCTCCTGGTTTTAGCCTTGTCTTAAGAGAGTTGTCACTCAGAAGGTTAACAGGTGGTGAGTTCTTATTTCCAAACTCCTATTGCTTTGAGTTCGGGTTACTATAAGTAACATTACTCTTCAGAGGTTTATAATTATCAGCTATATGGAGTTGGAGTGGCCAGATTTTGATTTTCAAGTGGTTTTTAAAGGATTCTTAGTATTCCAGTGCACCAGCTCTCACTAAGACAGCAAGAAGCACGACAATTCACTCTTCAGACATGCTTATGTTGGAAGAATATGGCATTTTTAAGACCTTGACATAAACGTAATGAGCTCGGCGATACTGCCTTTTATATAGGTGGATCCTATGCAAAATTTTACACATTTTATATACCATCTGTCGGTACCCGAGATATGAAATGGGACGCTAAGGACTTCAAAATATGTGGCGAATAAGCTTATACAATTGTTTTATACAAATTCAAAGGGTTCAACAAGTGTTATATTCATCATTCACAAATTATTTTACCTTCGAACTGATGTGAACTAGAAACACAGATGGCCATTTGGATAGTCTACATGTGTAATTATTAAATTGGAAATTTACACCGGTTTTTGTTTTGTTGCGTGTTTTCAAATTACTTCAAACCCCATGGAAAATATGTGGGTATTTATTTAAAATTGCATTTTCCTTCAGACAACGAAAGTACACTGACTGTCAAATTGTAGAAACGAGAAAAAATTTAGAGCCCTTGCCTAATTTTAAACAGAACTGACTATATTTCCATGTCCTTATTTAACGCATACATACGCATTATACGCATTATGCTTTTTAGATATAATATAAATCATGATTCGTGAAATAATGTTTCAATAGCTTGTGTATCTAAAGCAGAAGTATTCATAATATAGTCTACAGCTTTAGGTGGAACATCTGTGATATTTAACAAAAAGTAGCGAAAAATAAAAAAAACAGTTTTTTTCATAATAAAATATTGTGAATTTTAAACTGTATGAAAATGTAGAGTTTTCTTCATTTAGCTTACTATAACTACTGAATAACACAAGCTACAACTAGTCAGACGCTTGCTAGTAATGCTACCTTTACAATGAAATGCAAGCGCAGTCGCAATGTAAGCACAAGAGTTTGGACTCATGTTATTTAATGTAAGCATTCACATCTAACGTGCAAGACGCAACGCAATGCAATGCAACGCAACGCAACGCAAGAGTTTGCAAACTCCAAACTTTATCCTTGCGTTGCATGCAAAGAGGACGAATTCTGCTTGTTTTCTCTATGCATTGCCTATGAATTCCATAAACGATCGCACTGCAAGATTTTACAGGGCCTGCTGTGCATGCACGCTCTTCCATTTGGCCGAGTAGTGCCCCGCCAACTCTAATTTCCCTCAAGAGGTTATGACAGTCTCCTTGCGAATCCGTCTTTGATTTAATGGATGTAACTATCATTTATGTCTAGATTTCTTGGTTCTCATAGATCGAAGACGCAGAGAGATACTTATTATTTCATTAAATGTGTAGCTTTATCACTTTCTGAAGTCTCTATTCTTGTACTATTTTCAATAATTTTGAATAAACAATTATTGTGACGTCACTGCCGCGAGCGTCAGTTGTTAGTATGCAATTTTATAGCAAATTTATTTGTAAAAGATTGAGTGAATTTCTTTATATGGTATTGTTGGTTAAGTTATTCAGTTTGTAGCTTGCGGAGCGCCAGGAAGATATTCGCATGTAACTTACAGATCTAGAAACCCGTGCCAACTTCCTGCGTTGCGCTCACGATTGCATTGTGAAAGGTGTTTCCTTACGTCTGCGCTTATGCTTCGTTACGTCTGCGCGTGCATCTCAATGTGAATGTAGCGTTATAGGCACTCCAACTTCCAAGCTTATTTTCTCGCAAGCATTTTTACAAAATGCTTCCGAACTCGAAACACTCTACTCGATGGAAGTTTTTACTAATTTGTTTCACCATTCTTATGCTCCCTCTCAAGAGTACGCTAAACATCATTGTCAGATAATTTTTCGAAATAACGTTCCAATTTTGAGAAATAAATTATTACATTTTTGAAAACGAATTTTTTCAAGCACGAAAATAAAACTTTTGCATAATAGTGTTGATATAAAAACTACAAATCTGTTTGTAAACTCATTTATTGTAAAATTTGACATTTTTATTGCAACACTTTTAAAAATGTATCAGGTGGCTCATTTTTATTAGGACAATAAATTTGGACACTAAAAGTATATTATTTAGATGACCATGCACGCTAGAATTTTAATACATGACAACAATATAAGTATTGTGATAATTTGTTTTCTCACAGAAACCGTGTGTTGGGCAGTTGTAAAGATAGTCACACTGAAAAAATCAATGCCATACCTGCGATTTGAACCACGGATCTCCTGATGTCTAGCCAGTTGCTCTCAAATTATCACAATTGTCCATAATAGTTGGTCATGCTATGAATCCTGGGTCTTGAAGTACTTACGTCATTGTAAGTCACCATTGCCATCTCAAAATTATGGTTTACCTTGAAATATGCGACTCAGTTGAGAAATTTAGTGCCGTACCACCATGTTGTCATGGTAGCTCAGAGCTAGAGCAAACGGCTAGAGACCGGCAGGTCCGTGGTTCAAATCCCGGCTATGGCATTGGCTTTTAGTCTGACTCTACCTATCCAATACGAATTATCTTGTATATAACAACTTCTATAAATTCCAATGAAATATTTTGCATACTGTAATTCTCGCCAACATTATGCACCTATGTTTAAAGCATTTGGAATTTTAACTGTGGCACCTTTGTATGTATTTGCATGCTTGAATTGTATTCATCTCCAAAAGACAAATGAGTTTCTTCTTTCTGATATACATAACCATTATACAAGGTGTAGAAGTATTATGGCCCCACCTAAATTTCTGTTACAGAAATCTCTCAACTCTCATCTCTATCTTGGATTGAAATTGTATAATAAACTACCTTTAATAGAAGACAAATTGTAAATGGAAATTATTTTAAAATTAGGTTAAAACAGAATTAGGGAATCTAATTGTTACAACATACGGAATATTTAAGTATAAATGCATTTTCATGACTTGCTGACGAAACCTATTGCATTGTATGTATGCCAAATGGCGAAGTAAATTATCATTATCGTCATAAATACTCCAAATTTCTCACATGCATCACCTTAACAATAATATTAGCTTGCTGTTATGATTTGCTGTAGCAAAGAATGGAATACGCATATATACCTACTTAAAATGATAAATACTTTTCTATTTCTAATGATAAAGACATTGGTAATAAGAGAATGGTGTGAATAAATTAAACATATGCATAGTTTCGTTTACACTGGTTTGGATACAGATGCTTGTCGTTTTCTAAAACCCAAATATTAGGTTCCTCTGTTCTGTGGTGAAATGTAGGGCAAGTTACCCGAGCTATTTCTCTCTCCTGCAGTTTCTCCTTACTGAGAAGCTGCGAGCCAAGGATGCCAGAAATATTTCATTTCATTAAACATCCTTCCATAACCCAGAATACCTTCTGTCGTAAAGATCTGAGCTGTCGCCGATTATTCTTATAGTGCAGTCTCGATCATACCTGTGTGACGAAATGGAGCTTGACGCTTGCCCTTAAATAAAACCAAAATTTTATTTCTGCAGCACTTTAAATTAATCCTTCTCTTTAGAATGACTAATGAATAAGGCCATGTAAAGGCTAGATTTCATAGACGAAAACTTACTACACAAGAATATAGATCTCGTGAAAACACTCTAGTTATATTATACATGTTTTATTTATTTATTTTTATTTACTAACAACTAACCGTTTCAAATATATTTATTTTTAATTGTTTCAGCTTTAAATTACTTAAACTTTTTCAAATGCAAACTGATCTTTCGCTGAATACCTCTTTTTTTTTTTTTTTTACTCCTAGCCACGCCAAGAGAACCGAATTTCAATTGTTCCATTTAAAGATAGCTTTTAAAATATATTATTATTAATAATATTATTATTGTTGTTGTTGCGTTTGGCTAGCGCATTCCCTTATTTCCCTTCTGCTTACGAACAAGCAATAATTAAGATAATTTCTGCCAATGTTTATCTCAATTAGCATGATTTAGATAAATAATCTTTTGTAAGAACAGTTTGCTTGCAGAAGGTAGAGAAGATCATGTGAAAGGAACTCGCCAGATTTTTTAATTTCTGCTTATGAATTCCTCCAAGTTATTATACGGTTACGAGCACAATATACTGTAATATACCTGCTCTTACATGCTGTGTCGAAGATTTTTTGATTAAGTTTAATTACTTATAATTCAAACATCATTTATTTAGCAACATAACATTTATCAGGATTGCACCTCACATTATGAACATTTACAATAGGTAAAGTACACTACCTCTGTAGGAATCCGATAATTGTTTTATTTAAAAAGTAATATTAATTTATATAAATATCATCTCTAATTTTGTAATGACATTTCTAAGTATTGTACATAGAATCAAAAGTACAAACTTATACCTCAAACGCGTTAGAATTATGAGCTTCTGAACTCAAAAACATCTACATTTTGGAGCGTTTTATTCATGTTAATATACTTACTGTACATATATTATAAAACACCTCGTACCGTAAAGGTACTGTTTCACGCTTTAACACACTTTAAAGTAATTAATTAAGAAACTCTTTAAATTATGTGAAATTCAAAGCGTATTTTTAGCTTTAAGTTACCTACTCACATTCTTTCTTTGTTTACCGCACTCATCTGAAGGACTTATACATCCCCAGGAATTACATGCAAGACAGCACCTGGGGTCAGACGCCTATTGGGAAGCAGAGACTTTGGATCAGAGAGAAACCAGGATGATTGATCAACCCGATGCCTGGTATGAAAGTGAAGAACTGGATGACATGAAACGATGGTGAAAGAGATGAAGGAAAATATGATAATGCAGCAATTGGCGGAGTGAGAGCCCGGCGACATCGCTTTGTCCATCGCAAATCCCACATGCTGTTCCCTGGGGATCAAACCCGGGCCGCCTAGGTGAGAGGCGAGCGGTCTAGATATAGGGAACGGCGTTTAATTAAAAATTTATCAAATTTCCTTCCTTGGCACGTTTTACCCTTCATAACGTCGATATTAAAAGTGAATTTTGTTGAAAATAGGCATTTTTACTACTGATATGATATGAATATTTGAAAAATCGTATTCATTTGATGCACAGAGTCCTCAGAAATTACCACAAAGAACTCAGATAATTTGTAGAAACACTGCGGTTTGAATACAGACCTGAGCCTGAATTTTAGTATTTCCGTGATCCAGGTAACACCGTTCCAAATCAAACACTCAAGTGGTCTTGAAGAAAACGGGAGAGTTAATTGCTTGTGGCAAATTTAGTTGCATGAAGAAGCACTTCTTTATTTGGAAACAATATTCAACATTAAAGAAAGAAAAGAAGAAGGAATACATTTCTACAATCCCATTCTTCTCGCAGTTCCAGTGAATGCTGGAGATTTCTGAAGATGTTCTGACGAATATTCTTCTTGTTGAAATCTTCACAAATGGGTGATGATTAAGACCATGTAGAGTCCTGTACCTATTAGTGCTACTTCGCAATAACCTGAGAACGGTAACCAAAACGACAAAAAGGAGGGGACGCCATACAAAATACAAGAGTTTAATCCGCAACACCCCGGTAACGAGAACAGTAGGCATTTTTTCTTCTTTTCGAATATTTTTGCGCATTGAGACTTCAATTATTTTTATCTGACCAATGATTTTTTTTCATGTCTTCAATTCAACCAACATAATACGAGTTAGCCAACATCATAATTGAAAGGAGTGCCATTAAATTGAGCTGTAGCGGCAGTCAAGGCCACCTAGCACTATCTCTTCAGCTAAGAGTTAAATATGCACACAAGTATCTAATATGCGGTGCTCTGAAAGGAGGCCTAGTCTTGCGCCCAATGGACTGAAAACTTTACCATTGAAATACTGGTATTAAAATATTTTTCGTTCTGATTGCCGTCACTAGCTATTGTGAACCAGCCTTTATTAAATAAAATATAAACCCCCAATATCGAAACCTATCTGGAAATTCAGATTCCCAAATCCGGAATTGCTTTACTAATAACATTTAAACAACAGGGCAGCAATAGCCATCTTGACTTAGTCTGGGTATGCATGACTGCCTGTTTCTTTTGCTTCTTTTTTTTATAAAAAGTACAGTTCCAGACTCCTGCACTGTATTCCCCTTTCCTAACAGTTACTTCATTTCCTGTTTAATTACCGTTTTGCTTCTAATATACACACATATATCCATATTTTACAATCATAGAAACACCCATGCCCAAGCCGGGGTTCAAACCCACAATCCCCTGCGCCACGAAGCATCAAAGCGAGGCACTTTAGCGAGCGCCACCATAGGGAATGGCACTTTAAGGCCCTGTTGGGAATCATACTAGTCATTGGTTAATGTGAAGTAACCATTTCATCCATAATTAGTTTCCGTTACAGTATAACGGATTTGATATTGAGTACTTATAATTTAAACCAGCAGGTCATTCATTTAATATCGCCTTCTTATCTCATAAGACTTCTTTTGTAGAAATTTCAAGGATGATTCGAAATGAAGTTAGGAGCGGTAAGTGGTAACAATAACGTAAAACATTAAGCAACACTGCATGACATTAAGAGTTTCAATCATAGGGGGAGACTAGGTAGAGAATATTGCCGTCAAAATGTTTTTAGACTTGTATCTGCTATTTTAATACGAATTCTACTTCGCTTGACTGAAAAGTGTCTGATGCATTCTATTCCATGATTTTCTCTGCAAACTATGTTAGAGAATTTTAGTACTTCATCTACATCATGGTAATTGAGATAAATATTAGCAAAAATGGTTATAAGTTGAAGGGAAATAATGTAATACACTAGGCGAAAGCATTAGTCAAATATTTAAAAATCCGGTATCTGTATAAAACAACTGCATGGTCAGGAGTAAACCAAAAGAAAGATGAGCCGTGTATTTCAACGATATCTATATTTTTAGTTAAACTTTTGTCCATCGCTTGCGTTTTCCGGCTATCTTCAGAGGCTGTTCCCAGAACATTTTATTGGTCATATAAATATATTTAATATACGGTAGTTTAATCAAAATCGTTAGTCATTTTTGAGAAACAAAATGTTTTCATTAAATTGTTCATGTAGAGGGTAGTTTGGGGTGGGGGAGGTATTCTTGAAACTCTTCGTGACGCATCCTTGGAGGATTCTATACTTGAATACCAAGTTTGGTATATAACGGTCTGTTCGTTTGTAACTTATGCTGTCCACACACATGGACATTTATCTAAAATGCTTTTTTGTTTTCATTCAGGCAACTTCAAGAAAAAAAATATGTTTCTGGTAAAAGCTCGACATCAAATTTTGGGGTGAAATGCAATACCTTCGTTACCTACTGTATCCATTGCGTGTTTAGAGAAAGTAAATACTCGTAACTCCTGATCACATTGGAGGAGTAGAGTAGTAAATATTAGCCAATCTTTTAGGGATTTTTTTTTAACAAATTGGTACCACTGCTAAGTATGGCGCTACTTTTTGCTCAAGCCTTATGGTTTTTTGTAGATATATGCCAGTTTATTTTCTGCATTGAGCACGTTTTTCTATGCATGGTATTTTCTGGTATAAATTACCCGTTATCTCCGAACTATTGAAGTTAGCCAAACTAAATGCAAGTATGATAAAGACAATGTGCAAATGCTAATGTGGACCTAATATGGTTAGTTACGTCTAAAACTAAATAGAAAAAACGTTAAACAAAGTTTAGTTTAATTAGGAGTATAATCGCACCTTCCTAAATAGGTGCATATTCGATAAAAGTAGTTCAGTAACGTTAAGGGGGTATTTTTGTACGTCTCGTAAAATTTTTCAGATATTTTAAATAGCTTCAGGTAATATGGATCATGATCTTAGCAGACTCAAAATTGGTGGTATAAAGCTTTTAATCTCCTGATAAACTTTTCATCCCAAATTTAGGTGTATTTTAGGCACTCTCAGGTGTGAGATAAGGAATACAAGCTGCATGGCACTACGGTGACTCCATGGATGTATGAGGCTTGAATTCGGGAGGTCCTGGGTTCGATTTCTGTCAATCACGCATTCTGATTTTAGATTTCTCGTAGTTTTCCTTGGTCGGTAGGCAAATGCTGGTGAGGTTTCATCCTAACGATTTCCTTTCCCCCAATTTCGTTGTCAGTCCGTTTCTTTCCTATTTAAGGGCCATTCTAGGTTTCGCGGTGTATGGCAGTACTAGACAGATTGCGCCAATGCTTGCTGAAAGGAAAGAGCATTCATTCTCCATGGATACTGGAGGGCCACTTGGTCGACGGGTCTCTGCAACTATGGAAAGCTATGGCACCAGATTTATCGGTGAGATTAAACCAGATAAGCAATTTCAGCGTGATTTCTCAAATCTTGTTTAATGTATTGAAATTAGACTGAAAAAGCTGGGCGCCATCAGGTCAGTACCAAGAGATTACTCGATGCAAGGGGTTCCAGCAGGAATAGGCCCAACTATACGGAATAAAAGTAAAAACCATTTATATACTGAGTTTGAAAAGAATGTATAAATGCATAAAATCAAATCAACACCTTATGTGAATCCTTTCACCCATTTTCCCGGGTCGCCAGGCAAATTCAGGGCAGATTTCTTCAATTCTCAGAATTTTCTGTCCCTGCAAGTCTTTTTCATTCTCATTCCATTCATTCTTCATCCGACTGGTTTCTTTTAGGTTCGGAACTGTCGGCAATGGTGCTCGGTGCGGTGTGGCAGGAAAAAGGATTCCCACTGTGACCATATCCGTTTCCCGACTTCGGCTGGTTGCCGGGATGAATACCTTCCCTAGCGAAGGCTCTGACCCTGTGTGGGCTACGGAATCCGGTCTGCCTGTCGAGGTGTTTCAATCTGGAAATTGGGCCGCGCCGTGGCCGAGTGGTTAGACCACTAGCCTCTCACCTAGACGGCCGGGGTTCGATCCCAAGCGACCGCATGTGAGATTTGTGGTGGACAAAGCGGCGCTGGGGCGGGTTTTCTCCGGGTACTCCGGTTTCCCCCGCCATCGCATTCCACCGGTGCTCCATCATCATTCATGTATCATCAGTGTCACCGCCTGCGATGCCATTAGTAGTTAAAGTGGGCGTTAAACACTACCAAAAAAAAAAATCTGGAAATTGTAGAGACCCTGTCATTGAGGGAGTGCCGCCGCTGCTGGTTCCAGTCATCCGGTGTGTCCTCTCACCTAAGACCTCCCTACCGTGGACGCCCTCTCGTGGGGCATAGGTACAATAACCGTATTGATTCAATGCCGAGCCCCCCCCCCTCCCGCGTATGTATCCTTAACCTAATCTTATTTCATTGAAAGAAAAAGACTCTCCACCTGTCCAGTACTATCTACAAGAAACAAAAGGAACCATCATTGTATAATCATTCTTATTAGTTGGAAACATCTGTAGCACTTATCATAATGATAAATATACTTATTGTAGATATAATTTTCACAGTAATACAATTTTGCTTTGATTAAACAAGAATAAATTAAATTATATTCGCTATATTTTTTATAGTGTTTAACGCCCACTTTTACTACCATGGCACCGCAGGCGATGACACTGGTGATACAGGGAATGAAGATGGATGACCGATGGAATGAGATGGCGGGGGAAATCGGAGAGCCCGAAGAAAGCCCGCCCCTGCGCCGCTTTGTCCACCACAAATCTCGCATGCGGTCGCTTGGGATCGAACCCGGGCCATCTAGGTGAGAGGCGAATGGACTAACCACTCGGCCACCGTGCGGCTATTCACTATATATTGAAACTGTAAAGTGGAGAAGAATATCTATTTTTTTTCTACTGCATAGTTCGAATAGTTCAAAATATTTGATCCAGAGCAGAGAGTTACAAGGGATGGTGGTTGTTTACATACTTGAATTGGAGAGGATTGTCATAGGACGGGGTCCACAGACAATGGGGTGGAACACCACACGTAAGCCCTTAAGTCACGTAAGCAGTGGCTTACGTGACTTCCTGGAGGGAGGGATGAGGGAAGAGATTCAAAGGGCTACCAGTACCAGATGACGAGGGCAAAAACATGAGCAGGGTCTCCAGCGGCTCAAGATTGCATACCTCCGTCGCCCGCTCGAGCACAACCCACAACCCCCAAGGCTCCCGGGGTCCCCCGAAAAATTCCTATCCAGAAATCTCCCAAAGAAGAGAACCGATAGAGTGGTCCCGAACAATACCAGGAATGAGCCTTCACCGTGCGCGAGCCACACCCAGCCATAACACGTCGAACACCGTCGCCTGATCCTTCAACATTGAAACAGTTGATTAAGAAGTGGTAGGGACAGGAAATGGTATATACGAAAAATCAGGGAGATGTAATCAACCTTCCCAGGATTCGCCTGACACCCAGGAGTACCCCCGGAAAACCATGGTTTCAGAAGACCTATCATGTGAATCAAAACCACAACCTCCCACACGATACCGCGGCGCCAACTCCATGGTTCTGCTATGTGTAGTCGGTTTGAACGGAATTTTCAGTCACGAAACAATGTGTCTCTCTAAACTAGAAAATAAGCAAATTAGAGACCTTTTTTCGAAAGCCATTAAAAAGGATGTTTCCCATGCGTAATGTTTAACATGTTTCATCAAAGAGCGCCACTATTTCTGTACCTTGCGAATATGTGCATAACATTTAGTCATCAAAATACGTTGGAAATTCCAAGCGATACAGCAGGTAATTACGTGAACAGCATTAGTCCTCTGTGAATAATTTAACTTCAAATAACAATGATTTCCTGAGAATACTGAACCGTTCATATAAAGCACATCACGATAAGTGCTCAAGTTCTGTTAAGCAAAGCGGAACGGAGAAGCGTTTTAATTCTCTTGTTTTCTCTCTATACCTCTCTGAGAACTGCTTTTTGTTTTTGTCGCCAAACACTGACAAAGCTAAGAAACACCACGCTTGAGGAATTAGTAATCAGTAGGAGCAGTTTTCCCCATCGATAATCTGTTGTTATTTGTAGGTATATCAGGTGATTCATCTTGCACCATAATCACTCTACTCTTAGAATACAACTTAATTTAACATTGTATCAGTATTAGCATTAGTCCATAGCATCCCCTGGCGGCAGGGACCTCTCTCCTTGGAGAGGTGGCTTGGTTTGCAAGTCTTGGTTAGCCATTCCAGGAAGGATCCTTCTTTGATCTTAACCGCTCAGGTGATTTGTTTCAAATAATATGGTATTCCATATTACAAATATACGACACTGTTATAAGAATTAATTTAGCACATATTTGGTCCGTTGTATAGGCTTGAACACTTGAGTCTTTAGACCTTTTTTCCTACTGATTTACACTGGTTATCTTGGATAATGCACTTGCGTGCGTGTAGGCGTCTTGATCTGATGCTGCCATTTGCTTTTGTCTTTCCTTTCGTGGCCCATCTGTTGCCAAATATTTTCTTCAGATCGACACCAAACAAATTATCATACGACTCGCTAACTGGACCGCTATACGTGGCACAGTGAGACTGCCAGAGGCAAAATTATGTGTTGAAAATTGTTTTAAAAATTTGTAATATAAGGGGTGTTTGTTGAATATTCTACATAAATTATTATTGATTTCGTGCGAACCTTTGGGTAGATTAATGACTAATAACGATTAACAGATATTAAAATTCACCGATTACTAAAGTTACATTAATGTTAAAAACTCCCTATCTCCAAATTCAATATATTTTATTTCAAACCAATGCGACTAGAAACAGATGCCACTTATCAGAAATACCAAAACTGCAACATAACATGTTTTTCGCTTCTGATAGTTATTCTGTATGTTACAACGAAGTTATACGCAGAGAAAAAGCTCTCGCTGTAAGCATTTGATACTGGTAGCTAAAGACAGTGCTGGCCGTCTTGGCCCTCTCACCTACACGGCCTTGGGTTCGATCCCAAGCAACTACATGTGAGATTTGTGGTGGACAAAGAGGCGCAGTGGCGGGTTCTCCGGATTCCCACGCCATCGCATTCCACCGGTGCTCCATCTTCATTCCATGTATTATCCAGGTCATTGCCTGCGGTGCCACAAGTAGTAAAAGCGGGAGTTAAACGCCATCAAAAAGCAAAAAAGGACAGCCGGCCCGCGAGATTGCAGATTCTAGTTCAGTTTTAGACTGAAACTCTGCCATTGGGGGATTGACCAACACGGCTGCGCATGCGCAAGCAGCCAGAACAAACGGAACGCTATTCCTTTCGCATTGGATTTACAGAAGATCCATTTTTATCCCTTATTTGGATCCAGTTAATTTACACACACTTAACATAACCTAATCTCGACGAAAGCCCGAATTTTGTCTCAATAACCAATAGGAAAGTTTCAGTCTAAAACTGAATTAGAATCTGCAATCTCGCAGCAGGTTGCACGACTGTGGTCGCTAAAGTGCAAAGCTTTGGCACTTCCTGGCGCAGGGGATCGTGCGTTTGTGTCCCGCCTTGGGCATGGGTGTTTGTGTGTTTGTAAATGTATGTGTGTATGTGTATATATATTGTTCTGTATCTGTAAGCAAGTGTAAGCAAAACGATAATGGCAAATGAAGGGAAACTGGTAAAAAAGGAGGAAAAAGAAATACAGTGCCGAAGTACCGACAAGACTACGAAACTATATTTTTAAATAAATAGCTTATAGAAAAAGGTATTAAAGGGACTTTGCATAGAAAACGTGATGAGACTCACCTTTTACTTTCAATGCTAAGAGTGCTGTTATTCCACCTAATTTGTTACCGTTACCACCACAGTTTAACTGTTCAGCTATTGCACAATGTTGTTTGTAACAAAGAAGAAAATCAAAATTAATGCAACTGGATTTAAATGTATTTAGTTTGTTAAATGCTCTCATTGAAGTGTTTAAATCACCAACACTTGGTTTAGTAACTAGCTTTGAAGACTCTACAATTGATCTAAAGCTTTTACTCTTATTATATTAATTTTGTTTTGCAATAATAGAATTCAATTTAAAGTTAAACGACGTTATAGTTGTATTTTTGTGCTTCTACTAACTGGGACCCTTGCGTTCAGCGTTCCAAACTGGTCGCTCCCTAACATTGCACTTTTGACTCTCAGTAACTTAATTCGCAATAAAGTAAAATGAGCTATAGGTTTCTCTTTAGATTGAAACTTTAATATTCGAACAGTTACCAACCTGAAATTTTCGGAGAGAAGACTTATTTTGCATGGTATCTTGTTGTAGTGTCTTCTAATTATTGTAATTCCTCACTCCTTTTCGTTGAAATTTTGAACATTGTTTCACGACTTATAGCTTCATGGTATGAAGATGTAAATTTTAAATTAAAGTTTTATTTTGTAACTTGAAATAAATGCACATTTTTCGATATAAATTAATATTTATATTTATCGCTTAAAATATATTGTCAAAAGTTTGTAAACAAATAGGCGATTGCGTCATTTAAAATTGTCAAATGTATAAAATATTTTATTTTTGTAATTCAACAATTTCACTCCCTCCTTTGGAAATGCTCATCATTTTTTACTTTTGTGTAATGGAGCCTGCACCTAATTTATCTCTAACAGCATAACCATGAACGCTGAGACTAACTTTTGAGACTGTTCGGCTAGAGAAGCTCTAATTTCTCCCCCTGGTCGCAGTGCTGCTGGTAAATAACGAGAAACACAGCTTGGACTCCTGTTTCCCAACGCCCCCACCAGGTGGTCTGGGTAACGCAAACAGATAGTCAGTATCACCTACTCCACGTAGCGTTGAATCACAGTTGCCTCTCCATAAAAGGTACACTACCATTGGTTACACGAGGAACGCCATTGGAAAAACATTAAAGTAGGACGTCAATGTTTCTTCTACTTTCCGCAGGACAGTAGCGACTTCTACAACTTGGGATAAGTCAGACGTTGAGAGACTTTTGCACAAACTAATATTTATATGCGAAGTAAACCTCTTATGCTGGTGATGTTTTTCATATCTAGCTTATCTCAAGTCATAACAAAAATATATATGATATGGTATGCCGTTCTTCAGCAAGCTATTCTTTTAAGAAGTGTAATTCTATTTCATGCTAATCAATATAATATAAATAGTCATATTACGTACTTACTTGTAGATACAATGGAAAGAGGTGAATGCGTTAGGATTAACCAATAGTCAAATCTTATAAAGCTGGTCACTATGTGATGACTAAGTTTTCGTTCTTTTTGCTTGACCAGAGGAAAGAAAAACTTATAAAGTACTTCCCATTTGATAAAAGTGTAAGCACAGAAAAATTGAAAGACAATAACATGGAGTACCTCAAACATGTGAAACCCTAAACAAAGGGTTTTCACATAGAGTGTGTTTTGAAGAGACCTACATTTTTATGTAGTAAGATTTGTGTCTACATTTTACGGTTTAACATGTATGCACTCATAACAATGCCTTAAATGTTATTTAATCAAAATCGTTAAGTTATTTTTAAGAAAATAAATATTTTTCAAAAAAGTTCCATTTTAAGGGAATACTGAAAACTTAAATATAAGTACGGAATTTATCAGACGTTCCATCTCCGAGTCGTGCTAATCACAGACACACACAGACACAAACGTGAATCTTTTACTAAAAGTGCTTTTTGGAATCGGAGGTGCTCAAAACCTGTATTTCAGGTGAAATCTCGGTTACGAATTTTTGGGTGGAATGCAATACCTTATCGGTAGAGAAAACAATATGAGGTGGACGGAGGAGTAAGAATGTGTACCCTTTTCCCAGCGTTTTCAGATTTCCTTGTTAAATACGATTAATAGAAGAACATTTTATATACATTAAGATTTCTGGCATGTTTATTTTAGCAGTTTGAGGATATAAATCTTCCCAAATTCAATCAATATTTATGGCTCTGCATATATCTTTCTTTTTACTTCACCCAAGAGAACGTGCTTATCGTGTCACACCACTGAAGACATGACTTAATGGGACAAGGTAGTCTGAACATACGGAAATTACACTTCTGCTCGTAAAGTATTCAATTGATGTTCCATAAATTGTATACATTGTTTTATAAATCATGACAATTACTTCAAGTGGTTCTTTGCATTAATAGCTTATCTGGTTGAGTCTATAAAAAGTATTTCATTCAGCAGAAAAGCAATAAAACTTAGTTTTAAAAGATGTGAATTCATGTTCCTTTTTCTCTGACACTGCTTGAAATACATAATCACACTTTTATCTTCTGAACCTCAATTATTTGGCTATGACACAATATATAGAAATTGACAAATACATATATCTTCAAATTCAAAAAATGAAAATATGTAAAATTTGAAATGTTGTTGCTTTCATAATATGATCAATATACACAATAACATCACGATTGTCGTTCACAATGTTCAATTGTGTGCTGTATACATGTGCTGAAAATTTGAAATGCTCAGCTGCCATTCTTTCTGAAAAAAAAAAGATACGTATCCAAAAATGCTGTTTTGAAAAACTGAATTCAAAGATACAAACGTTCTAAAAAGGGGCATTGCATAGCAGTTTTAAAGAAATATAGACTAGCATTTAACTTATATTTAAATTGATTAAAATCCTCTTAGTCCCCCAAAAGTATACATTTTCTAAAACTAGAAATAATAGAGGTTTTATTAGGTCTAAAACAAAAAAAAAATGTTATGTTACCATTTCTGAGTACCTTGTCTCCTTAATCAGCTGAATAGCACATTATATGCTTATATGATTTCAAAATATCGAAAATACACTTCTTTTATTCCATTTATTAAAAATGAGAATAGAGGAGAAGGTACCTACTCGGAAAATCGAGGTGGTTAGGCACAATTCGTGAACGGAAGTTTTGCCGTACAAATCGCGCCAGGACCGGCCTACTTGACTGAGCTTTTCTTCCAGGTCCATATTAATCTTAATGCCTGGCAAATACCAGTAAAGTACTAAACTTAGACCGGGAAGACCTCCTTTCCAAATTTCCTTTATCACTTATCATGTCATTTTGTATACTTGCAACGACAGAGCAAGGTGGCTCTGCGGTAACGTGTATGCAACTCGCATTTCTGCGGTTCCGCGTTCAAGCCCCCGGAGCCAAGGACCTGCCCGAACGGATTTTCGCAATTTTCCTCGGTCACCTGTAGTGAAATACTGAAAAAGACAGACGAAAGTTCCATTAGGATAATTGGATTAGAATTGTCAACTCTAACCAATGAAAAGAAAGAATATTCTTAAGTTAAATAGAGTGCAGCGTAATAGCTTGACAGTTACTATTTCCTTACGGTAGGTAAGGTACTAAACAGTAATGGCATGAATTACAATGTGGAGGATTGTAAGTGGGTCCTCAAGGAGTATTGAAAGTGTGGAAACCTAGCGACGGTTCGCTGGCGTTAAACATTCAATACACCTGCTCCAGTCGTCGGACGTTCTATTGAGTTCAATGAAACAGATTCCGTTCTCAACGTCCCAAAATTTGGTCAACCCAATTAGAGTGCACAGAAAAATTGAGATGGTTGCATAAGTGTTTGTAGCAAGTTCAAAGAAGTCCACCCATAGAGCCCCCATTTAAGTTAGGAATTTCCGCCAGGTCTCTGCGCAGGATATTGAAGACACTTCATATGAAGCCGTGTCACTATCACATTGCTGAATTATGATCCCGTCAGAAGCCTTCAGCTTTGTAAAGTACTACTAAATGAACTGCAGTATAACACAGATATGTTGCGCAAAATCATCTCGTGATGAAGCACGCTTGAAGTTGTTTCGACTTGTCACCCAACAGGATTGTGTGATTTGGAGTGACACTAATCCGAATACAGTCATGAAGACTGTCTGGTGTCACAATCTTGGGCTATTATAATGTAATGAAGTTATTGGTCCTTTTTAACACCACTGTCACAGAAACACTATGCAGAAGGCACATGGTACATCGTTACATAGACCCACGGACGAAATAATGCTCAAGATATTTTTCCAGCAGGATGGTGCGCCTTACTTCTCATTGGCTGTCTCTGAACACCTAGATCAGAGGTTTCCAAATAGATGGATTGACAGACGTGGAAAAAATTGGTATCCTCATTCTCCAGACTACACTTTTGACTTTTTCTTCTAGGGTTTTGTGAAAACGATATGTTCTCCACAAAACCAGTTACTGTTCTAATTATGCGCCAGTACTTCAGGAAGTGAAAGCTAATGAGGCATTATGTCAGTGTGTGTGTTGTACACCATTTATAGTTCTGTGTCTGTTGAGGGAGGGCGCTCTAAGTGTCAAGCTACTTAATATCTTAAGTGTTAAAGTAAAGTACTCGATGTAGTTTATTTTAATTTGCTCATTAAAACAATAGTCTCTATTTGTCACCCACTTATCCAGCACCGGTTAATCCGTCTACCGATAGGGTTTGTTTGATAACACATATTCCTTAAGTATGTATGTCAGTTTGCGAACGTTGAATCGGATACCCTATATATGTATAATAGAGAAGAGTAGCTTTAAATGCAGCAAGACGTTAAGTAAAATATAAGACATTTAAAACAGAGAACAAGCGTATTACTGACAGATAATAATACAAGAGGAATCGTTAATGTTTCCCTTTAGGTAATAAGCTTTAACTGCTAACGGGGTCCCATTATAAAACAGATGGCCAGCATGTATAAACAGCATGCAAATAAGATGACCCTGAGGAATAGTACGGAAGGAACCTCCGCTTACTTATTAACGAAATCATTTACAGGAGAAATGTAATGCTCGCCTTTTGAAAACGATAAGCAAAATGGGCCAGCATCTCCTAAGGGTACTTATACTGCTTTGAATGTAGCAGTGCAAAGTTTTGACGAAGCTAAAGTTACCAGTTCAATCCTCAGAAAAAGTCCTGAAGAGGCAATGTACGTAGTAACAATATTTTCTCCTGTATACAGGTGAGGTAAATAATGAGCAGAAAATTGTAGACTACAAAGTCTATAACCAACATGGAGGTTAAGAGCGTGGAGTGGCAAGTGCAGATTAACAGCAGGAGAGTTGGATGAACATAATTGAAATCTGACTAAACATCTTCATTTGCCAGTCAAGATGAAATGTGACTCACACGACAGTTGTGTACGTACTGTTTCAATTAATGAGTACTAGTACACAATGAGAAACTAACCATTATATGGGAGTACTGTACTGTATTGAACAAGATGAACATTCGATATTACCGTACTATCTTGTAGACTTCTCAACACAATTGTGCCATTGAACATCAGACACATTTAGCGACCTGACTAGAGCCTGCTTCACGCAAGTATCTCTCAGCAGTCACGTGACTAGTTCCTCGCATTGGCTGCCGTGGTGAAATGAGCAAATATCCTTCTTTTTCAGCCCGCCTCTCGGATGACGAAAGCGCGCAGAGTGATTCAATCACTTTTATCGTCGGACTTTGCTCTGCATAGGGTTTGTATACCGCATTCTAAGGTTTCCTTAGCCAATCAGGAGAAAGGGGAAGGGAATTGTGTGCGGCAGATTATGTATCAACAGGGCAGCTTATAAGAAACAAGGATAAGTTCACGTGACGTGAAACGATACCGAGCAAGCTTGTGAAACAGTACGGTTTATTCACATCTGACACGACACAAACACGTTTCACAATCAGAAACTCTAACCTGATGGATTTAAAATGGATGTATATAGGGCACTGTTTAAAAAAATCTGCGATCAATTACCAATTGCTCCTATCACTGCATCAAATTAAAAACACATGTTACTGCTAAACACACATTATTTGCCACTAAGATACTAAACGTAACACAGCACGTTACTCAAGAATCACTGTCACACACTCGATACACAATACAACTGATCTGCCGAACGACAGCGCATGACTGAAGTTCACTTTGCACTGATAAATGCCCACTCCGTACATAGTTAAGTAACGGCACTATTTCTAATTGTCTTAGCTATGCAACTGGGCACTAGTCGGATCCTTTACGTCCCGCCTGGCCAAACGTTCTACTCGTCGAAGTTACGAGACACTGTAGAAAGGAACATTCCAGAACTGGATCACTCAACAGCCGGAACGTGGAATAATGGGCTTAGTTTGTACAGCTATTATGTTTGTTATCTTCTATCAGTCTGCGGGAGGTTGGTCAACTAGTAGCCATGCCTAGTCAGCTACGGAATGACCGCTATCGCTCACGGGAAGGTATTCCGCGCCATGGTCACAATACTTTTTCGCAAGCAGTAGAAGGGACTAAGGAACTAGTACTTGAGCAAATTAAAAAAAAGTATCGATACATTCATGGGCTGGAGTACAAGAAGTTGCAGGTTAAAACTGTTAATATCTTTGAAATATCATACTCGATTTTTTCCTATAATTTAAGTCCTGACTCTTGAATCTGGCTTGGGAAGAGTTTCCATGACTTTCTATTAATATTTGATAAAGGGAAAAAAAACTGAAATCGACTCGTGTTTTTGCTGTACACAACTCAAACATAAATTACTTTAATATCTTCAATTCTGTTTCTATTTTCATTAATACAGTAATTTTTAAAGCCCGATAGTTATTTTTGCCGATCAAATGTTTGTTTCTTCAACATTAAAGTGTTTCCAGAATAAAAAAAAATTAATTTCGCAACAGCCATAATTCTAAATTATTCATTAAAGCAATAGCCCATATTTTGGATATGCTTATTCTAAAAGTCACACAAAGTCATAGATTTCTATCTCGAGGATTGAGTCTTTTTGAGAAATGTGTAGTTGAATAAGAACACAAGACACCAATGTAAAATTAGTGTTGAAGCACTAATTTACTTCCGGTTATGTAATAATGACTAGCTTCATAGCATAAACATTTTGAATAGGATCCTTATTAGCCTATATGAACAGTAACAAATTATGAATCACACTCTTCGTGCTTCAACGTTTTAAAGTATAAACAATTTGATTTTTGTACTTCCATCTCAGGGACCAGTCCCCTTAACAAATGAACTTTGAGAACGGCTCAGTCAGAAATGTGAGAAATAAGAGGCTGATACATTTTGCTTTGCAAGCTTTATATTTCAGCAATGTCTTAAGATATTCACATGTTGATTTTAAAGCAAACATCAGAGCATGAAATTAAAATCCTCGCATGATATATATTTAACCATATCTGCAGTTACAGATTTTACTAAATATACAAGTTTTGCACTTTTGGTGAACCAATATGTAGGTCACACAGACAATGGAACTGGTTGGTGAAGTAAATTTTATCGCGTGTGCCTCGTGCGGATTGATAATTGATTTTGTATGAAGTTCGCAGGGTTTTACTCTTTTCTTTGGTCTTCTCTTTTCCAATTACAGGCCACCAATTTTCTCTCTCGTGTCTTCCGTTCTTTTTTTCCCTTCTTCTTTTTTTTTCTTTTTTGTGGAGATAAAAAATTTAAAGGACATTAAGAAAGAGGGGAAATCTTTTCTTTCTAATACCCAATAATTCGGCCAAAATCCCCTTTAATAACCCTAATAAGATATTTTAGGGCATGCTATTTTATACGCCATTGCTTTCTGTCTTCAGTAACTTCTCTATGGTTTTTTTAACAATCTTGACAGAATTTCTTGAGTTGGTGTTTAAGGAGATACTAAATCGCAAAAATAACGTTTTTAGTTTTTGCAAAATTCTTATTAGTTTGAATATTCTCTTTATTTGTATTTTATCGCTGTATGTACAATATTTTAAATGTATTCTACAAGTTTGTGCTGTTAACTTACTCCAATTGACGGATCAAGGATCATAGATTGTATACACTTTCAAGTAAAATGATAAAATGTATTTCCTCTTGTGGTGGAAGTTTTTCTGTTAACACCTGTGGTACTATGAAGCTTGACAGCTTTTGTGTGCTCTGATCACGAGGATTCCTTGTGTATTTTGCTTTGAACAGTTTCTGCTGTTAGTACAACTTTGTGGTATAAATTGCTAGTTTCTGAAGAAACTATTGCATGTATCTTGATGAAATTTTAGAATGATAAAAACAACCTCTGTTAGATATAAGTGGTAATAACACGGATGATTGTTTTAAAGTAACGTTGCTGATAAACTTGCTTATGTAATTAAAAACGTACTCGTTTCCTCAGTGATAAAAAACCTATTCGACAGTAGTAGAAGAGTAAAAAAGAAGACATGCATCTAAATCCTCTAAGAATTGTAGTATATTAACATTTTTAATTATTGGGATGTGAATTTAAAACATTTAACTTAGAGTAATGTTAATTTTAATTTCTTCTTAATGCAAGCTGTGTTGATAAATACTTACATATGTGTTACCAAAGTCAAATAACTGAAGAGAAATAGTTTTCGATTTATATAGAAAGGGCATCGTTAAACGGAAAAGATTTCGGAAATGATGGTATCTTGCAATCACAGTTAAATAAATAGGATCGCCGATGAGCAGTATGCTACTAAAAGAATGCATTACTCAAAAAAATTCTTCCCAGTTTATCCTTCATTCAAGCCGATACGATCCCTGCATAGCTCATACACAAAATTCAAACGTGAGCAAATTATTTCTCAATAGTGAGCAGTACTGGATCTTGGGAATCTAGGATAATAACTGCATTAGTTTACCACAGCAAAAGTATTCTTCACTGAGTACAGTAGCCATTTTGTGAAATGGTATTATGTTCAGTAATATTCGTGATGGTAGGCGGTGGTGACCAGGAGCTCGTTACAGGATAGTGTATTTTCGTAGGGGACTCGGCACCAGTGAGGATGTATTACCTAAGTCCCACGAAGGAGCCCCAGTGACAGACACCGAGCGGTCGGAACCAGCAGTGATGGCACAGCAATAATAGGCTCTCAACAGTTTCCAGATAGAGAACCCTTGGCATTTGGAGAGAAAAGCAGGGATCCCCGCTCCATTTAGAGGATCCAGTGCCCCCAAAGGGGATGTTCGGTATACCCCGGCAACGAACAGAAGGCCAAGGGGCACACAAAATTCCGCAGGGAGCATCCTTTTCCTCTATCTTACTGCACCGAAATACCATCACCGACACTCCCATCTGAAACAGACCAAATGAAAGATAAAGGAAACATGTGTAGCAAATTCGGGAAATGCGAGAAACCATTTGAGCATTCGCCTGACGACAGGGGAAACCCTCAAAAATCGTGCGTGAAGGTGGGCGGTCATTGGGAGTCGAACTCGGGACCTCTCAAATACCAGCGCACGCGTTACAGCGTTGCCACCTCCCGTATGTACTCATTTCAGTCCTTATTTTTAATTTAACTTCACCTCACTGGGAATCTGCTCCATATCATTTTGTAATGGAGGAAAAGATCTCTGTTGACATTACTGTTCTCTATTTGATGATTTAAAACAGTTTCCTTGCTTTTATTTTATGCAGTGACTTCTAGCTAGAACATTTTATTATAAACGCTAAGTTACATTTACATATTCATACTACACATTTCCTGCCGAGCTATACTTGTTATACACGCATCGTGCATATATTAATTTTCAATAGCCTCGATCCATTTTCATCAGCCGTAATGTAAAACACTATATTGTGAATCGTTCAACACAATTGCTTAAATTTCTATGCGCAACTGATACAGAGTTTCACACACACGTTTTAGAGAAAAACGTGTTTATCTGTATCCATAGATACCAGTAACGCCCCGAAGTATTGGAGTAAAACAACATAATGGACTTATAATTTGTAATGCCACTATACATCAAAGAGATAAATATCGAATTACATTAATTGAAGTGGGAGTTTAATATTTGAAGTAATCACTATGGTGGGAAATGAGGAATACGTAAATCATTTGTTTTCGTTATATTAAATTTCTAAATCTAAAAACAGGATGCACAACACAAAAATAAAATGAATTATCTAATTTTTAAATGCTTTTAGAGATACATGTAAAATGCCCTGATGTAATATATTAAAGTATATAATAAATGTAGTACAAATTGCTACCAAAGCCTGGGGAGTACAAACATAATTCTATTACTACTGAATTATTACGCTACAATTTCTGTATATTTGAGTTATGTACCCTAAAGTATAATGTTTCTTTCTTTTCCACACACACACACACACACACACACACACACACACACACACACACACACACACACGGAGGCTGTTTCAAAACGACCCCAAACGAAGATAACAGTCGATTAGTTTACACCTTGACTTGTCCGAAACTGATGTCGCAACTTACAAACTCTTCTATTTAAAGTTCTATGTGTGTTTAAAAATCGCACCTATTTGGGATTAGGCAGCGAAGGAACAACTCGGAGCGTGTTTTACGAAACTTATAACAAAACCCACATGCTACGTTTTCCATTACTAAGGTGCCCTGTGCCGCCGCGGCGTGCCTATCAAAACCCCTACACCACGCGACTGGGACCTTTGCTACCAACCGGCATCTCTCTTGGAGTGGGCCAGGCACGTGCCATTTGGTTATGTACGACTGCCTAATCCATGGTAATTTTATGGCAGTTTTTGTATTGCCGAATTTAGAGCTGAAAATTTTATTCACGTATCATGTACGGTATGACCAACAAGGTCCACACCTTCGTTTGGTGTCGTTATATTTGTTTTTCAATCTTGAGAACCACAAGTGTCTTTTGGTGAGTTCAATTCTTTTGTTTTTGATTTTCCCTATGCTTCTGTTATTCTAATTATTTACCATGTTTACTTACTGATGGGCACATTTACAAGCACAAAAACACCAAAACCCGAGGTGAAAGGTCCACAACTGATAAGTGCTTCACCACCATATAAAAAAATAATGATAATGATGAGGATGATGATGATAATTATTGTGTTAGTCTCATTGTATATTTAGATACAGAAGTGAAAATTTTATACAGTTAGTGTAATTTATAGAAGATAAAACAGTTGGAATCATTGCATTAAGTGATGCAAGATGAACAATTTGGCTGAACTGCATTCTTCAGTATGGTTACTTAGGCAGTAGGCAAATGAATAAAGAATTATAAACCTTAAATGATGATAAGAAAACATTCTCCGGCATGAAAACATAGTAAAAGATGATTGTAAATACATATTGGATAAAAAATAAGTGCAGATGCATACTTCGAAAAAGCATTCCGCTCAAGTTGGACCTAGAAAAAAATTGAGCGTCACATGTTGGAAAGAAGAGCGATCATAATAGTGATGACAATAGTGTAATAATTATTAAAATTATAATAATATTTCTAATAATAAGCTTTGACAACAGTGCTTTGCTATGGTGATCTATATTCCTATAAGTAATATTGGATTGTATTACGCATGTACACAGGAGTAGGTTTTATAAATAGATAATGTTGAATGCTCTTACTTGCACACTGGAGCTCTTCTTTTGCACATCCTAGTCGTACAATCGAAAAAAAGGAGAATAAGTAACCTTTAGTTCTGGTAATTTGCGGGAGAATAGTTTTAACAAGGAGTATTTAAAAAATGTCTCACATTTAAATATCAGTGTTCTCTTTTTAAGATATCAATGAAAATTATATTCAGTAATAACAGGGATCTATTTGGTGCAGTATACATTAGCGTTTAGCTTTACTTCTCCTGTAAAGCTACATTGTACTGGAGTGTCTATTATGGAAATTTCAGTATATTAGGTGGTCTAACTGCCTCGTTTTGGCGCGTGCATTATTTCTTTGGTGCGTTGAGAGTTGCAGAACTCAACGGGGCTATTTAAAGATAAATTCCGCCAGTGGGGAACCGGGCGAGAGCGACCTTCATTTTACCCTTGCAATGGGCATTATTTGCTCCAGTCTCTGCTGATAAGAAGACCTGTGAAGTGAAAGACACTCTCGCCAGTACTTCACTGGCAGGTTTTAACCCGCAATAGCCAAGAACTCTTAACGCACCAGGGAATATTTGCACACATCAAATATGGGCCTCTTTTTTGTGGTGTTTAACGTACGCTTTTACTATAGGCATCGCAGACGATGACACTGATGATACACGGAATGAAGATGGAGCACCAGTGGAATGCGCTGGCGGGGAAAACCGGAGAGTCTGGAGAAAATCCGCCCCTGAGCCCTTTGTCCACCATAAATCCCACATGCGGTTGCCTTGGTGAGAGTCGAGTGGTCTAACCACTCGGCCTCGGCGCGGCCTACGAGAGAGTTGGGCCACCTGATAGTATTCATTTCTCTTGGTGATCCAAGTTCCCTAAATATCTATGCAATGAGTACTATGCCTTGATATATACAAATCAGTCCAGCTTCTCAGTATATTTACAGTTTTATGGGGAGTTTGGGCCATTTTGGGGAGTGCCTATAGCTCTGTGGTCAGGACGTTGGCACGCTTAACCGAAGGTCCGTGGTGACATTCCCGGCTGTAGCTGTTTTTTCCCCCCTATATTATTCATCCCACCACCCTTTGTGTGACAACAGATTGCATAAAAGAGCAATTTAGGACAATAATTTTAGCCAATGTTCCACTGTTATTCATTTCCACTGCGTAGGATGTTAGTGCAAATTACCTTGTTTCAGCTTACATAGTTCAGGTATTAGCAGGAGTTTATCCGTAAAACCACACATCAAGTGAATTTCTATCCGTGGCGTTACCAGAAATTATGGAAATTAATTATAATTACAAATTTAGTTCTTATCCTGTGGGTGGATATAACAGAATGTAACTTAATGAACGAAAATTACACATAATTACCGTTTGGTAGTCGAAATGAACGTGGTCATTTGCTATAAACAGGAAGCTACAATAATCATTATGTTGCTTGCGGAAAGCTATCGCTCAAAGTACAACAATTTTGATGAAAATCGGCTTATTAAAAATCGTTGAAAAAAACCTGAAAATTTCAATGCTTTGGCTGGAACTAAAACGACGGTTCTTCGGCCTTTTGTGCTGATGATGTTCTTCTACTGTGCTACCAGAGTAAAACAACGTGATACTTTCCAGTTTGATACAAGCTCAATTTGCCAGATTTTTATAAACAAAATAAATATTTGCCGCTCCCTGCTTTTGAAGGCTAGAGACAGTACTGTAAACATCAGGCGGCCCGCTATCCGATATTTGGTGTCTGCAGATATTACTCCTTGCGTTAAAAATGTTGCTGAACTCAACGGGGCTATTTCAAGAACTGGCTCGCGCACCTTCGTTTTACTTCTATCCTGAGCATGACCCGCACACAGTCTTCCCTGATAAGTAAGAGGGATAAAAGTGAAGGTCACTTAGCCAGTTTCCTACTTGCCCCGTTGAGTTCTGCAACTCTTTTAACGCACGAATGGAACATCTTTGCACGTCAAATACGGGACAGTTGAGCCATCTGGTATTCACTTGCAAACATATTTTAAATTTAAAGGTAATTAAATGTATATTTGTCCTCTTGTTACAATATAAAACGAAACCCCAAGGTGATTTACTCCGAAATATATGCATTAAAATATAGTTCACACCATGTGTATTTATTTCTCTAGATATATAAAATTTCTTCTAATGCAAAATAAGAGTTATCTGTATATTTTGATGAATTATGATACGTGTAACTTATAATTCCATTGCTAAAAGAAAACTTGTGTTATTCTGAATGAGGTCCTAAAACAACCCAAAAGCCATATTATAATTTAGTGCGATTTTAGTTTCGATCGAAAAATAGCCTAATGTGCTGAAAGTTTTAACTATCAGGCTCTCTAGCTATCCCCCATCATAACTGAGGAAATAGTCAATTGAAAATCCGAGATTTTGAATCAAAAGTGCGATTCTTTGTTTTAATAATAAGAGAACTTTGTGTTCTTCTCTGTTTGAAAGTGCTTTATTTTTTCACATTCGGTCATTTTTAAATGCCTGTGTGGCCAGTTAGACTTGATAGCGCACATCATTTCTAGTAGTGAGCGCATCCCATTTAGTTTTATTTTATCCCTTTCTCAAAACTATACTTTTCTTTGGGTAAAAATTACCTTGCAGAGCAATTTTGACTTCATTGTTTGGAAATTCATAGTATAACATCTTTAGGATCGTTGTACTATACTGTGCTCTGGATTTTGATAAAAATTGGTCAGTTGAGCATTTATGGCATTGAGCATTTCCAAAAGAGTATTTTTATCCACATGAGGTAAATCGGGAAGAACATTAGCAGAATTAGTATTATTACTTGCTGTCTTGTAGATTTGAATGAAAATAAGATAATACATTAGGCTAAAGGGATAGTCCAATCTTTTCAAAGCTGGTCGCTGTGTGAAACAATTGAAATTCAATTCTCTTTGCAAGGCCTGCAGCAAAACCAGAAATGAAAGGAAAGATGACCTCCTGTTGGAGAACATTTTGAGTATTTCAAAGTTGAAACCAATAACAAAGCATATATCGGAAACTATTAACTCTGCAAAAGAAGAGTATGTCGCAAATTGTGTGTTTTAACGAAATATATAATTTTTTGCAGCAACGTTTTGTTTATCTCTTATGATTTACCAGTTAGACAAAACTTACCCAAAGTGAAGAGACCTTCAGAGGCTATTCCGGAAAATTAACTGTACGCATTTCGTTTAATGTGAATTAATTATTTCTTCGAAACCAGATGCGTGTAGAACACAAGTTGGAGGGGTAGAATCGGACTGAAAAATGCAATGCCATAGCCCAGATTTGAACCACGGAGATCCTATTTCATCCCGTCGCACCTACCACTGAGCCACCATGGCAGGTTACCTGCTCTAGCATTGCATTTTTTAAATAACTCGACAAAATTATCAAATTATTACACATTTTTAAAAAATGTGTCAGCTGTTTTACCTCTTGTGAATGATATTAGTTGCATAATTGCCACACTTATTGCACCATTGGAAGAAATCACGATTAGCGGACGTGAAACATGGCGAATGTAGCCCAGGCACCTTTTCTTTCGAGGTATGGGTTCATTTACATGCAAGTAAACATAACCTGGGACCTACGGCTTTACTTCCCTTACGGGGGAAGCCATGCTAAGCATTTTTTCATATCCAAAAAGAAGTCGATCACCTTCCGTCGGGTTTAAACCCATAAATTACGTTTGATTAGCTACCTAAAATTTTTTAAAGGAATTTATTTTACAAGGTTAATATTTTTTGGCCAATCTATAAGAGTATAAAAAATTCTGTTTTCAATATTTTTATATAGTTTACCTGTTTAGGAACAAATGTTAAAATAAATAATTCTTCATCATGTGGGGCATTCATTATTTATGGTTATATAACTGTTTAAACAATTGATAACTTAAAAAATACTGAAGATATTGGGATGAAATTTAGTATGCAGTGCACATTAAGCGCAAATTTAAAGGAAATATGTTTATAATTATGTTAATTACCAATTTTGCCTAGGGTACTATCAAGTAAAGCAGTATACACCTTGGTGTTTAGTCCCTCAGGACAAATTTACAGTATTACCTAAGCAGAACACTAGAGTGAAATTCCTTCGATTATTTGGTGTAATAAATCTGAAAGCTACATCATTTGTACATTGCAATGGTTAACCATAGTTTATCACAAGCTGGTTATTGGTGAAACCTAACCTCATTGTTGATTAAATGTGGTGGCGTATGCGACATAGTTTGCATCTGCTGGGACAAGGGATCGTAGTACACGCCATCTAGTGGATACATGGCTTGTGGGCCAGTGGTGCATGGGGGGGGGGATGGGGTAGTGCACTGGATTGTGAAACAGCGAGACTAATCCTCTTGCGGATGAGGAGGCTAGGCTAGGCTAGGCTAGGCTTGGCACAGCGCTTCTCTGCCTGCATACTGCTATTGAATGCTGTCGTGGTCGCTTTTAAGCACGGAAACCCAGTGATCAATATACACCATTTGTAATAATTCGAGGCAAATAAACCATGCACATGTGTAATTGCAGCGTGAGGTTTATTTACCAATTGTCTGCATCTCTCGCACGCAGCAACTTCAACAGGGTGGTTGATATAGCAGCGAACTAGAACGTATAAATCGCTGCAACCTGCAGAGTTTTATGCACACATATAAGCTTTGGATTACTGAGGGGAAATTTTTCAACTTTAATGACTGGGTGCAATTTGCAGGTACTACGTTTTTATCTTTAAATTGGTATTGTATTGACCCTTCCACTTAAGCATCAGTTTATAATATATTTTGTATACCAATTAATTTATCTTTCAAGATATTTTTTACTTTCAAGCAGTACAGTTAATTTATAAGATTTCTTCCGCATAACATAGATGGGTTTAAATGAGTGGTCCTATAGAACCACTCATTACACTCTATTGGTTTTTATTCCTAATCCATTAACCCTCCATTGCATATTGTTGCCATTTAATAACAAAGATCATCACCCTAACTTTTAATGCATTTAAGTTTTTTTTTTTTTTGTTTTTGCTATTTTTATATTACCATGGCTTTTAACAATAAAAGAAGCTATTTTCAGCTGTTTATATCAGAAATATATTAATTAATTTCAACATTATTGTAGTGTGCTTTAAGAACAGAGAGCAAAATTCATACAGCTGCAGTCAAGTTTAACCCCGTGATTATACTCTCGTACTAGCACACCGGTTATTTTACGTGGGCCATCCCCATCGTTACCACAACCACATTAGGCTGCAGTCGCTGGGATTCGCATTCGCCCTTCGACTTTGAATGTATTTCCTATGCAATACGTATACCCTTAAAGATCATGGCTACCTGACACGCTTAAGTTGAGCTACCTATTATAGGGATATCTAAACCGGTTTAAGCATTAGAATAAATTTGGCACATGTAGCAAAATAATTCGTGCAGTAGAGGTTTAAGGTGATGCATCTGTTAAACGTGACCAAAAAGTGTAAAACAATTAAAATATAACCTTTCTGTCATATTTTAAAGATCTGAGTTCTGAACTTTAAGAAAATATGTTTTGCCGTTTGGCTCACTTTAATCATCAATTAACGGAACCTGTAAATGAGCAGACGATTTCTTATTAAAAGACACGCCCAACTTTAAATATTGTTTTCCTGCAAAACCTTTTTCCAGAATGTTTATACTGCCTTTCAAAAATAAATCAAATAAAATAGTAATAGTACTTTTTCGAAATAAAGTTCCAAATTTTAGAAATAAATTATTAAATTTTGAAATATCCAGAGTTATTAGCAGTGTTAATATCAATATGCTGTGACAGATCTATTTGTAAACTCATTTGAGGTAAAACTTTTACACCTGGGTATTTTTATTTCAGAAATTATTATTATTATTATTATTATTATTTTTTTTAAATAAACATCCAAGCTAAAATTTTGATATTGCAAGAATATCATTTATTTTTTATAATTACTGGTATAAATTTCAATAAGGTAACCACACTGTGGATTTTCCAAATTTTACAAATGCATTTTTAAGGTAACTCCGCTGTGAAATTTAAAAAAAAAAATCCACATTAAATAAGATATTTGTTGAAGCTTATAGCAGTTACTTTACACAATAGCAATGATATTTCTGTTAAATAACTGGTTTTTCCCACACAATCCGTGTGTAGGATAGGATTTGTATAAGTAGAGCCAGACTGATAAATTCAAAGCTGTAGCCGGGATTTTAACCAAGGATCTGTCTGTCTCTGGCTAGTTCCTCTAACCTTATTTCAAATAAGATTGTAATTTTCTGTAATGTACTTTAGTGTTTAAGGATAAACATTTTGGAACATATTAGTAAAAATTGCAACGTGTGAAGCATTTGGAGTATGGAAAGATTCTGATACAAGTTTTGTGGCAGAACATGGTTTAAAGTTGGACGAGCCGATTAATGAGAATGCGCTTGTCCATTTATAGCTTACTCGTAATTAAGTGCGCGAAGTGGAAAATACGCTATATTTTCTTAAAGCTTAAAATCTATACTATTCTACTCTGAAATCAATTAGGTCAAATTTCACTCGTGTATTAACTTAACTCCCGCTCTTACTTCGTACGGCCCCACAGGCGATGACAATGATCATATGGCATAAAATGATAATTAGGAAAGGAGATTTGGAATGGAAACATTCCAGGCAAGTTTTAGATTTGCTTCGGTATTTGTTAGTTATAAGAACTGAGGAAAATTCCGAGGGGGGGCCTAGCAAGAACATGTTGCATACAAGAACATATTCACAACTTCTTTCAACATAGAGGTTGTTATGTTTCAGTCACAATATTTATTTAATTCATTTCACATGGGACCGATATATTTATGTTTATAATTAATTTATCTCTTCATAACGAGGCCTCAATATGTCCTTCTGTGCCAAAAATGGACTTTATTCTACTGCCACGTACATTTTTCATTCACAAGATCATCATAAATTCTCAATGTCATTCCTTGGTTATTTCCTAACAGTCAAGTGTTTTAAAATATTATTTGTTAAGCGTTTGTGGAAGGAACCGTCAGTGTATTTAACTTCAAAGCAACAAATAGACTGTGTGTTTAAGTACAATATTAAACTATCAGATTAATCCCAGAAACATTACAGGGAGCTGTAACTGCCGTAAAGGTTTATTGTGGTTCAGATATATAATTGCTGAACTTGCTGGATATACTTTTCTTTACCCTCTTGAAATGCAGCTTCCAGTTACATTTAAATTGCCAGGTGATACATATGAACCATTAGGATATCTCATCACTCATCCACCACCCCCAAAAAGAACAGACCAGCTTATGCATGTACATAGAAGAAGGTCGTGCAATATATTACAATGTTTTTACTACAGATTGCTAGAAATTGTGTATGAAAGAAGACCATGAAGGGAAGGTCATGTGCTAAATGTGATGAAAGAACTCTCTGTACATTTGTAGATGTGACTACTGATGCTTATAGTATCGGTCGATGTGTAGCAGCGACACAGTCGGAAGTGTCGGTTTTGTTTACTATCGAGTATTTAAAAAGGACTGTAATTATGGTTTTGTTCGGTTCGGAATGTTCATGCTATAATACAAAGAAGATTATTTTTGCGGGAATAGATACAGCTTTCATTTCACCTCGAAAGAAAATAAGCATGCGTCGGGAAATATGCTTCCAACTAAAATATATTTCTTGTGGAAGGACCCTGATAAAAGCCGTGTTTTATCCACAACTAGCCACACCAAGTTGTATTACAGGTATAGAAGTATAGGATATACACTTCGTGCACTGCCACCTATATGCATCGATTGCGGCTGGGATGAAGTGAAAGGACCACAGGAACTAAAGTGCAGGCAGACAGCCCACAGAGGTTCGTGAAAGTCCTTTACTTTCCAGTCTTCAAGGTCTGTTCCTCTGCTGGAGCTGCCCAGAGCGGTTTGTGAACAACACCTCGATCAGGCAGCCACCTATTTTTCACTGAGAGTGCTCCTTCCTTTGAACAAATATCCACGTCATCTGCCAGGAACCATCACACGCCACGAAAACAACCTGAAAGAATGAGAACAAAACGAAATGAACGGTAAATGATGGGAAAGAAATCGCGATAGATGAGAAGTCACCCCTGCTTCGCCTACTGTCCAGGGAATGCCACGAAAAATGTAAGGTCAGGGTGGGTGGTCGTCGGTAATGGAGCCGATACCCTCGAATGCCAGCCTGACACGCTACCTCGGAGCCATCCTACTTGATTAATTTTCTTAATGAGAATGAGATGTGAATTAGGCTATCATCAACAGTTCTACAAAATGTAAGTATAATTTATACATACTTTTGAACAATTCATTTTAGACTTTTCCATCTGTTAGTTACCAGTATTCTCACGTGATCTCTTATGGAAGTTCACCTAAAAATTGTTGTATTTTTGGTCTAAACGAGTAGTCTCTTTCTGGTCAAAGTATAGGGTAATTTGTCCTAACAGAAGTGGGCCTCTAACTCCATTACTGATCCAAGCTTGAAGGCATAAAAGTACGATAAAATCATTAGAAATGTTTCCTGTTTATTGTCCAAATACAAGAAAATTGAATACAGCATTTATGATTAACAAGATTGACATGTGTTTTGATGGTAAATTCAAGCACTAAGTCGGTCTGTTTCTCCGGGCATTTCCTTCCACTGTAATACTGTGACATAAGCTTACCCCTTAATACAAATATCTGGAGAGATTTTTGTGTCAGATTAACTTTATGACTGCATAAAGCATTCCTTTTCAGTCATCTGAACTCCCATCTCTGCAGCAACTTCTGCTTGTTTGTTTTGACAAGAGCGTATATGAGTCAGATCCATAAAATATGACAGCCACTTTATTAAATGTTATTTCTTCTGAGCAATTTCTTCTTTTATAGCCTAGCTCTGAGAAATTGAAGTAGTAAAACCCACCAACTGGCTATATGGTTTTATAACTTTGTTCCTTTTGAGACGACACTAACTAGAGAAGTTTTTCTGGAATTGTATTGTCTTTAGTGCACATCATGCTTTAATACGCTTTCCTCAGAAAGAATGAGCAGTCTTATCTGTAAGGAACATTATATCAATATGTGCTATACTTTCTTCAATATCAGCCCGAGTATCTCTTAATATAACTGTTACAGTGTGTTTAAATATGAATTTTGGCAATGCAACTCTAATAAATCACATAAATTAAAACTGCAACTTCGTGTAAATGCGACCGCCCTTTTGAAAATAAATTGGGAAGTCTGTGTTTGAATTTAACAGCTAATATCACTGTCTAACTTGACTAGTCCCTATTTCCCTTACGTAAACAAGAGAATAATTTTTTCTAAACTATATTCTCTCTGTAAAAATGTAACAATAATTACGGATATTTAACACGTCTTACTCTGATAGAAACTGTACAATATTAGATATACGCTTCATATAGACCTCTTATTTTCTCAAACTTTTTGTTTAATTTTAAGGAGGGAATTGTAATTTCAGTCGGGGAAGAGTGTTATCATAGAACATGCATCTGCAACAATTTGCTGCCAGCTTTAACATCAGGAGACGATATACTTATTGTAATCAAATGTACTACACTGCACTGAATACCTTCTTTTTGGAGAGAGAGGCGTGAATCGTGAAGCCTGCTTGAGCAGGCTGATCCAAGTCGACTCGTCTGAGCAAGAGTATATGCGCATACTCAATCCCAAAACTTGGAATAGAGCTGGAAATGGAACATGGTAGCTAGGACTCTCTAAACCCACGTATAATCGTCCACCATTACAGTTCAAAACCAGTCCTGTAGCCATAAATTGCTCTGATATAAACCTTTACTTTCCTCTCTACATCGCTGCTTTCAAATCAAAATAAAAATGAACACATGTAATTTTAAGGAAAAATTAAGTTTGCTTTACATTTGTTTCACATTTCGTCTTTGGGGAATTTTTCGCGGAAAGATTATATACACAGATCAATGAAAGTTTTTCAGCTGCAGCAAATCTGAATGCAAATTTCGAAATTTCAAGTTTTCCGTAATAAATTAATTAAATTTATTAGTCTGTGGCGTATCTTTAAAATTCGTTAAGATTGAATATGATTCATAAGCAAACAACTTTTTGCGGGAGAATAATAAACCCGTGTGAAAAGTAATTTATTAAGAGCACTCATAAATATTTACAGCATGCTGGTTTACCGCGATTTCAAAAATATTTTGTCTAAACTTGAAGGAACCACCAATTCTAAGATTTTCACATTAAGTTTGCAGGCCTTCCTTTTGCATTTACAGCGTTCTAATTTACCGCAGATAAAATGTGCTTTAATCAAAAGCAAAGCAGCTGCATATTAAAAATTTCCGTTTTATTTCTGTGATTGGTGTTATGCTTTTCTGGACCAATTTTTCTAAATTTAACAGGATATTTACATATGTCACATTTTCAAAACTTATTCATAAATGTAAATTCGCATTCTAAATTGCAATACATCGTTTACATATGTGACATATTTATTTACTGTTCATAAATGCCCATTCGCATTAAATGAGAACAAAAAAGCAATTCAGCAGCATTAAAATGTCCTTCTGAAAGTAGCTTTTTCTAACCCCTCAAGGATTTTAGGAAGAGTAAAGCAAATATGCATTGAAATAACGTTAAAGTAATATGAATCTGTTTTCTAACTTATGCTTGTGGGAAAATACCAATAACTTGAGCGTAGACATACTATGCATATACATTTATTTACAGTTTCTTTTCTTATAGTTGTTAGTCCTCTTTGTTTTATTTTCATTTAAATCAACCAAGCACATTCAAGTAAACAAATAACAAAAAGTATAGGTTTCTTGTAGCAAATATGATATTTGCCACGCAGAGATAGGTCAGGGGAGTTGGTGGCCGCTTATCACGTCTGCAATTCTGGTGTCAATTTGCTCTTCTGGAATCATAAGTCGGGAATCGAAATAAACATGATGATCTAAAAATCGCATTCACTATTTATTACCACGCACGTATATACAACGTTTTTAATGACCAAATTGGTTTACAAGCAATCAGACGCTAAATAAAAACGTCATACTTTTTACTGTATCTTAACAGATGGTTTAATACTCGCCATTTGGCCGAAACAGTTCTCACCATACTGGTGTGTTAAGTTTTAAAAATAACAACAAGGATATATTCTGAAAATTGCAAATAGAGCATTATTTTCAGTGAAGCGTAACACGTGTACGTTCAGGTATCCACTTTAATGATATACTCGTAAAGGGTCGAAGATCCGAATGTTAATACCCCGTTTAATTAAAGTCCGCTATAACTTCCCCACAGTTCTGAAGTGCATGCTTAAAATACTTGTGGTGGTTGTCCAGTCGGTGCAGTTTGATGTGTAAGCGGTTGAAGATGTATATATGTATTTATTTTCTGCAATTGGATACTACCTCGTGGCAGAGTTAAATGTACAAAATTCACTTACAATAATAATCTTACAGTTAAATTAGGAATAGTAATACAACTAACATATGATATGTACGTGTTTTTTTTTCAAACCTAACTACCTATTATTCAGTATAGCAATATTCGTTTTATAAACAGTTATTATAAAGCCTCAAAATTAAAACTATACATTACTAATATATGCATTAATACAGTTTTTGAGAGCCTTAATTACTTCAGAATATTTACTCAAATTAACTAACATTTATTCTCTTTAAATTATACCTAAACTCCTTTATGGTCAGAGGGCAGCCCTATAAGGTTGCTACAGAAAATTCATTCCATTCTTCAATGGTCCTATTAACAAAATAAAATTTTCTTACGTCGGTTCTGTACACGCTATCCTTAATTTTATATAAACGATCGTTTCGTCCGTAGTATGCTGGGTTTTCTAACCTCTTTCAAATATCCAACCATGCATTTAAATCAGTATAAGCTTTAAATAGTGCGACTAACCTATGTGTTTTACGCCTAACTTTTAAAGGCTCCCATTTGTTTTCTTCGCCTTTCGTAACTTCAAAATCTTTACTTCTCTTTATGAATTTAACCGCCCGTCTCTGTATGTTTTTCAGCGTATATTTTGATTAACCCTGTATGCGTCCCAGCATGTTACTCCATATTCCATAACCGACCGCATTAAGGACTTGTAGTCAATTTCCTTGGATCTTGCGCTCCCCTTTTTTAGTGTTCTCATTACGAAGTGCAATGTCTTCCACGCTTTCCTAGATGTAGAATTTATCTGATCCTCCCATCCGGAATTACTTGACAACCACACTCCCAAATATTTGCAGCTGTCCACCTGTGGAATTTGTTCCCCGCCCATATGATAGCTGTGAAGAAATTTGCCCTTAGTTCTACTAAAAACAAATAATTATTTTTCCTACCATTAATTGCCATTTTGTTTGCCATTTAGTTCATCCTGAAGACGGTATCGAGTATACTATTTCGAATCTTATTGTAAATAATACAATCCTCTACGAACAATCTAATCTGACATTTAATAATTATAGTTATATCATTAACAAAGATAAGAAAAATAACGGACCCAATACTGAGCCTTGAGGCACGTCCGAACTTACAAACCCCTTTACAGAGAGTTGTTTACCTTCACTTACTCTTTGTGTCCTTCCTTTCAAAAAATGTTCTTTCCACGATACTGCACGATTATCGATTCCTCTTTTTGCTAGCTTTCGGATGAGTCAATTATGCGACACTACGTCAAAAGCTTTAAAAACGTCTATCACCGCAGCATCCACCTCATCTGCCAAATCTAAACCCATGTTGTGCTTCTTTGAACCACTTCCTTTTTCTAACTCCTTCCGTATGTATTCTGCAATTAAATGTTCCATTACTTTATACACTACTGAAGTTAGGCAAACATGTCGGTAGTTGTTTATTTCTATTTTATTACCCCTCTTATATATTGGAACTACAATGGCGGTTTTCCAGTCTTCCGGTATAGCACAGTTGTTAATTGACATATTAAACAAGAGCATTAGATCGAGAATGATGGCTTCTCCCCCTATTTTTAAAATTTTCTGCAGGAAAATCAGGATAGTTTGGAAAAATCGCTAGTGTAGTATGTATATGCTCAGACATTGTATTTGGGGTGTCTGTTGAAGACATAGTGTAGCCCGTGACTTTTTTCAGACCTGTAAATATAACCGTGCATTGCTTTATGCAGATAGTCAAAATCTGAAGACCTCTACACTAGGTATTTAAAATATGTGAGAAGGTAATATATTAACTTGTAAGTATACGCGGCGGCGCCGTGGGTAGACCGCTAAGCTCCCATCTAGGCGAGCCTGGTTCGATCTCAAGCGCCCGCATATGGGATTTGTGGTGGTCGAAGCGGTGTCTGGGCGGTTTTTTTTTCCGGGTCCTCCGGTTTCTGCTGCCATTCTTTCCACCAGTTGCTCCAACATCACTTTTGCTATCATCTATTTCGCTTGCATTTTATATCGTGCACTTCCTCAGGCTCATGCCTGACTACGGAATCAACGGTTCCATTACCTATAGTTATCCAGCCATTCTAGACTGTAACGCTTAAACCAAGAGTTTCTGGACATGATTTTTAACTTAAAATGTGCATCTACACAGATATTTATATATCCCGTACTTTCTCTGAGTTCTATAATTCAGGCGGGGAAAGTTGTGACCTGTTTGGCCAAGCGGTGTGGTTTTCTATACAAGGGTTTGAAAATAAGAGTAAGGGTATTTTAACGGTCTTATTAGATTATATGTCGAGATTAAACGTATGTTAGTAAGCTCAATGAAATCATTAGTACTGACAGTTCAGCATACTTGGCTTTTTAAACTTTAATCTCATAAAATCAACCTTGATTTTTGCAATTCTATGAAATATACCCTGAACATGCCATAGCATCTATGTTTTAAATTTTCCAGCACTTTCGTATAGGTAGTACCCGAACTTCAGATACACCTACGTACTAGCATACGCAAATATGGACACCCCGCTTTATTTATTACTATATATTACAAATTATTTAGCAATCAGAAGCATTCAAAATGTTGTATTACCGTCAGTCCATTAAACAAGCCAACACTCTTAAGTTATGTACCTGATTGCTTTTCATACATTACTTTTATGTCGGTACTATTATTGTACTGAATTAATAATTATTTTTAAAAAGAATAAAGAAGGAAATAAAGAAACGATTGCAATAATATATTACAATATGAAGTTATATATAGGTAGTATGTTATAGTTCAGTAATAGATATATTGTATTATATTATATTGTAATGTAGTAAAATCAACGAACACGTTAAAAAGCACGAGTCATATTCTGTTAGAGGTGAAGGTCATTAGGAAGCAAGCTAAATGATGGAGAGAAGCAATTGGGTTAAAAGCAATGTAGCGAGAGTAATTAGGGCTTCCGTGAAGTCAGATTACAAAAAATCTATTAGACCGAGGTCCAGTTTATTAGAATGTGTTCATTCAGAAGTTTAGCTCTGTTTTATTTTGTACTATATTATTTGTATTACGTTCAACACTAAGTTTAAAAAATACTTTATAATTCTCTTACAGTAGTTCAGTTGTTTCTTGTCCCATGGCTGAACATGTGGTGGACTTTTAATTTCTTTGCCATATGCTTCAACCTTCTGCAGTTCCCTTTCTACTCTACACGCTTTTTATGCCTTTTACTCATGTTTCGTTTGTTAAAGATTCTATTATTCTACTCATAATTGTAGTAAAGAATCGACTTCCACAAAACAATAGTTTATAGTGAATATTTAACTCATTTTTTCAGTACAGAAGAAAGAAAATCACGTGTTCCTACTTATTTATAGGAACATCCATATCTAATCTAATCTAATTAGTATATCAACTTATAAATATCGCACATTTTTCCAAGCTAAATCGCACCAGGAATAAGACAGACTTTGGTTATTTCTTTTTCGTTTTCAAACAATCGTAAGATTTCAAGAGTTACGCCCAGAAAATTCAAAACTATCATGATTGATTTACAAATAAAGATGGTAGGATGGCTATACAAAAACAAAACTTAAAAAGGAAAGATTTATGATATGTTTCAATTTCTCTGCCCATAGCTGATAGAAAATATTCGATACAAGCGTTTCAATGGGGAATTCAAAAACCGATTTTTAGGAAAAGGTGCGCGCACGTCTGTGCAAGCGCGCATCTGTGGACGCATAGCTCCAAAATGAAAAGTCAATTTCCGTTCAGCATCTTCCAAGTATGCAATGCGAAAATCCCCCGCCCCAAACTACCCTATATAGTTTTATCAAACAGGAATTTTTCATTCCTTTTTCTTTTGTTTCACTCCAAGTCTTGCAAAGAGAACCGAATTTCAATCGTATAGCCACTAACTTTTATTCATTTATGATAGTGTTTAAGGGCCGCTTTTAGTACATATGGCACCGTAGGCGATGACACTAATGATACATGGAATAAAGATGGACCACCAGTGAAATACGATAGAGGAGGAAAAGGGGAACTCGTAGAAACCGCCCCTGCGCCACATTGTCCACCACAAATCCCATATGCCGGCGCCTGCAATCGAACCCGGGCCGCCTGGGTGGTCTAACCACCCGGCCACAGCGTGGCCAACCGGCTTGTAAAATGTTTGACTCTCGTTTTATTGAATATCCTTATTGTCTTTTTACTTACAAGAAACTAAGACTAATTCTACTAAGATTTAACTTGATTGGTATAAAGTATAAGTTTTTGTAAGAACAGGGTAAATAGAGAAATTCAAGTGAATATAAAACAAAAATAAGTTTTACCACCGGGTGATATGCTGCCTATCAAACATCGGTATGTCACAGCGATGTATATTTTATAACAAATGAATGACACGAATTTATTAACAAGAGCTTAGACATGGTAAACATAGAGGAATAAAAGCGCGGGAGTTGTAGCATGTTAGGCCGTGGCATTGAGAGGAAAACAACTGCTAGGCTACTTGCTTTGTCCACTAATGTAAACATCGAGATAAAACAGGAAACGGTAGTGTCGGGGATAGTTCAGGGACGTGGACCAGGGGAAAACGGCGCCACTGTGTTGACTTGCAGTTAAATGAGTAGCGTAACGTTAACTTTTGTAACAAAGATAGCATCGTAATGGTACTTACCACTGACCCTGCGCAAGGCCTTCAAATAACCTTACCATTATTGTCACAAATTTTCAGGTTTATCGTTATCCGTAAACAGTTATTGTTTCTCCATTGTACGGCGCATTTCGCTTTAATTATTTGAGGTATGAAAACTTTAAATTACTCATGCTGCTTGGCCGCGCCGTGGCCGAATGAATAGACCACCCAACTCTCACATAGGCGGCCCAGGTTCGATCCCAAGCGACCGCATGTGGGATACGTGGTGAACAAAACGGCGCAGGGGTGGGTTTCCTCCGGGTTATCCGGTTTCTCACGCCATCACAGTTCATCGGTGCTCCATCTTCATTCCATGTTTCATCGCCTGCGGTGCCATTAGTGGTAAAAGTGGGCGTTAAACGCTATCAAAAAAACTTATAATGCTTAAATATTACTTTCACTGAGTTGGTATTTTATACTATATACATTATATTCAACCATAACTGAAAATATATCTTATGTGTTAAATTCACATAACTTTCTCTACCTGTTCTGTAACAAACTCTTCTCTCAAACATCTAATTCATGCTAATTGAAATACACATTAGCAGAAATGGCCTTACTAGTTAGTTCCTTACAAGTAACGCAAATAAGGGAATACTCTAGGCTAAAGCGAGAGTTAAATCCTATAAATGCTCATTTATGTAAAACAATTGAAACTCGGTTCACTTTTCAACTCTCCGGGGTAAAACAAAAGAGATATGAAATGAATAACAAGGCACATCTTGGAAACTCTTAAGTCCACAAAAAAATCTATATGGCATAAATTCTGAGCTTTAATGAAATCTATATACATTTGTGTAAGTAGTAAGTTTTTGTGTATATCTTTCGGCTTGCGAGTTATACAAAAGTCATCCTTTATTAAGAGGTCTTCAGAGGCTATTCCCAGAAAATTGAAGAGATACATTTAATTTGTCTTTAAAATGTCTTAAACGATGGCATTTTAATCCAAAACGTTAACCATTTTGGGAAAATAAGATTTTACGAAAAATTTTCTATGTAAGGTGTAGTTGGAGTGGGGTATTTTCCTAAAAATCTTCATGTCGCATTCTTGGAAGATACTAAACCTAAATAACAGGTTTGGTATGACTTCGTTTTTGAGTTATGCTGTCCAAAGGAACACACACACACACACACGGACACACACACTGACCTTTTTTCTAAACATGCTTCTGTTTTATTCAGGAGGGACCCAAAACGTGTACTTCCTACTTCCCGTGAAACCTCAGTATCAATTTTTTGGATGGAATACAATACCTTCTCTATCTTGTATCTACATTATAGATGAGTGCTAAAGAAAATCAAAAGACTAGCCGCTATATGTCTTGATACTCTGAAACTAGAAATCGTGCAAGAATCCCTGTATACTTTCAGTTTGTCACAAACATGGAATATAACATGCCGGGTTTTTATCTTCAATGACGCTATCAATGGCGGATGAGATGACCAATGAGTCTTAGTAACAGATATCGAGTTGTACGATTTTGATTTTAGTTCTCGCGTCTATTGAGGGCAATGAACGATATTTGTAGTTCGGCTAAAGTTCCTTGACATGGCGTATCGTGGGAACAACATGGAATGTTAGGTGGTCTAACTGCCCCTATTTAATGTGTGCAGATATCCCTTCATGCGTTAAAAGATTTCCAGAACTCTACGGGGCTATCCTAAGTTAAAGTTGGTAAGTGGAGAACTGGGTGAGCAACCTTCGTTTCACCCCTCTTTCTTATTAGCAAAAACGGTGAGCGAGTTGCGCTCATTGAGAGGGGTAAAGAAAAGCTCGCTCTCATCATCTCTCCAGCTTAGCATGAAATAACCCGTTGAGTTCTGAAAATCTTAAGGTTCGTGGCGCAGGTGATCATGGGTTCGAGTTCCATCTTGGACATGGGGTGTTTGTGAGTTCGTAAATGCCTATAAATGTATATGTATTAGAAGCAAAAACACTAATCAGTAGAAAAACAAAAGACAAGTTGGAAAAAGGGGAAAAAGAAGAAAAAGGAATCCCAGAACTGTATTTTAAAACAAAAAAGGCACACGTCAAATATGGGCAGTTGGACCACCTGCCAGGTGTCTGTTGATTGTGTTTGTAGTGGTTATTATAGTGCATTCTAAAAAGCAACTTGTGATTATTGTATTCATGTTTTCTCGAATGGAGCCATATTATGGCTATAAGCTACAAACGGTACAGAATACCTTGGTGTAGCCGTTCCTAACAAATCCTAAATCTGCAGAGTTCATAAAAAATTAAATAAACCGGTTCTGTTTTAGACAACGCTGAGTGAAATTCTAGCCTTAATAGAACTTCCTCTCCTACAACAGGAAGTATCGTTAACCTAGTGACACTCCTCTCCGCAGGACTTTCCGTTAGGGAAATAACTTGACTCTGAAAAACCCTCCCCACTTACGAAGGTACGGCAGTGGATGTCACTTAAGGGCATGAATCCCAAAGAGGAAGATTGCTGAAAACTCTCGGTGAAATAGCACATAACTGGCTATCTAGGCCAATGCCAATTGGAGTGACTCACATAATTGCTCATCTCCCATGCCTAACAGGAGTCACTGCTCCGCCGAGTCCGACTCAATCCGATCAACTCCCTTTCGAGAGAACCTCAGATGTTCGGTCCGACGCGAGGTACTTCTGGTAGGGATCCGTTCGCACCAAGAAGCAACAAACACAGTCAAAATTTCTAATGGTAAAAATTAGATGAGAGAGAGGCTGTCATGGAAGGAAAACAACAAAATCACTACCTCACATTACAACGCGAAACACCCGCTCCGCTCGTTATACAAATGACAAATCTGTCGGAAATACCGTAATGATAATTGTATTTATAAGTATTATAATGCATTGCATTTTGTGTATATTAGTGTGTGTGTGTGTGTGTTTTATATTCAAATTAAACTGATGTATACTTTGACTTGCACGAATGTGTCAAATGAATTTTTTAGTACTTAGCAATGACACAAGGTCAGTAAAGCCTGATGCTTTGATATTTTACACTCTAGTACATAATTGTAATTTTTTGCATTGTAAATTATATAACATATTTGTAAATATGTATTGTAATTTGTTGAAATTTATGAGGAGTAGATAACACAACAATCATATTTTAGTTTCATATAATTATCTACTAGTAGTAACTATTAAGTCGATAATTAGAAAACTGTCATCTGACATTACAACATGAAATTATATTTATTTAAATATTTTAACGCTAATTGATATACTTTTTTTATGTGCATGCAAAAAAAAAAAAAAAAAAAAAAAAAGAAAGTACATATGCTTTTATACAGCACATTTAGTATAGTGCAGTGGCGTACAGGCCTCAAAAGCAAATGATGTGATTATATGTCTATTCTGCTGTTTTTGTAACCCGTGCTTTTAGCACTAGAGATTTATACATTGTTTTTTTTTTCTTGGTATATAAACATATGTATACATGTATATCCCTAAACAAGTTCTATGTTCAGTGGCTTCCTGGCCTAAACGAACCTACAGAATGCTTTCTAATCTTATCTAATCCTAAGTGATTATTATCTGTGAAAAAGCTACAAGAAAAGTTTATGTTAGAATCCCGACATGCTCGACGTATTACAAAACTACATTCCAACATTTCGACCACGTTTCAAAAATATATTCAATAATTGTCATACGTATACGCCGCAGACTAATATAATTTTGAACAGCTTTTTTACCTAACATAAAGCATCCATATCTATAACATATACCTGCATTATCTAAGAAAGAAACGGCAGGCCAACGAACGGATTCGTGTTGCGGTGCCGTGGAAGTGATGGGCTCATAGTCGTGCAATTCTACAGAAACCGGATCTCATTTTATACCATATTATAGAACAGTTAGTATAGCACCCCTGAGTCAGGGGTCCAGTGTTCGATTCCCGGCTGTGGGTGGGAATTTCTCTGTAAACGTGCTGTTTAGAATCTGGAAGTATGAATGAGAATGTTAGTGTGTGTGATTTAATGAATAAAATCCAGAAACGATCAGAACCTCAATGTTAGCAGTAACGTGTTAACATCATTGCCGTTTGGCAACGTGTTCCAAAGGGAAAATGTCGACACCCTGACCTTGCAGTTATAGACGGAATATATATACAACAATAAGCATCAAAGTTAATTACTACAAAGGAGTGTATTATTAGGTCACAAAATAAAAAAAAAATAAAACTATATTTCCTTTACTATGAAACACTCTTAAGCGTAATATTTTTCAAAATTATGTTATATATGTACAAGATGTTGAATATTTAATAATTCTTCATTCCTATCATTTGTGTTTGTATTGGGAGCGTCATTGAAAGAGAGAGTTCAGGAGAAAGCGCGAGGAAAGGATAGGGCAGAAATAGGTAACGGAGAAAGGATAGAGTATAAAAAGGGAAAGACTAAACAGTGAGATGGTGTGAGTGACATCACCACACACTACACCTTTTCATATAAAACATACCCTTTGCTTGTTAGTGTTGCTGTGATGCATGCGCGTCGTAACAAGATACACGTTGTGGTTGAATTATTCATCAGCCCACACAAGAAAGAGAAACAAAATATAAATAAAAGAAAACAGGATTCTGAATAATGATAAACAAAGAGTATTATTTTATTGTGCATAACACGAAAGCAGCTACAGTGAAAGTTTCAAATAACGAGTACT